>PVKS010000446.1:12554-150515 GCA_004027875.1 Aplodontia rufa
CAACATGAGGTCCAGCTGGCTTGTAAAAGAATTGGTGGTAAACAACTCTGACCCAGCTGGCTTGTATCTTCCTTAGTGACGTAATGCCTGACCGCAGGACTAAGCTATTTGGTCACTCATTGGTACAATTGGATAAACGTGTTTCACTATACCCCTATTGGCTATTGTAATGGATAAATAGAGTAGCAGCTAGTCAGGTGAAGGAAGCGGCCCAAGGAGAAAGCAGCCAGAGAGCAGCCAGGAAGCAGCCAGAAGCAAGAAGCAGCCCAAGGAGGAAGCAGCCAGAGAAGAAGCAACCCGCCCTGTCCTGAAGCAGAAGCACAGCAGCAGCAGCAGCAGCAGCAGCAGCAGCAGCAGCAGCAGCAGCAACAGCAACAGCAACGGCAACGGCAGAGAGATCAGCAGCAGTAGAAGACGCAGGCAGTAAGAGCCTCGGTTGCAGAAACACGGACTCTGGTATGGCAGTAGAAACAAGGACTCTGAATGTCAATAGCCTTGTCTCTAAATGTAATGCCTTAAGGGCCTTGACTGTAAAAGAGGGAAGGCGGAAAGCGCCTGGAGGCCGTTAGCCGCGGTACAGGGAGAAATAAAGCACTTGGAGAACTTAAGACCAGTGGGTCTGTTTTGACCTCAGTTCACCGCCTGAATGAGAGCATTGTCCGGTTCCTGCCGGCTGGGACCGGACAATGAACTGAAGGGTTTCAGTCACAATATACAAGGTGCAAAGTCATCTTGCACTTTCTGGTTTTTTTCATATTTCCTCATTCTTTTTGAGGAGTTGCATGCGTATTTTAGCTTGTCATTTATAGGCTTTTGTTTTCAATTTGATGTGAACACATTCTGTTGGCTATTTTGGTTCTCAGTTCTTCTAAAAGCACATCCTGAGGCAAATATTTGGATGCAAGTAGTTTATTTGAGCAGTAATTCAGGAGACACTTGCAAGGAACAAGGAAGTGCGCCAAGAAAGGAAGGAAGGCCAACATGGAGGACATTATCAAGCAAACCACCGCCATGGCTAATTGAAGCTTAATCTTGCTGGGGAACTCAGAGAAAGCGTAGAACATCTCTGTATTATTCCTCCTACAGGACAAGGGAACTGGAATGTTGGTACACAGACTCCCATCAGAAATTGATTGAAGCCGCTCCTGAAAGCCTTCATCTCAGCACATCTGGTGACTGTGCATGTCCTGAAAATTGGGCTCCAATAGCCAGAGAAAGCCCTAAAGCAAAAAGAATCCAATGCTAGCATTTTGGAAGCCCAGCTCAAATCAGTGAAAAAAGAGTATACAATTAAGAGGAGCAGAGATACTTTTATCACAGAACCCTCCAGTTCCTATTTATATTTTGATGCCTGATTGCTGGAGCTACATATGTAGACCACCTACATGGTCTTTGTACCCCTTGAACTCATGACTTTTGACATGATAAACAGCTCAGAGAATGATTAGGAATTTCTCACCTATTTTAGACAATACTAAAAATGACTATTATTGTGGCAATAGTCAAATCAAAGGCAAACCTACTTGGGTTCAATTAGCATTCTATTAGAATCTGCATGCAACCCAAACTTCAGTTCTGGGTGGGGGCATGTCACAGAAAATTTTGTTGAAAGATTAAATATAAGATATCTTAGTAGCAATATTTAAATTTTTAAAAAAAGTTCTGACATTGTGAGGTGGTTTGTTTAATTAATAGAAGGTCTTTGTGTGATATTTTCCACATTTAACCTTTCATGCTACTTGTATAATGAATTGAAATAATAGGTCATTAGGTCATTCAGAAAGTTAATAGTAGAGATAAAGAATTAATTCAAATCTATTAGTCCTTGCTTTGGTATTAATTGACCAAAACTTCTTAGAACTACAGGCAAGGGAATAGTTCTCAAATTTCAAGCTCATTTAATTGCTTTCTAATGCAACGAATACCTACCTAAGTGAAGGGAATTGGGTCAAATAATTTATTTATTAAAATTTTAATGATAAATCAAAAGAGTCAAATCATTAGATGTATTATACAATTGATAAACATATTGACTATTTGCTACCTGTTTTTAAAAGTTCATCATTCACCATGCATGCATTTATTCAACACACACATATCTACAACATTCTAGATCTGAGAAATATACCATTTGTGGTGCTAATAGAGACAGAACCATGCCATTCTTTTGGTCAGACCATTTAATCACATATGCAAGATTTGTTAAAATCCATGCAATGTGATAATGGCGTTCTAAGGTTTCAGAAACAATAACCTGGTTTATCTACTTATTCATTTGTGCTATTGTATGCACAAAAAAAATACTAAACATTTTGATGCAGAATTGATAAAGAAAGATCAAAATTATGGTATGATCATCCTTATGAGCTCCAAAACAAATTCATAAAAGTTTGAGTTGATCATTTGAATCTAAAGAATGGGTACTAATTTCTGATCTAAACTTTGTTCAAAATTAAAAGAACTCAACAGACTTTTTTTATATGGTGTTTTACAATATTTATTGAAGTACATTGTGAACACAAGATAAATAGAAATAATAATTTTACAGTATCAAATTAAAAATCACTGAATTTCTGTATTTGAACAAGTTGCAGAAATATTCTTCTTGGAATCATCCTTTCTGCAAGTGAGAAAAATCAGCTTCATTTATGTAACTAAGCTGAAGGAGATCAGTGACAGCATTGGCATTGAGCACAGACATTATTTTGAGTTTATGCACCATGTATCATTACTTCATTAAGAATGGCCAGGTGTACCCTTTTCTGCACACACCCTTAATTATGTTTTTCACCTACAACAGAGTCAATATTTCTGTATTCCCCTAGCTATGCAGTACTGGTGATCCAGCATCTACAGCCCTGATTATAGTTCCATTGTAAATGGAGCAGAATATGTTAAATGTTTATTGGGAGCACAGCAGGGATTTAAGCTGTTTGTGGATGTGTATGCTCTAGATTATAAATAAATCCCTGCATAACACAACATAGCAGCATAGCAGCACTCAGCCCTCCCAGTGACCTTAAATGAAAAGCCCCAGGCATCTCTATCCAGCTACTTACTCATTCCATTTGATAGCATTTTGGATGATGGAATGAAAAAGGAAAAAGCTCTAGCTGTATAGTTCACTGAAATGTTGTAAATGAGAAATTAGAAAGTATGACTGTACTGAGAGTGAAATCATAGTGGATGAACATTCCACTGAAAATAATGAACATCAGTTTTCTTCTCTGAGAGAAATAACCATTAGACTGAATGTCAAAGATTGTAGTATAATAGCATATGCAACTAGTTATTTTCCCAAGTTAAGTTACTCTGTGTTAATCATCCCTTAAACATATATTAACCAGTTTAGAATTAATTTTGTTGAATTTAACAGTTTGGTTTTCAATCTAGTTCATTCTAGTACTGGGAAGTGACTTTTATACCTCATAGTTAATGCATACTATATGGTTAAATATATGAATTCTATACTCACAATCATGACTTAAATGCATTAGTATAGCATTCATAAAGATATGATTTAAAGATAGTTACTGTGAAAAAGAGTGTATATTAAAAGTGGAATAAAATTTGCATACATTTAGGAAAATATTTTCAGCTATGTGCAGAAAGCTAACTATAATATCTGATTTGAATTGCAAAAATAGCTTATCATTATCATTAAATATTGGGTCATCTCTCAACAAAAAGACAATCATATTGCAGTGTTTTATTTGAGAGGAATTGGTCAGTAAGTATAAGACACAGCTTTTACCTAAAGATCCCTTGCAAAAAAAAAGGTGAATACGTAAATACTTAACATGCATTCTGCATCAGTAAACAAATTCAGCACCTGAAAAATGAAGATTAAACTTTAGACAGTTTAGTTCAGGGTAATACAATGGACTGGCATCAGACATAATATATGAGAATATTTAGAAAATGAAAACTAGTCTAAAATTATCACCTTTAGTTAAGTGCTTAACATGCAGATACTAAAAAGAAAATAAATTGCAAAAGGTCCAAGAGGAAAATACTCATTGAGAAAGATGTTTTTGGCAAGTGCATGATTTGCATTTTTTCTGATCATTTACTGTTGTTACAATAGCAAAATTGTTCTCTCAACTTTTGAGTATTTTTAGCTTCATTTCTATAATTTCCAACAGAACTATCCTCCTATTACATTGATCTTGTTAGGAATTTATAACAAATGAAGATAAAAGAGTGTTATTTATTTGGAATATCCTTGACTTTAATATGGTTTTACTAAAAAATGTAATAAAAATATAAAAATTAATCATTGTCAATTGAATAATCTTCTGGAGTTTGGAAGAACATTAGAGATCACTTCCCATTGTGTAGATACAAAAACTACAATTTTATATTATTTCTCCTGTATTAAATAAATAGGCAACAGCAAGAGCAGAATACAATAAGGAAAGGCAACCAAGAAAAGGGTAGGTGCTGGAGTAAGAACACAATTTTGATTATGGAGTTTGCTATTTATTGAATAAATGATTAAGAGTCATGGTAATATATTATCTCCATTCTGCAGATCCTACATGTGAGAAAACCACATAAATTTAAAAATATATCAAGTTGTGAGTATTGTTATGCTCTTCTAACACTATAAAACTTTCCAAATTCATATGAAAGATTATTTGGATGTTTTTGTGTAACAAAACATTCTTATATTCCACCTCAAATAAACTAACATATACCATGTGCTTATTTATTTTAACTTATTTAAACTTAAAAGTCATTTCCATTATACATATGTATATATACGTATATATGTATATATATGTGTACATATATATGTGTGTGTATATGTGTGTGTGTATATATATATATATATAGAGAGAGAGAGAGAAAGGGAGTGAGAGAGAATTTTTATTTAGTTTTTTATGTGGCCTTCATTGCTCTGACATTTCATTATATATATGATGCTGGGATTCAAACCAGCATCCTCAATCTTGCCAGGCAATTGCCATAACCACTGAGCCACCACTCCAACCCTAATAAATTATTTCTAAAGTGTCGCTTCCCGCCCTGGGTTCTGGAGCGGGGAGCGGCTGGAACGGCCTCGGGGGATCTTAGCCGTTCTCCGGGGGGCCAGCAGGACACTGGGAACCGGCAGCTGGCAGGACAGGGCTGGGGATGGGGGAAGAGGAGTCGGTCCACGCAGCATTCCTGTGCGAGAAGCGGGCAGAACGACCTAGTGAGCTGTCCTCCAAGGGGCCGAGTTAGGGCGGGGATGGGGCGAGGAGTCGCTCCCCACAGCGTTCCTGTGAGAGGAGCGGGCAGAACGACCTTAACAAGCCGTCCTCCGAGGGGTCGAGTTAGGACAGGGATGGGGCGAGGAGTCGCTCCCCGCTGCACTCCAGAGCGAGGAATGGGCAGGGTGACTCAGCAAGCCTGAGCCATCCTCCGAGGGGCCTAGTTAGGATAGGGATGGTGAAAGGAGTTGCTCCCCACTGCACTCCAGAGTGAGGAACGGGTAGAACAACGTCGGGTCGTCCTCCGAGGGGCTGAATTAGGAAGGGTTGGGGAGCTGGGAACAAGGGGGCGAACGCCGGTGGCTGGAACACAGGACCTGCATCTTCTAAAGCTGCTGATCTGGCGTCTCTGCTGATCTCTCTGGTTCTATGCGTCTTCTCTGCTTTCTCCCTTCAGGACACGGCTGCTTGCTTTCTTGCTCTTCTCTGGCTACTGCTTCTCTTCTGGCTGCTTTCTCTTCTTTGGCTACCTCCTTTTTGGGCCGCTTGCTTTACCTGACTAGCTATTACTCTATTTATCCATTACAATAGCCAATAGGGTACAATGCAAACACCTTTTTCCAATTGTAACAAATGAGTGGCCGAATAGCTTAGTCATGCGGTCAGGCAATTTGCTAATTACAAGCCAGCTGAACCCCTTAGAGTTGTTTACCTCCAATTCTCTTACAAGCCAGCTGAGCCTCATGTTCCCAACACTAAAGGGCTTTTAAAATTGTTTTGTTGGCATATAATGTCAACATGTAATGTCAAAATTATGTCTGTATATGGGGTACAGGGTAGTAATTTAATGCATGTATGTAATGCATAATGATCAGAAAAGTGTAATTAGCATTTCCATCTCCTCAAACATTTATCATTTCTTTGTGTTGTAAACCTTCAAACTGTTCTAGTTACATAAAAATATGTATAAAATATAGACTACAATCACCCTACTATATAGAACAACTAAACATATCCCTCCTATCTAATTCTATTTTGGTACTGATTATCAATCCTGCCTCCCCTTCCTTGGGTCTAGTAATCATTATTTTATTCTTTTCATCTGTGAGATCAACACTTTTTTATCTTGTATACATGAGCAAAAGCATGTGGTTTTTGTCTTTCTCTTACTGGCTTACTTCACTTAACAAAATATTTTCTAGGTCCATCCATTTTGCTGCAAATGACATGATTTTATTCTTTTCATAGAAAAATAGTATGCCATTGTGTATACTTCCACAATTTGTTTATCCACTTATTCATTAGACATCTCTGTTGATCCATGTCTTGGCTGTTGGGAATAGTTCTTCAGTCAACATGGGTTTACAACATGTGGTGAATCTATTTTTGGTTTCCAATGATCCTCCATACTGCTTTCCATATGACTGTAATTTACATTCCTACTTACTCTGTGTAAGAGTCCCCTTCTCTGCATCCTTGCCAGCATTTGTCACTTTTTAAAGCTATCAATCTGTTCAGGGTAAGATGATACTTCATGTGGCTGTAATTTGCATTTCTCTCATGATTATTGATGTAGAGAAATTGTGTATAATTTTTAGCCATTTCTATATTTTTTTTTGACAAATGTCAATCCAGATGATTTGTCCATTTTTGTGTGTTGAGTTGTTTGAGTTTCTTATATTTTGGGAAATTAATCTCTTGTGTAATAAAATCTTCATAAATATTTTCCTTGATTCTTTAGGTTGTCCCTTCTTTGTGTTGATTGTTTTATTTGCTGTGCACAGGCTTCTTAGTATTACATGATCCCATTTTTCTGTTTTTGCTTATTTTGATTATGATTTGGAGTCTGATACCCATCCCCCCAAAAATTATTGTCTATACCCCTGTTTTGAAGCATTTCTCCTGTTTTCATCTGGTAGTTTCATGGTTTCAAGCTTTGCATTAAGATCCTTTATTCACTGTGAACTGACTTTTTATATATAGGAAGAAACAGGAATCTACTTTTGTTCTTATGCATATGGAGATGCTCTTTTCACAGAAACTTTTATTGAAGAGGTTATCCTTTCCCCAAAATACATTTTTGTACGTTTGTCAAAGAAGAGTTGACCGCACAGGTGTAGGTTTATTTCTGGGTTCTTTATTCTGCTTGGTTGATCTATATTTCAGTTTTCTTCCCATCACTATGTTATTTAAATTATTTTAGCTTTGAAGAATATTTTAATATCAATATCTTTGTTATTTTTGCTCAAGTATTCTTTGGGTATTTGGATTCCTTTGTGATTTCATATACACTTCATGATTTCCTTTTATTTGTGTGAATAATAGAATTGCTATTTTGATGGAGATCATATAGATTCTATAAATCACTTTGGGAAGTATCAGAGATTTTCCCCCCAAAATTCTACTTTTAAAAGCTAATGCTTGGTGTGTTTTATGCCAGAGTTTTCACATGAGTTGAAAATGTAGAATTTCATGTGAATCATAAAGAAATAAAAACGTTTCACTGAGAAACTGTAGTGAATTAAGTGTTGGATTGGCCAAGTTGGCAGTATTCAGAAATTTTCCTGATATATAGCAAGCCCAGACTTTGTAATAAAAAAATACAAGATGCTTAGACATATTCTATAATTGTTTTCAGTTTAAATTAATTTTTGAAGAATCCATGCATGAAAATTATTTGCTATTGTTTTAATATTTATTTGAGTTTCAGCTTTTATGGCTTGTTTTACTATTATCCAAAGTAAATAACTTAATTTTTTAAACTCTTCCAGTAGCTCTTGTACTTATATCCACAAAGTTGCCCATTTGTTCTATTACTTTGGTTTACTCAAGTTTGGGAAGAAATTGACTGAAATAATTATAAAGAGAAAAATTGTATTCCATCAACTCTCTCATGCAGAATTCTCAACTTCCTCAAATTTCTCTCCAAATACTTCTGTCAGTTTCCAGAACATTATTTCTAATATGATGTCCTCTCAGCCATCTCTTGAAATTGCCATCACAATCCAGTTGCATTTGTAGCCCAGAGGGTATGTCTGTCTCTGGAACACCAGTAGCAATGAAGTTTCTTAAAGTTATGACTGTGAAGTAATTCTACAAAAACCTTTACACATCACAATGGATATCACTGTAATATGAACACTGAGAAACCTGTTCAACCAACTATTCAAATGTTTCTGAAAGATTTTTTACTATGTGTTCAGATTTCTGGTCTAGCCTTATTTCTCTTAGACATGATTTTGAGCATATAATGGATTTGTGCATACACTGAGTGACTGATATTTTGCTCAAAATGGTGCTGTTACTCAATGAAAGGTCAGAACTAATGTTAGATATGGGAATAATTTGAATTTTTCAAGCGAGAAGTCTTTTCATTACTAATTTGTCTAATATTTCTCATATATACACTACTGTACTCAAAAGACGAATTCTGGACAATATTCTTACCAAAAAAATAAAGTATGAACTACAGCATATAGTGTTGGCTAATGTTGCAGATTTAGAGCCTGTACTTGAGTTGTATGACTATGGATAATTTATTTAGCTTTAGTAAATATCACTTTCCTCACTTGTGCTGCTGAGGAAGATAATGACACTAACTTCTTGTGTTTGATATTGACACTTAATGAAATTTTACATTTAAAATACTTACTAAATGTGCCCATGGTACATAAAATAAGAGTTGGAAATTACTTAATTTTATTATTTTAATTAATGCTCACATCAAGAATGTAATCTCTTTCTATGTATACCATAAATACGTAGGGAAAAGGGAGGGTGGATAGGGAGGGACCTAGGGAAAGAAATATTTACAATCATGTATCTATTATAGGGTGGAAATATAGAAGAGCCAAGATACTAGGATGTGGGTGAAATGGGCGTGATTCTAGGTTAGGATCAAATGCAAATCATATTGTTACTTTATCTGTATTTATGATTGAAAAACAACTCAACTCCTCAATAAATAGGAAAGTAATCTCTCCTTTATGTTCAGAAAAAAAATATGTAACTTTTGTATTTAGAATAAGTGAAGGTAGAAGCAACTGCACCTCAAAACAATATGTGAAAAGAAAAAATAAAACCTTACAAAGTAAATCAATTTCCTATCCTAATTTTGCGTAATGATGCTAGAAATACACCATAGGGGGTATATGAGAAGAGGAAAATTCAGGGAATTTCACACATTAAAAAAATAAGAGAAATAAAATTGGATAAAAAGCATGAATTATTTTGATTTAACTAATTTATGACTGTGGTATAGCATATTATTTTCAATTCAGAACACACTAAAAAATGAGAAGTTTAAAGTTTGTCCAAACCATTTGAAAGATGGCATTTTCAAATAAGATCATAGTAATTTTACATAGAAGGATTGTTTATTGAAAGAATGTTATTACTTTTCCTTGCAATATCCTGCAGATGTGCCTAGCAGAATAATGTGTCTTTCACAGGACTGGAATATTAGGATTTTCTTTGTGTAAACCTTGTGAAGTTTGTAAAGACCATATAAAATAAATATGCATATGAGGTGACACCAAGTGTAACATTTTGGTCAAAATTGCTTTTGGAACACCACGATAAAGAAATACCACTTTCAGAATCAAGTAAAAAGTTCCATGCGAGAATTCTTGGTACACTATCCCTAAGAGCCTGAACTCTGAATAGATTATGGCATTTTTCCATTTGAGGAATTGCACACTTAAACAATATTATATAGCTATCAATTTAGTTTATAAAGAGTTGCCAGGTGGAATTTTCGTAATGCTTCCAGTACCATCCTTGTCAATTAATTCTGGCAAGCAAACCAATCGTGTAATAAGGAAGGACAGCTGAGCTCTAGAAGAGAAAAAATGATTTTGCTTCCCGCCATGTCAGAAGTCTTATCTCAGTGAATGAGGTATATGGAAACTGGCTACAGGAAATATTAACAAAGTTAATGATTCTTCCATTTATAGCTCACTTTCAACCTTTGTAGAAAGTGACCATTAATACTACTTAAAAACATTAAGAAACCCTTTAATAAAAGGTATTTGAGTTAACTTTTTAAATAGTATTCATCTGAAATTTAAAATGTTTCTCATTTTTTAATAAACTCCTGAAAATACTGGAAAAACTAAGAGGTAGAGCCTAGGATATTAAAGTCTTTACTTTTCAACAGTTTAATTAATAAAATATTTTGTAGATGTCAATAAAACACAGAGTATATAATACTTAACAAAGGGTATATATTCCAGGTGGAAAATGAGAACTAGTGTCAAACCTACAAACACACATATATTTTATATTATAGATACATACTACACAAATAAGATTATATAACCAGCTATATATTTTAGCTTGTAAGATTTGCTAATTTTAGGCAAATCTGCCTGGTTAAAACAATGGTTTTGATAGAATTTCCAATTGAAAGCAAACTAATGTTTTTGTCTGCTGTTAATTTAACTATGTTCTGTGAAAGGAAAATAGAAATACATATTATATAACATACGATAACTCAAAATGTCACTGGTTCTTCTTGACGTTCAACATTTCAACCAAACACAAAGAACAAAAAGAATTGAGGGGAAAATCCTCATTACCCATATCTTGGGTACTTCTAGTATAGTGGATTACAAGCCTTGTCTTTAAAATATGTTTTGAAATGCCTTCATTCATAATTTCATAATGTGTTTTAGTTCTAGTCCAGTTTCTGAATGCACAAATAGCAACTCCATTGTAAATAAAATCAATCATTCTAGCAAACCCACTTATATATTAGATGGCTCTGGAAAGCTAAGAATGCTGTAGGGAGAAAGGTAAGGGAAAGAATAGCTTGAATTCTAATTATAACCAAGCATGATGGTGCATCATCATTGGCACAGCCACTTAGGAGGCTGAGATAAAATGATCATCAAACCCAGGAGTTTTAGATCAACCTAGGCAACATATTAAAGTCTTGGTTCAAGTTCAGATTCTTCCTTCATCTTAATTTCATATTCATTTTTATAAGCTATTTAATGAAACACGTTTTTGAATGCTTATACTATATAATGAATTTCCATTATAATTGTTCCCTTTATTCCATGGTACATTTATAGGAATTGCACTTTCTGAACTATTGGTTTTAGTCTCCACTAGAAAAAAAAGAAAAAAGAAAAAATGCAGGAACAATGCTTTCTACATAGACTCATATTTACATTGGCTATCTTCATTTAGAAGCATGAGCTCCTTCTATGTTTATTTACTGATTTCTTTTAAAGCCACTTTTGTTTTCTAAACAAAACTAAATGTAAATGGAAAGCAATTATGATAATGATATTTAGGGTCAAGCAAACTTACCCTCAGAAGCTTTCTGTAATAAAATTTCTCAATGCAATGGAATTTTCCAAGACTTTTATTTTCATAATGTTTTATTTCAAAAAATAGGAATAATGATAACTCTTTAACAATCTTAAGAGAGAATAAAGTGGAGGTATCTCATTTCACGATTTCAAAATATATTACAAATATGCAGGTAAGTAAAACATGATCATAATGTCAAAAGAAACATATAGACTACTGAAGCTGAATAAAGAACCCAGAAATGAATCTGCACAGTAATGGTAAACTAGCCCTAGACCAGGTGCCAATATTACATCATGGGATGGGGAAATGATACATATCTCTAGGAAACTGTACTGAGAAAACTAGACAGACACATGTAAAAGGGGGAATTGGACCCTTACATTACACCATACACAGAAAACAACTCAAAATAGGTTAAAAAAAATAATGCAAATCCTGAAATTATGAAACTTGTAGGAGATAGCCTAGGGGATGTTGTTCTTGAAAATGATTTCTTGGATAAGATAAATACAGGCAGCAATGGCACAGACAGTGAGGGGAATGACATAAAGCCAAAATGATTCTGTACAGCAAAGGAAGCAAGCAACAGAATAAAAAGTCAACTTATGAAATGAGAGAAAATATTCACAAACTATCTGACAGATAAGAGGTTTATTTTGAAGGTATATAGAAAACTTCTAAACCTCAGATTAAAAAATAGATTAAAGAAAGACCAAAAGACTTGAACAAATATTTCTGCAAATAAAAAAGACAATTGATCAAAAGGCATAGGAAAATTTACTTAACCTCATTGATTATCTCACACGAGGAACTCAAAAATATGAAACATTATCTCTCATTGGTTGAAGTGGTTATACAAAACAAAAGACTAGTGTTCATCAAAATGTGGATAAATTTGAACCCTTTCACGTTGGTGGAAATGTAAAATTGTGCAGCAGCTATAGAACACAGTATCCATGATCCTAGAAAACTCAAATATAAAACTACCATATTATCTGCCAATGTACCTCCTGGGGATATGTATTTTTTTTTTTTTTACAAAGTGGAAATTCTGATCTTAAGTGATATCTACACTCTATGTGCATTGCGGTGTTATTCACAATAGTCCAGATACACAAGCAAACCAAGTAACCATGGGAAGATAAAAGGATGAAGAAAGTGTGGTATATATATGCACCCACTAGAACATTATTTGTCCTTAAAGGAAGAAATCCAACCATTTGCAACAACATGGCTGACCCTAGGAGACATTATGTTAAATGAAGTAAGCCAAGAAGGACAAATATGAAAGATAATGTACTCAAACTTATGGAAAAAGACAGTAATGTTGAGTTTCAGGAGCAGGAGAGTGGTATTAATAAGAAGTGTATACGGAATTGATAAGGAATTTGTGTTAGATGAATAAATTCTAGAAATTAACTGCACAATGTGGCACTAGAGGTTTGACCAATAACACAAGACTGGATTTCCAGATTTGATAGGATGACAAATCTCCTATTAAATATTTTCTTTGTAAAAATAAAACAAAATATGAAACAAAAGGGCCCAACGGAGTCTGGAAATTGTTGTGTATGTCTTCTCTCTTCATTGTGATAATGGCATCATGAGTGTTGTAAATGTTCAAGGTCATCAGTTCGTGTACATTAAAAAAGTGTTAATCTTTGTATATAATTATAGCTCAATAAAGTTGTCAAATTTTTAAAAACCAAGTTAACAAAGGCATGAAAGTAATCACTTTTCCACATATTTAGGTGAGAGAAAGGTGTATTTGAAAATTAGTTGTCAAGAAAAGGCCATGGTACAGCTTGATAGGCAGGGCACAGCCAGACAGTAAATGAGCAGGATGGCCCCGGGTGAGCTGTGGAGTGGAGACTGTGCAGTACAACAGGGATAAAAACATACACAAAGCAGAAAAGCACACAGTAAAAATGGAACCGTATTTCTGCTACATATTGATGCGTTTGATACACATGAATAGTTAGATCTGTTTCTATTGTTCTCGTTTTTTTATTTTGGTAAAATGATTTTTGTTTTATTTTGGTTTTGTTTTTCTGGACTTTTTAAAATTTGTGGTGTTTTAACTTATGGTGATTCTTTTTATACATTAGTTGAATTGATCTAATTATTTTTCCAATTTGTAACTGATGCCAATGAGTGCATACAGTGTTTCTGGTAAATCCTATTTCATAAATTTCCACCCAAAAGGAAACTTAGCTTGTTTAATACTGCATATGATGCACTATTTTGCATATGCCTGACAGGGCATTTTTTATTTGATTAGTCATCAATGAAAATCAATCTGCTGCACATCATTTTAAATTCCTATTAATTTGTGTAATTTTCTATAGACTAGCTCTGCCTCCAAACATTTGGAATTGTTTTTTCTTCTTCATCATCTCTTAATACCCATTGCCAAAGAGCTTCTTGTATTACATTCATACCATGAGTATCACCTCCAGCTCTATTGGTTACAATACCAAATGACAGTTAATTGAAATTGACAGTTAAATTACTTCTGGAGAGTTGGTATATCAGATAGCAAGCAAAAATTTTACTTTCCGTGGAAGTGCCTGTGATTCACAAAAGCAATTTATTTTTTCCAAATCTGACTTTCTCCAACTCAACTTCTGAGCCTGATCCTAAAAATGCTTGCAATCATTCCAACCCCATGCAGCCGGAGGGGCAGTGGTACAGGGAACAAATAGAGTTGGAGGGGAACAGTTTTTAAGCAGATGCAGAAAAAATATCTCAAAATGTTTTTAAAAAACATAATACTATATGTACTAGTCAGGTTGGGTTGTCACAATAAAATATCACAGAATGGGTGATTTAAACAATATAAACTTCTTTTCTCACAGGCTGAATGTCCATGATAAGACTGCTAGCAAATTCCACATCTGGTGAGGGGTCTCTTCTTGGCTTGCAAGTAGTCACTGTCCCACTATGTATTTATATGTCTTTTCTCCAAGTTGTGCATGTGGGGAGAGGGAGCTATTCGTTATCTCTTTTCTAAAGGACACTGATTCCATCAGATCATTAGGGACATTGGTCTGTAGTTTACTTTTCTTGGTGCATCTTTGCTGGGTTTTGGTATCAGGGTTATGTTTCCCTTATAAAAAGTGTTTGTGAGATTTTCATTTTTTTCCATTTTTGTGGAATAGCTTAATAAGAAGAGGTATTAGTTCTTCCATAAAAGTCTGGTAAAATTCTTCTTAGAATCCATCAGATCTTGGGCTTTTTTCCCCCTCTTTTGGAAGGCTTTTAATTTCTATTTCAATTTCAAAACCTGATATTAGTCTGTATAGATTTTCAGTACCCTCCTTTGTCATTTGGAAATGTTGTATATGACTAAGAATTTGTCCATGTCTTCTAGGTTGTCCAACTCTGAGGAGTACAGTTTTTCAAAATAGGTTCTGATAATACTCTGGATTACAGATAGGTGAGTGATGATCTCTCCATTTTCCTTTCTGATTTTGTTAATTTGATTCATTTTGATCTTTTTTGGTGAAATTACCTACTGTCTGTCAATTTTATTTATTTTTTCAAACAATCAGTTCTAAAGAATCTTGTTGATTCTTTATATTTTTAATTCTCTAATTTATTGATTTCAGCTCTGGTCTTGATTATTTCCTGTCTTCTACTGGATTTGGGATTGAGTTTTTCTTCTTTTTGTAGGATTTAAGGTGGATCATAAGCTTGTTTATTTGTGATTTCTAAAGTTTTTAATGAAAGCACTCAGTGCTATAAATTTTCCTCTTAGGAATGTTTTCATATTGTCACAGATATTTCAACATATTGTCTCTTCATTCTCACTCATTTCCAAAATTTTCTTGATTTCTGGTCTCATACCCTCCTTGAACCATTCTGTATTTAAGAGGGTATTATTCAATCTCCATTTATTTGTGTATTTTCTGTTTTTTTTTTCTTGCTGATAATTTCTAGTCGCATGCCACTTTTATCTTATGGGACACATGAAACTATTTTGTATCTGGTAAAATTTCCTTTGTGGATTACAATATGATTTATTTTGAAGATGGATCTATGTGCTGCTAAGAAGAAGGTTAACAGCCATTTTGGGGTGGAATACTCTATATACATGTCTGTTAAATTCATTTGAATCATAGAATTATATAGGCTGGAGATATCTTTACTGATTTTTTGCTTAATGATCTCTCTATTGGTGATAGTGGTGTGTTAAAGTCCTCCAGTATTACTGTGTTGGGATCTATATGTGGTTAAGTCATACTTTACTTAAGATCTTTACTATGATTATGTCTTCTTGGTATATATTTCCCTTTATTAAGATGTAGTGGTCTGGGGCTGGAGTGGTGGCTCAGTGTTTGGAGCACTTGCCTGGCATAGATGAGGACCCAGGTTCAAACCCTAGCACCACATACACACCTAAGTGTCCAAGAAACAAAGGCCAGATGAAAAAATAAAGAAAATTGATTTTCTCTCTGTCTCTTACTGTCCCTTTCTTTAAAAACAAAATGTGGCCTTCTTTTAAAAAATGTGGCCTTTTTATATGTTTTGACTACATTTTGGTTGAAGTCTACTTTATAAGCCTTGTAGATTTTTTTCAATCCATTCACCTTCAATATATGACCATCTTAGGCTATGAGATGTGTCTCTTGTAAGCAGCATATTGTTGAATTTTGTTTTTTGATCCAGTCTGTTAATCTATGTCTTATGATTGGGTAATTGAGACCATTCATATTCAGTGTTTGAAAGGATATGTGGTTGTGGTTCACTGCCATTATGATTTTGTGATGTATTTTGTGTTGACTTGGTTATCTTTTAGTAGTGTGTACATTTATTGAGTTTTCTGTTTGTGGATTTTGGGAATTCTTTGCTTGTTCCTCTATTTGGAGTTTTTCAGTGAGTATTCTTTGTAGAGCTGATTTTCTGTTCATGAATGCTGCAAGTTTGTTCTTATCATGGAATTTTCTTATTTCCCCTTTCAAACTTGAAAGTGAAATTTTCCAGATATAGTAGTTTTGACTGAAAGTTGTTTTCTTTCAAGGGTTGGAATAGCTTGTTCCAGGCTCTTCTCACTGTCAGGGTCTGAGCTATCACAGTTGATCCTTATTAATTTGCCTCTGAACGTGACTTGGTGTTTCTCCCTTGTAGCTTTTATTTTTTTATTTTTATTTTCATTTTTTAAGAGAGAAGGACAGTGTGTGTGTGTGTGTGTGAGAGAGAGAGAGAGAGAGAGAGAGAGAGAGAGAGAAACAGAGAGAATCAATTTTTATTGAGTTTTTTTTTTACATGGTTTTTTTGTTCTGACACTTAGTGTGCACATGGGTGCTGGGGTTTGAACCCGTATATTCGTGCATGCTGGGCAAACATCGTAACTGCCAAGCCACCTCTCCTGCCCTTCCCTTGTACCTTTTAATAATCTATCATTGATTTATTTGTTACACATTTTGAATAGGATGTGTCTTGGTGAACTTCTCATTTGATTAGGTTTATTGTGTGTCCTACATGATTCCTGGATGAGGATGTCTGACTCATTTCTGATATGGGAGAAATTTTCTTTAACTATTTTGTTTACAATGTTCTTTAGGGCATTCATTTGAATTTCAGTATTTTCCTCTATCCCAATTACTCTCAGATTTTTTCTTCTTATTTCATCTCATAATTTTTGAAAGTTCTGATCATGCTCTGTAATTTTTTTCTTTTCTGTCCTTTGTCCATTCAAACTTACTCAGCTTTTCCTCTTTATTGGAAGTGCTTTATTCAAGGGCTGAGGTACTGTTTTCTACAAAAATTTGTCTCTTTTTTTAAATTTTATTAAGAAATTTATTTGTTGAATAATCAAACAAGCTTCTAATGAAACAATATAATAAATATAAATTCTGAAAAGTAGATTTAACCCCAAGAGCCCCACCCAATTACCTATCTTTATCCCTCCCCACCCCCTTCCCAATACATCTCTACTAATGCCTTAGGTTGTATTTCATTACACCTTATCCAGATTTAAAACATAAGAATTGATCTCCTTTCTCAATGGCCAGAGTCTAGCTCCACAGATGAGTGAAGACATTCAACCCTTGACTCTCTGGGTTATGCTGATTTCACTCAGCATAACAGAAATTTGTCTCTTATTAAATTCTTCCATTGAGACTTTGATTTGGTTGTTTGAGGAATTTGAGTCTAAAACTTTTCAGTGTATCCATTTTTTTGTTAAAGAAATTTTTCATCTTCTGTATTTGCTCTCTTATTTCATTGTTATTTCTTCTTTTATGTCTTTGAGTGTTTTGTAATCAGGTTCTTGATTTTTCTAGGCTTTCTTCCCTCTCCCTACCTGTGAACTCCATGGTTGGGTAGTTGTAGGTTTGAGGCAAAGCTTTTCTAGCTTGATTCCTCATTTTGGGAGAAATTTTGTTGAATCTTGAATTGAACTAAATCCCTTTTCACCTTATATTGTGTGTGTGAGTTTTTGTGTATGATTGAATTTTTTTGTTCTGCTCTTTTTTGGTGAATGTTAAGTATGAGTTAGTTCCAAGGAGCAGGTCCTGAGACTCCTGTCTGGTTGTTCCCGTCTGAGGTCTTGTTGATGAGTTAGTTTTTTTGTCCTGTCCCTTATTTGATTTGAGGTTCTGTCAAGATAGTTGAGTTCAGGGGCTGGAGTGGTAGCTCTGCTGTTACAGTACTTGCCTGGCATGCACAAATATACAAGTTCAAACCCCAGCACCATGTACTCAACAATGAAGTATCTGATGAATGAATTTCACATGAAAAACCAAATTTAAAAAAATTGCTTCTCCCTTTCTCTCTCTCTCTTGGTGTCCCCTCTTTCTTAAATTAAAAAAAAAAAAGATAGTTGAGTTCAATAGCAGGTTCCCTAACTCATGAACTATTTTGAACTTTCTGATATTCAATGCCTCACAAAATAAGGAAACACAATCACAATGAACATCAAATGAATGCAATACACTATGCTATACTAGTTACATTGTTCCTTCTGTAATTGTTACAACAATAAACATTGTCTATAAGAGGAATAGTAGGTTTAGCAATAACCTCCTGTAAGGAAAAATATCTAAAATTGAAAGAGAAAGAAAAAAAAAGATATAAAATTTGAAGAGAAGAAAAAGGAAAAATTAGATGTAATATATATCTAAAGAAAAAGAAGGAAGGAAAAACCTTAAAGGAAAGAAAGAAAAAAAATTGAAAAGGTTATCACTGAGGTTATCTCCTTACACATTGGGGGCAAATGATCAGTGTCTAATTGAGACTTGTTAGTAGAAGCCCACATCCAGTAACACTGTGATTACAAGCTGTAAGTTTTACAGGATTCTAAGGGAGGAGGGCAAGTTTCTGGGATGTGAGTCTGCAGATCAGATACCACAGGTCTTCGGCTGCTACTGCCATGAAGAATTCAGATTAATTCATGCTCCCAGGGGCATGAATGGCCTCCACTGGGGGAATATAACTCCAGACAGCTTCCTGATTCCAGGCGCAAGGGGGTGGTGTAGAACAGCATTCCCTCTGCTGAACGTATATGCAACTCCTCCAGTCCTCCTGAACCCAGACCCTATGCTCTCCTGGGTGATCTAGACCTGCCTTAGACAGTCACATGGGTCCTCCAATCTAGGGAGGGAGACTGGGCTAAACTGCTCCTCCAACCCAAATCCCTCTGGGCTTGTTGATGTCTGGGCTTGTCCCAGAGCTGCTCTTCCAGGTTCAACCTCTGAATGTCTGCAAGGTCCTGGAAGGATTATGGAGAAATATGTTTTGGAGTCTGAACTCCTTCTCGCCTGCCCTTTTGGTCAAAATGGCTACTTCCCAACCTGCTTTTGAGCAGGTAAGAGAATATGCTATTCCTTCTACAGTGGAGAAGCCATGGAGCTGTCCCAATTTAGGCCCAAAGCAGAGCTCCTACTTGCACTCAGCTTATTTGGGACAAGTGATTGGGTCTTAGCAGGATTGTGGAGAAATCTGCCCTGGTGACCAATTTCCTTCTTCCCTGCCTTTTTGATCAAAATGGTTACTACTCAAACTCCTTATAGGCAGAATCCTCCTTACAGAAGAATCTTCTCTCCCCTTCACAGCAGAGATTCAAGGAGTTGCCCTGATTTCATCCCAATGTAGCATTTCAACATATACTTGGTCTCTGAGCTGAATTGCAGAACCAGTCACTGTATCAATCAGTTTCTTCCCTGCTCCAGTGTTAATTGGGGAGCAAAGGTGGCTGTTGTGGTGAACGACTGGATCTGAATTAGTTCCTCTTTTCCACTAACCACACCCAAATCTCAAAGTCACAGAGAATCTCCCACTAACCAGTACTGCATTCCAGTGAATCTTTTCCTATACAAGCACCTTGCAGGAAGGCAGCTTTCCTGGAACTTCTTTGTTTCAAGTCAAAGAGAGTAACTAGATGCCATGTCCTTTGATCCACCATCTTCCTTCTCAAAACTCTAGATTCAGCTTTTTAGTTTCTCTAAAAATGTTCCCTGGAATTTTGATAAGATTTCTTTATATTACTATAGAACATATTTTCCACTTAAAATGTTTATACTTCAAATATTTGATTATGATACAGTTCTTTGATTATACTTTAGTTGCTATCATAAATATTCTATATTTATCAAAGAACTGGCATTGCACATGCTTTGCTATGTTTGTCCTTTGGCAATTTATGATTTTTGATGCTATTTTGAATGACTTTTCTAAAAATTCAATTATTTTTTTAACATTTTGTGGCTTGTATAATGTATTCTGTTTACACAATAATGCAATTGTACACAAAGACAAATTTTGTACGTGGTAGAATAAATTTTATTGTCTTATTAAGTTGATTAGGAACTCCAGTTCAATGCTGGATGGTATTGTTCCTTTGTTCCCATTGCCTAGGTCTTGTTTACCTTTTCGGAGAGGCCCAATCAAGTACCAGTTGTTTCTTTATTCTTATTCCCCTTATTATTGCTATGTTAAAAATACTTTGAAATTTACTGAATTAAAATAATGATGGTCTTTATCTTGCTCACAGTTCCTCATTATGGTCAGGGTTCAGCGTATCACATTTATTTTGCACATATATCAGCTGGGGTGACCCATAGTATAGGATTAGTATCATCTAAACATTTTCATAGTGGCAATTGATGGTGTCTTTAAGCTGATAGAGGTTAGAAGTTGAATAACATGTTGCTCAGCCTCTCAATGAGCTTTGTTGGAACAAGGTGGCTTCATTCCATGAATGAGAGACAGAACCACGCTACTGTTGCACCACTTTGTATGACCCAGTGTCAGAAATCATCCTACATTACTTCATTTGAATTGTATTATTTGAAGTATTCACAATGTTACAGACAACTACTGCATTAAGAAGAAAAATAAAATCCACTTCTTGACAGAGTATACCAAATTTCATGAAGAACATAAATATTACTATCAATATTTATGCAAAATACAATATGATATGGTGTTTCAATAATATATCTTATAGATGCACTCTGTGTGTTGATTTTTATTACAGATAGCCTTCCATATTCATGGGTTCTGCATTACTGCATTCAATCAATAACCAAGAAAAATATTCAAAAGTGAATTTAAGTTTTTCCTGAACATGTGGACAGTTTTTTTTCTCATTATTCCCTAAACAATACAGTATCAATTCCTCACATAGCATTTATATTACGTTAAATATTAGAAGTAGCTAAGAGATAAAATATACAGGAGCACATGTGCAGGTAACTCGCACTCTGCCAGTTTATATGTAGGACTTGAGCCCTTGCAGACTGACTCTCTGAGGGGTTCCTGGAACCAATCTACCATGGATACTGACAGACTAATGTAGTAAATAAAAAGGATGGAAGAAAATGCTAACTGTTAACTGGTAGATACAATGAAAGTAATTTTATGAAGGAATTAGAATAGAGAAATCTTGTCATTTCTTTCTATAGAATAATTTTCAGATAAATAAAACAAATCCAAGGTAATGTTCATTTAATGTTAATTTTTATATTATTTTAACATGAAAAGAATACAGGTGGGGCTTGAGCAGTGGCTTAGCAGTTATGTTGCTTGCCTAGCATGAGTGAGGATGTGGGTTTGTATCCCAGCACCATGTACACAACAAAGTGTCAGAGCAGTGGAAGCCACATGAAAATTAAATTTAAAAAAACTAGATTCTCTCTCTCTCTCTCTCTCACACACACACACACACACACACACACACACACACACTGTCCCTCTCTCTTAAGGAAAGAAAAGAATACAGATATATAGCTACCAGATATATGTAAAATAGTTATGATAGAATATATAAATAATTAGCAAAATAATTGCCACAGGATAAGAAAATAAGAACATTAGGTTGTAGGGGAGAAAAAGAAGAAATAGTACAAATGTCTTCCAATACAGTAATTATTAAAAAGATGTTTTGAAAGAACTCAAGTAATCCAGTACTACTGGGAGCGTTAGAAAGCACTTTACACTGAAAATTACATTTGCCTTGGATACAGTTATTTTTTCCCCTAATGTTGGCTCTTTTCAGTACCCATCTGTTTACTTGAACCATTTCACATAGAGATTCTTTTTAGGTTATTTTATCTTCCATCTTGGAATATACAAACGATTCTTTATTTTATCTTCTAATATTTGGTGATTGGAAAAGAGCCCTGGATTCAAAGTCAAAAGCAGAACAAACATAAACAGAGGACTTTCCTCTCAAAGTAGGAAAGAAGGAGGCAATTTATATTTATCAGATGACTCTGAAGAAGTATTTTGAAGATTATGTGTATTTATTTGTATGATAATTTATTCCTTCCAAAAAGTTTTCAACCAAATTAAAAGAGGAAAATCATGTTAAATAGCAGAACATTTCAACCAAAATGCATTGATATAATTTGCTGTTACTGACACTTGGCTAACTAATGAATCTTTTTCCTTCATTTTATCCAACTAAATGTAACATATTTGTAGAGTATGTAAATGTTTCTTTCCAAATATTTTCAATGAAGAATAAAGGATATACGAAAATTACATCATATTAGTAAATAAAGTGTTTTCAGGAGGAAAAATTCTGTGCCTGAGGCACTGATACAGTATCAGGCAGGCAAAAGTGGATGTAGTCCAAATTCACTCTTTCTTTTATAATTTGATCACATCAGGAGATCATAAGCATGTATTTTGGTAAATTAGAGGATTTGGCTCCTAAACCTGAAAGCTAATGTTGTGATGACAAATAACACCTTGAATATCTAAGCTCCCACAGAGAATTCATTTGCTTCATATTTGTTCCTGAACAGTGATACTGTATTAAAATTATTTTATTTAAATCTTACAATCAAGTTGTGAATTCCGTAACATGGTGATTTTGTATAGGGTTAAAGACACACAATTTACCCTGCAACAATTTCAAAAACTAGTCTGTAATATTCATTTTAGCCACCATTTATAGAATCATGCCGGTCACTCTAGGAATATGTTAGAGAAATCATTGCTAAATTTGACACTTAGTAATTAGGTAATGTTATTAAAGAAGTGCTAAGTTTTAGTCATTGAAATTTAACACACTTTTGAAAACCCTTGCTGAGGCTCCGTCATTCTATTCCCATGGAAACAAATTGTTTCCTTGAAAAATAAATTCTAAGTAGCTTTTGAAAATTGAATGTTAGGAATTTTAAGCATAACTTTAAGCATAAAAAATATATTTCAGGGGCCTATTTTTCCCCATCTTGAATTTTATTGTACTGTATACCTAGTAAAATTGAAGCTTTACAAGAAAAATAATTCCAGTAAAACTCATTTTTTTAGAAATATGTAGTTGGCATTTTTTACTACATTATGCAATAACACCATTAGTAAGTAAAATATAATAACTATAAGATATCATTGTCAACTCTAGGGCAACCAACAACATATATAAATTTATTTAAAAATAGTGATGCAATAATGTAGGTAGAATACAATCACAAAAGTTTCAATTGATGAAAAAACAAACAGAAAAATATGGAAAACATAACAAAGAACCACAAAGTAGAAAACTACATGAGTAGCCAACAAAGTGGTAAATTTCAACTTAAATATATAAATAATCACATTAAGTTAAAATGTTGTATACATTCTGATTAGAAGACACATATTTCCCATTTGGATGAAAATTCAATATCTTTAAATTGGGTCAATTTATTCAGAGGCAAGAGCAAGCTGAAAAGTGTATGCACATAATAACAGAGCTTCAAATTTATGAAACAAACTGATGAACTGTTATGGAGAAACAGAAGGATCAACAGCATAGTCAAGAATTTCAATGTCAGCCTCGGTGAGGAAAAAAATACAAAAAATTAACAAGGCTATGATCTCAAATGACCTAATGAACTATCTCTACCTAACTGATATTATAGAAGACTCCACTTAACACCAAGATAGAACGTGTTGTAGTCTCTCTCAGAGAGATTTGAGTCCATGACCACAGTGAGTGGAATTTATCAGAAATCGACAACAGATAATATTTTAATTATTTTCATTTTATTTTTTCTTTATTTTTTTTTCTTGGGGTTGGGGGAAAGACTAGGTACTGAACCCAGTGGAACTTTTTCACTCAGCTATATCCAGACACTATTTTGTCTTTGCTTTTTATTTCTTTTTTTTTTTTTTAATTTTGAGTCAGGGTCTCACTAGATTGCTAAGTCTGGCCCCAAACATGCAATCCTCCTGCCTTAGCTTTCCTAGTAGCAAGAAATTGAGATTATAAGCATGTTCTATACACTCAGGTAGGAAAATACTTTAATATATAAAAGAAATCCCTCAAAATAAATCCTGGGTCAAAGAAAATTAGAAAGGATATTTAGCGAATGAAAATGAAAACATCAAAATCCATATCTCTAGTGCAGTACTTAGAAGGATATTTATAACATGAAGCATTATTGAAAAGTAAAAATGATCTCAATAAACTCATATTCCACTTTTAAATTTTTGGAAAAATAATTAAGGAAAGAAAAAGGGAAAAGATCAGAAAAGTCATCAGTGACATGGAAGATAAGAAATTAACTAAAAAATAAAAGAAGTCAAAACTTGTTGCTTGAGAAGACTGGTAAAATTGATCAATCTCTATCTGATTAATGTAGAAAAAGAAAATAAGATATAAATTGCCAATTCCCATAACATTAAATAGACACTAAGGATCATGAAGGAATAGTACATAAAGGATATTCCAAAAGTACGTCAACTATGCAAAATGAAAAAATATCTCACTAATATTAAACCACAAAAATAGATAAATTTGATTGTATAAAAATTTAAATCTGAATCAAAAGACTGAAAGAAGAGAATAAATATCAATATACAGAATGAGAGAATATTTGCAAAGTATATATTTTGAGGGATTACTATCTAGAATATAAGGAGAATAACTGCAACTGGGTAAACAACAGCAACAAATTAATAGACTAAAAAGTAGATGAAGGATTTGAACAAGTATTTCTCTAAAAACATATATAAAAATGGCCAATGAACAAGTTCATAAGAAGATATCAAACATCATTAGACTTTAGGAAAATTCAAATAAAAACCACAAGGAAATAACATTTTGTTCCCATGAGGATAGCTACTGCAAAATCAATCAATTGATTGATCAATCAAACATAATAAACTTGGGCCCTGCTGCTATGAATGTAAAAAGGCACACCCTCTATAGGAAACAGCCTGGTGATTCTTCAAATAATTATAATTAAATCAAGCTGTTTCATTTGTGAGTATGCAACCAAAATAATTGAAAGCAGATACTTGAAAAGAATTTTGTAATCTAATGTACATAGCAGAATTACTTATAATTGCCAAATTATGAAAATATACCAAATGTCCATCTATAAAAGAATAGATAAGCAATATGTGCTAAGTACTTACAAAGGGACATTACAAAGGGACAAAGGGACTAAAAAGGAAATTCTGACTCATAACATGGAAAAAATTTGAGGGTATAATGTTAAGTGAAATAGGGCAGTCACAAAAGGCAGTACTGTATGATTTTATTATATGAAATATCTAAGTCAAATTCATAAAGAAAAATTAGAATGGTGGAAACAAGGGTTGGATATGAAGGGGGAGTAGAGAGTTAATGCTTAATGAGTTCAGAGTATATTTTTTGCAAAATGACAAGAGTTCTGTAGATGAATGGTAGTGAACACCACAATATGAGCATACTTAAAGCCAATGAAGTGTTCACTTAAAAATGGTTAAGATGGTGAATTTTATTTTGTGTTTTCCCACAACTTTAAAGAGCATGCTAGACAATATTTCCAAAATAATTGCACTTCTAAAATGTCAAAGTAAAAGAAAACAATTTATATGTCATTTATTACTGAAAATTATAATTGATACTTATATTTTGAATATTTAAATAAATTCTCTGTTAATTTCAATATTGGAACAACTATCCTGATCCCCCTTTCAGAAAATAAATAAAACAAACAAATAAATGAATAAATTTCCTTTAAATAAAGCTTTAGGTCGATATACTTTCACTAGTGAATTTTAATGGAAAAGCAAATAAAAGATAATCAATATTTCATATAAACTCATAAATTTTAAGAGAACAGAATCCTTCTCAACTTATTTTGTGAGGGCAATGTCATTCTGATACCACAATACATAAAGACATGATAAAGAAATCAATCTTCAGACAATGTCACACAAAATTAAAGTTGCAAAAATCATAAGCAAAACTTAAAATTAAGTAAATACATTATTAGAAAATTAAAAGATAATACATTATGATTAACTAGAATTTACTCTATGAATATGAATTTGTGTGCAAAGAACAATATCTATATTTAAAAACTTAACAAAAATAAAATGACAAAAACTGATGATTGTCTCACAGAATGCAGGAAACATTTGGCAAAATTCTGTATTCATTTGTGATATAACTCACAGCAACTACAAATAGAAGAGACTTCACCTAATAAAGTCATCTGATATAGATCATCTTCAAAAGAAACCACCTTTACCAATATACTTAATGATAAAAGAAGATAACTTCCTTCATAACGGATTTCAGATTGTCAAGGTATCCACTTCAATTCAATGTTGTATTGAAGGTTCTAGACAGTGCGATAATGTAAAATAATTACATATGTAAATAAATTAATAAGTTAATAATAATAGGTGAGAAAGTAAGAAGATACAAAAATTCTAGTAGAATCTTCAAAGGGGAAAAATAAGTCTACTTAAACTAATTAAGTGAATTTCACTGTGTTCCAGATTACAGCATCAAGACAGAAACATCAACTGTATTACCTTGAATAAATAATTAGAAATTGAAAATAAGAAATAATTCCATTTACATAACATTAAAATTATAAAATATTGAAAAATCTGACAAAATAGAAACAAAGTTACATGATGAGGATTACAAACTACTGATGAGGAAAATTAAACACGGTGCGGATAACTGGAGAGGTACATTATGTCAGTGGGTCAAAGATAGTATAAAAGCTGCCCATCTGATTTAGAAAAATAATGGAATTTGGAGTAGAATTGCAACAGAATTTTTGGAGACATTGATAAACTTATTGTAAGATTCATAAAAATACATAAAGGATATATTTAGCCAAAAATACTCTTAAAAGAATACTTTGATGTATTACCAATATCTGACTTAAAATTTCATTGTAAAGATATAATACTTATGACACATGAATCAGTGAATGGAACAATATCAAAAAATAAATACAGATAAGTAGACAACTAATATTTTGACAAAGATGAGAAAGGGTAACTTTTTAACAAATAATACCAGAGTAATTATAAATTTATGTTCAAAATAAGAAAAAGAAGAACTTCGAGCAATTTTGAGCTACATACAAAAATAATTCACAATGTAAAGCACTCGTTTTTACAAATTTCATGTAATGTCAAGTGTCTCAAAGCTATGAAAGAAAGACCATTATACTTGGAAATACATGTAAAGGTTCTTCTTTCCTTTTCTCTTCTTCCTTTCCTTTCCTTTTTCCAGAAGGATCCTTCATGACTATTGGAAACACAAAAAAACAAAAAATAAATTTTAAAAAAACTCAAAAACTTAAAAGCCAACTCAAGTCTGTAATGGTAATGGTACTAATGCACACAGGTTTCCTACAATTCTGGAATGAATGAGTGACTTAAGTCTGTTATTTGATTGGTTGTTATATTTAGTTTTGGATTCTGTCAGTTAGACTGTTGATCAATCCAGGAGTGAAGACATTTTTGGTCTGAAGTTTGTTGGAAATTTTTACTTAATTGGTCAAATTGTTAAGAACAGGGCTGGAGCACCTGTTCAGTGGTAGAGCACTTGCCTGGCATATGTGAGGATGCAGGTTAGAACCCCAGAACCACTTACACAACTAGGTGTTGGAGAGACAAAAGCCAGATGAAAAAAGTAAATAAAATTGATTCGTTCTCTTTCTCTCTCTCACTCTATCCCTCTCTCTCTTAAAAAAATAAAATTATACAATATTAAAATATTCCAGGAAGACATCATCTGTTCTAAGGTGTTACCTAATGACTGACTACAAAAATTGATGACGTTAAAAATAAAGTAATTAAATTCCCTGCATATTTCTACCCAATGAGTTTCTAAAAGTTATTTAAATGCCACTTGTTTTATCTCTAAAATTATAAAGTAGGGATTATTTTCAGATACATTTTCAGCTACATATTTCTCAACTAGTTCTGGAAACCAAGATTGGACTAGTGTGACAATAAGATAAAGCTAAGCCATTTAAATAAATTATTTTTAGTCACAAATTCAGAGAGAATGGACAAGCCATAATATCATGGAATCACATAACAATCTTATTAAACAGGTATATAGAGAGATATAAATGTATGCATACATACTCCTGGCTTACTTTAACCGCTAAAATATTTAATGCAATCTCTAATATTAAGTAATAATGTAACCTGATAGCCCATTTTTCCAACCATTCCATTTTGGTAACTAAAATTTGCTCAGGTATACAGTAAAGTTTTAATTATCTCACTTTCCAATGGAATTTTGCAGTCTTCATGCACAATTTAATATACTGTGTCTTTCTACCTGGCATATTTAAGAAATATACTTTAAAAATCATATATAGTAGGAAGTCTTACTATATTTGTCCTAGAACACAAAGTAGTTGGTTCCTCATATAATTTTGTATTAATGTTATTTAATTACATTAGGGCTACCAGGTATTTTAGGGTATCAAAGTGATCTGCACGTTTAGAAAGCAGACACAAATGAGACCATTTAGTTTGTGGGCAGATAGGTGACAGCTCCCTGTGCCCCACTTACCCCAGCCTGAAGTCTTTCTTTAGGATGAAGTTGCTAATGAGAAAATTCAGCCCCAGGTCAAAAATGCACAAATAGGAGTAAAGGATTGTAAAAGGTTCTGAAGCCTTTCACCACAGCAAATACATTCAGTGCAGCTGACATAGGGCTGTGGATCTGACTAGAATGCATCGTCTATGAGTATGGAGATTGCTCTAATTTCTTTGTCATATTAATCACTGTTTTGTCCCCAGTATCTAGGATAATTTCTGGAAAATACAACATGCTAAGTAAATATTGACTGAAAATTGAATATATGAAAAATAGCAAATACATAAATAAAAAGTCGATGCATCTAGTGAGTATAATTAAGCAAATATAAAAAAAACAATTTCCATCCCAGCTATCATTTAATATAAGTCAAATGGAATCTCCTGGACAATATGGCCAACTGGAATTTTCTTTAATTCCTTTAGAATCACACTTCCTCAGTGCTCTAGGGAATATATATTCATATTTTCAGTATAAAACTCATGAAGGATTTAGCACTGAGAAATCATTGTTATGCAACAGGAAAAGGATTTCTTCAGAAACTTCAGACCTAGATTTGAAGCTCAGTTCAATTTGCAAAAGTTGTAGTTGTACTACCTACAATGTGATCTAACTGACAATATCAGGTCCTCCATCTCCTAAGCCAGGGTATTGATCCCTCTCCCTATTGCTTTAATTTTCAGGATACACACTAAACCACTAAACACATGATTTTTTAAAATTTATTTTTAGTAAGAAATTTAGTTATTGTACAATCAAAAATGCATATAAAGCAACAATATGATATGCTTATATTCTTAAATTCTTAAATCACCCCCTAGATCCCTCCCAATTCTCCCTCCATTTCTCCTCCTCCACCTGCCCCTCCCCACTCTTCCCCAATACAGATCTTTAGATTACATGTTGCTATGCCTTAGTTGGGTCTAAGACATGAGACTGACTGCCTTTCACACAGGCCTGGGTTTAGCTCCAGCCTCCACAAATGAGTGAAAAGTTTTTGACTAAACGATAAAAGAAAAATGAGTAGAGGGAAAAGAATGAGGGAGAGAATACTGGGGACTGAATTAGAGCAAATTATATTTCAAGCTTTTATAATTATGTTATTGTTTATTATATTGTCATGTATATCTAAAAAGAACTGGGGGTGGTAGGAGGGGAGGGGGAGGGTGATACTGGGACCAAATTAGAACAAGTTAGACTCCATGCTTTTGTAATTATTCCATAGAATATTCTATTGTCGTGTACATCTACAAAGAACCAACAAAAATAGAAAAAGAGAATCTTGACTTTAAAAGTTTTAAAATTTCTTTTCTGTGTTCTGTTTGGAATTGTTTTAACAAAAGTCATTGTAGTTCATGTGTATCGTTAGTTCAGTCTCTAATATAGTCATTGTAGTTCATGTATATTGTTAGTTCAGTCTCTAATATATTCTGTTAAAGAACTTTTTCTGATCAACAATAACTGGCTTAAATGAAGATAGTTCTCTAATGGCTTGTTTATTTCATTGCAAAGGACAGATGGAATCAGGTAGCTTTAGATTCTAAAAAAGATTAGTAGCACTTAAACCATGACTGTTAATGGAGATTAGGATAATGGTTTGTTGTTTTTATCAAATAATATATGGAGGTTAAGGGAGTTGCTGCAGAATTTGAGTATTCAATAACCCCTATTTTGTTTAAAAAAGGAAAACATTCTTTTTATGCCACCTCATTTAGACATAACTTCTAGGTTCTAGGTTCATATTTTCATCTTGTGCTGGAGACCACATTATATAACTTAGCTTCTCTTGTGTTTTGCTTTATTTTTTATTTTTCATTTAAGTTTTTGCTAAACCATGGAGATTTTTAGATGACACCAGAACCCTCCCCTTTCCATTGCCTATCACAAATCATTAAGTGATTGGGGATGTAAATGGCTATAACCATTTTCTGATTATTTATAAGCTTACTATTCATCAATCTGAAAAGCATATCCATATTCCACATTTTAATATTTCGTTAAAGTTTTGTTAATTCTGCCTGTTAAAATAGTCTTGCTCCAATCTCCATTCATACAATTAGTATTCCTCTTTGGCTTTCAAGGTAAATCTGGGTAAGCTTAGTTGAAAGTGTGATATAAATGTATTCATTCTTTCCCTCCCTTCTCCCTCTTTCTTTTTTTATATCCAGAAATTGGAATCTGTTTTCTTTTTTTCAACCCCATACCTCAGTAATGAAGTCTAAACTTCATCTTTTATGGTTAATCAACAGCAGTCTACTTTAACATTCTTCCCTTCAATTATAAATTAGTAACTATGATTTGAAGAGAAGACTTGTTTCACAGTAGCTGAAATGTGTTTTCTGTTCATAACAAAACTTTCCAGTAGATCTTCCCTTATTATTTTAACAATAATAATGTAAACTAGGTGGTTTGTAAATAACAAGCCTTTATTTCTCACAATTCTGAAAGCTGAGAAGCAAGATAGAGGTGCCAGCAGTGTCTGGAGAGTGTCCTCTTCCTCAGAAAGGTACCTTCCAGCCATGTCCTCATGGAGTGGGAGGTGTCACGAGCTCTTTTACCTGGTTCTCTTGACAGAAACACTGATCCCTTTTATAATGGCTCTGTCTTCATGAACAGTCATTTCCCAAAGGCCTTGTCTAAATATTATCCGATTGGGGGTTGAGTTTCAACACCTGAATTTGGAGAAGGCACACAAGCATTCATGTCATAGTAGATTTTGTGCAGTTCTTGGTGTTTTCTAAAAGTTAATACAAGGAGGCCACATCAGCGTATGGAAACTGTCACAGCGGTGCCTGCAAAGTGGTGCTGGTTACATCTGCTGCTTGTCTCTTAGACCACGTATACATTTCTGTAAAGCCCATTGTTTTTCTTTCATCTTGTATGTCCCTCTAACTCAATCACTGTACCTATTGATGAAGTAATTAGAGAATCACTTTTTGATTGGTTCTTGCTGCTCTAAATAATCTAGAATCCAGGAGTAGAGAGCTGAAGCCAGTCTCGCATTATTTTTTTGTTCCAACCATATCAAAGCAACCTTAAAACAAAGAAGTTTTGAAGTAGAAAATGAACTTCTGAATATCTGCAAGGTATGTATATGTAGATACATATACATATATACATATTCCAACCTTCTTCTGTCTGACAGTAAATTGCCTGGAACTGGAAAATTTAGTTACCTGTTTCCATGTCTCCAGCTGTCCTTTGGATCCATTATTCTCTATTGAAACAGTTTATTTCCATGAGCATTTTAATGCAATCCCCAGTTAAAATGAACATTGTGCATTTGGTGCCACAGAATAATTATCTCTTCTGCATTCTGCTTCAGTGTTATTCAATAAATTTAAATCTTTAAAAAATGATTTTGGTGTGCTGGAAAAGCACTTAAGTAGGCACATTGCTAGTGTCGAGTGTATATCCCAATAAATAAACCTTTCCTTGTTCTCCAGATGTAGTTTTTATTCTGCATTACTATTCACAGTAAACAACAGGCTAGTAAAATAGGCAGTACAGGTTTAATGATGAATTAAACTGCATTGCATTGACATTCTCTAAGCCAGTAAGCTCTATATAATTGATTTTCTTTCAGGGGTCAATGTGAAACAGCAGTTTGAAAGTGACATCTCCAAATAAATTCTGATGGTTGACCCTTTCCGTAACTGTCTTTCTGTATATCATTAGCTGGGGCATTAAACCTGTAAGATTCTTCACCTGCATTACATGATAAGAATAATGATTTTGTACCAGAGCGTGGTGAGGGGGAACTGTTGACTATACAACCTTTAAGACATCTAGAGAATTGATTCCTGGCTTTTCTAAAATGCAGATGAAATTAACATATTCGTATTTAATGATCATGAAGGATATATTTTACCTAAATTGTATTCTTAGTTGTATACATTACTGAGGTTAACCCTTCTATAAAGTGCCTTTAATTGACATCAATGTTAGGGGAAAAATGTGGATGATTTACAAAAGACCTAATATATTCACAAAATTTGGGTAATATGACATCTCTAATGAAATAGCATCAGAATTTCCATCTGTATTGTGCAAATACAAATCTTCATTAAGTTGAACTAAAGAGAGTAATAAAAGGGAGGAAAATGTATTAAATTATTTATAACAGTAATTCTAGTTTGTGTTTTTTTCTTTGTCTTCTTTAAGCACAGTGAATATTAGAAAATGATCATACTATTTTTTATTTCCTAGTTAGTAATCTCAAATTGGCATAAGGTGTATTTACTTATAATTAAACCTTTTATGTATGTTTTTAATATATACATATATAGAAATTGCAAGTTATTGTTACTAAGGCTGAGTTTAACTTGTAAGTTAATACATATTAAATATGTGTTTTTAAATAATAAGGATTTTTGATCAAGTACATTCCTATTTATTGTTCTACATCAATGAATTTCAAACTTTGAAAGTGTCTACTACTTATTTTTTTTCTTTTTTGAAATTTTTATTAAGGATTTGAGTTATTGTACAATCATAAATGCATATAAAGTAACAATATGAGAGGCATATATTCTTAAACCCATTTTTGATACCTCATGTTTGAGAACTAGTGTCATTCAAAATAAAGTACAAAAATGCTAACCACATCATAACAGACCTGTGTTCCTCCTATACTTATCTCTAGGAACTCCAAACTAAACCCACCTTTCCCTTCTTCAGGAAATTCTGCGTGTCTTCTTCATTCCTTAAAATTCCACAGCATCTTATCACAACTTTCATATACTCAATTTTATTTTTTGTCCATGATAGGTACTTTGAGTACATCTGACAATATTTGACTTATCCATGAAACTTTAAATCATGTATCTCCTGGTTCATGAGATTTCACAGCTCCATAGCACTCATGCCCAGGTAGATAAGGAAGCATAATTTCAAGGTGTTAAAGTATTCGAGGATTCTCAATTAAAATAACAGCAGCAATATGAATGTGCCTGTAGGGTTTTTCAGTGTCATTGTTGAATATTTTTCTTAATTTTGTAAAACAAAGCCAACTGGGACCCCTGTGTCTGCAGGTCTTGGATCCTCAGAAATGCTCATTCTGCAAGATATGACTTGATCAATGAAGATTAGTGGCCCATTCAAAAGTCACAAACTTGTATTTTTTTTAATACCTTTGTTTGCTACGAACTTTTCCAAGGAAAAGGAATGTTTGACAATCAATAAATCTACATGTTGTGTGCAAATTTTTTTCTGAATTAGGTATAAAAGAAACCAATATTAAAAAATAAAGACAAAATAAAAATGGTTCTCCTACCTGATGCAAATTGTTCTTCCTTTTAAGAGTGTTCAGTCATTTGATTTTTGCTACTCTGAAATAAAACACACAGAAAAAATAATATTGTTCTCATATCCCAAAACACATGATTATTTAATGCAACTAAACATTTAGCAATTTTTAAGGTTTTTTTTTTTAAGAGAGAACAGTGAGTGAGCGTGCGCGAGAGAATCAATTTTTATTGAGTTTTTCACATCGTCTTTGTTGCTCAGACACTTAGTTGTATATGTGGGTGCTGGGGTTTGAACCCATGTACTTGAACATGCCGGGCAAGCGCCATAACCACTGAGCACCGAGCCACCACTCCAGCCCCAATGGCAATGTTTTTAAAGTCATCTGGAACCTACACATTGAAGCAAAACTTTAATGAAATACTTTTTTAATTCATGCTTTCAGCAGTATTGTCTATAAATTTATCTTTCAGCAGTGCTCACACAATTCATTATTTGTAAAAGGCAAAAAATAAATAAAAAGAAAATTCGAACAATGTACAAAGTCATCAGTCAAGGCTACCTGAGAATAGAACTCTTAATCCTATGATAATCCAACTTCCTAAAGCTAACTATCATTAATAGTTTCATCTGAAGTCATCCATCTATTACTATTTATGTATTGAAATGTTTTAACAAAAAAGTCACATTATAAATATTATTGTTTAACTTAGCGTTTCCACTTAACAATATAAGGTAGACAACATATTTTCTTCCATTCATAGCTTAATTGTATTATCTTAACCGACACATAATAATGTTTAATATCACTTTAGGGGGCTGGAGCGGTGGCTCGGAGGATAGGGCACTTGCCAGGCATGCACAAATACACGGGTTCAAACCCCAGCACCCACATACACAACTAAATGTCAGAGCAATGAAAGCCACATGAAAAACTCAATAAAAATTGATTCTCTCTCTCTCTTTCTTTCTCACTGTCCTTCTCTCTTCAAAAAAAAAAAAACTTTAAAAAATCACTTTAAAAACTTGCAAAAGAATAATTTTATTTCTTAATGATCAATTTAACCCAAAATTTTGATACCTTATTACTTCAACCATATAGAAATTAAAAAAAAAAAAAAACTCTTTTAATTGTCTAGAAGAGCGTCCAAACAGACCCAATGTAAAAGAGAAATGTAAGCCATGGGTTAGACCAGAATCAAAGTCGCATTAGCTCCTCGTCATGTCTTTGACTGGCTGTAAGCATAAAGGCCTGAATTTTAACACTAGGATAAAAATCAGAGTCAAGGTCCTCATACCCATGCACGGCTCTAGCTAAAGCTGATAAATTTCACACTGCAGGGAGCTGAGCAAAGTATCTTTACATGTCAGAGGAAGGATGAGAGTGCAGTACAGTATTTTCCATACTGTAGTTTGAAAGTTTTGGTGATGACTCTGACATTGGAGAAGTAGTGGGAAAAAAATACATAAGCAATTCTTTCTGACCACTGCCCAAATGTCTATTCAGAGGAGGTAGGATTATGTCCACTGCCAGGCTATTTTGAAAGACCACGCAGTTTTTGCTGTTCTCCAGTGATGATACTACTGGTTTTAATAAGATTGCCTGAGTCCTGGTTGTTCCATTAGGGAAGATTTGGAAAACATGGATTAAAAAAAAAATTTGTCAAGAGGCCTACACAGCACTAGGACCAGGTAAAAGTTGACCATGTCAGGACTGCAGCAGTGGAGAGTCCTTTGTGCTCTATATCCAATACTTTGGCTGCGGTTTGCAGTGTTTTCTGAGATACCAACTGAGACCTTAGGTTTGGTTCTCAGTCACACAAGTTGAGAGAGGAAGAAAAATAGGTAGCATTAGTTTGGAAGGTTGTAGCAGATACTGAAAGAAAAAGGAAGAACTGAACATTTGATAACCATTGACAATTTCTAGAAAGAGACAGGATCTAGTCCAATTTAAAAGGAGGCGAAAGAACTTTTAATCACAGCGAGAAGGGAATATAAAGGAAAGAGATGTGTATGATTTTCTACTGATAAGAATGTTTTCAAGAGTTTTACAGTCATCCTTATTTCCATTAAAGACAATTTCAAAGTTCTATTATTCTTGACCACAAAATAAGGCTGTCCACATTATACTTGGGCTCTTTATATAGGAATTACTACAAAAATGTCAATGTGTCTTTTGGGCTTGCTCAATTTTCATTGCTACAAGTTTATATAAGGAATCTCAGATTGGATTTTTATAGTTTCTTAAGGCTAAGAAATGAAACAAAGAGCTGGGCATAGATTTTCATCCAGCATGTATAGACCTTGGTAAATTTCACTCTTCTCTTTGTTCCCAAAATATCCAACAATTTCTGTGTCTGACAAGAAGCAACCTATTCATCTGAAAGGATGGAATCATTCCAAGCCAAACATCAGGCCAGTTTTCCTAAGAGGAATGGGGGTAGAGTTCATTGCTGGACAGCATGTATGCACTATATCCTGAATTAAATACTCAGAACTCAAAAAGAAAAAAAAAACAAAGAAAGAAAGAAAGGAAGAGGGGACTTGGATTTGCAACCATAGGCTCCACTAAGTTAACCCTACCATCTTGGATATGTGGGGTTACGTTAGATTAAATCAGCAACATTTTAAAATATCACATGGCAGTTAAAAATCTTATATGCATCACCATTATTTCCAGTTAACAAAGAGGTTAGACTGTTTTCAAACCTATGCAAATTATTACATTTCCACAAAGTAGAATATTTAATAAGAAATTTCAAATTTAAAAGCAGTGTGAGGACCAGGTTCAAATCCCTGTATCACATACAAAACTGAGTGGTGGGGGAATGAAAACCAGATGAAAAACTAAATAAAGTTGACTGTCTCTTTCTCTATATCTCTCCTTCTTTTTTTAAAGAGGATAATATCAGTCATAATTTTTGTTAATTTTTAAAATATCAAGTTGGTCACTAATCTCTTGTTAGAATCTAGGCTAGTGATTGGCAATTAGGAATCCATATCACTTACTTATGGAGTTTCATTAATATATAGATGTTATAGACCTACTTTTGAGTTACTAAATATGTTTAATAAACATAACATATCTTCATGTTTTCTAATTATATGCTTGGCATATTCATAACCAAGATTATCATTTATTATATAAAAAGTGATTTTTTCTGTAAAAATTCTGTTCATCTAGTTTCAAACATTATGTGTAATATCCAAAATTAATTGGAATCTATGTTAATGCTGTGGGTTTGGATCTGTGTCCACCAAAGGTCCAAATGTTAAAGGCTTGGTTTCTAGACTTAGTGCTATTGGAGGTTGAAATCTTTGAGAGGTGGGTCATGTTGAGATGAAGTTAATTTACTGAGGACAAGATACCACTGAGTCACCACTTTAGCCCTGATATTATAATAATAATTGTGAATACTTAGTAATAAATGAAAATTTTCACATCAAAGAATTGTCAAATCAATACCTCAAAAATTAAAGATAGAGCATTATATGAAACAGACTTAAATCATTTATATTTAAATGCTATAAAAGACATCAAAGAAAAAAATGAAACTAAACTGATGTGAAATACCATGGCTAGAATCTAATAGAAACTGAAATGCAAAAATTCACAATATTATAAATACAAAGCAGATGTAATTAAAAATAAAATATCATTTTTGTAAAATTAATAGACTGTAATCCTAGCAGTTTGGGAGGCTAAGGCAAGAGGATTATAACTCCAAAGCTAGTCTCACAAACTTAGACACTAAGCAATTTAGTGAGCCCCTGCCTAAAAATAAAATAATACAAAAAGGGCTGGGAGGTTGTGACTCAATGGTTAAGTACACCTGGGTTCAATCCCTAATAACTCTCCAAATTAAATTATAGTCACTATGATAAAATAATGTTTTAAAATAAGTAAGCTAAACAATAGCTGAAGAAATACTTAATGCATTGTTTTTAAAATATGACAATAGTTAACCAGAAGATAATTAGACTATCCATAAATAGGAAATCATAACTCTCTAAAATATATAAAATTAATAAAGAAAATAATATAGAAAATAGGGCAAGAAAAAAGCAATAACTCAAGAAAAGAAAATATAAAAAGCTAGTAAACATGTTTAAATTGTGATACTATTAGAAAGGCTAAAGCATCATTCCTGTAAGTGGAAAGATTATATTACATTACTCCATAGGAAAAAGATAAAACAATTTTTTATAACTATTACTCAAGACTAAGGAAAATCTATACAATCTGATGGAAGAAAGATTATTGATATTTTGGGAAATAATTTAGCATGATATACTGAAATTTTATATGTGTATATTTTTCTTAGCATAGCAGATTCTAAGAATGTATTTAATATAATTAGGTTTAATTATATTAAAGCACACACAGTGTTTATGATAATAAAAAAACAAATATTCTAAAGTTTTAGCTATAGAAAAAATTTAAGAAAAGACTTATTAGAATAAGCTTTTAAAATAAAACTAATATATTTGCAGAAACCTCTGTGTGTGTTTGTGTGAGTGTGAGTGTGTGTGTATCTTTGTGTGTGTGTGAGATCAGGATCAAACTTAGGGACTGTACCTGTCAGTGAAACTACCACTGGTCACATCATTAGTCTTACCTGGAAATTCTAATGTCTCTTTTTGCCTATAATGAGTAATTTTTCTTTATACGTAAGTGCCATCAAGAATGAATTGTGGTTGTTTGTATAATATGATTCTTTTGAATCAGTAAACCACAAAATACAAACATCTAGTCTAGAAAACATTAATTATAGTAAGTAGATTACTAATTTACCATTAAGTTTGTAGAATTATCTTTTGATGATATTTTCCATGTAGTGAACAATGTTTTAAATATCATGGTCAACAAATGGAAATATTGATTTTATTTTATCTGGGCTTAACTGTAAATTACCCAGAAAATTCAACTTCAAAATTGAGGAAGTTGTTAGGGCACAGAAAACTTGGCAGTAACTTCATGAAAGGCATATTTTAATGATGCGGAATTCAAGTTGAAAGACTGTCATATGAATCTTAATGGGAGGATATTTGAAAATATATTCTTTTCTATGTCTTGCAGCTTATTCTATTCACACAGGTTATAATGTTTCTTTTGACCCAAGCAACAGGTGTTAACAGAATTAAGAACAGTGTTTTGGTACCTGGGTAAATAGCAAGACAGAAGGAAAGGAAAAGAATGAAATTTGCCTAGTGGATGCAATACAATCCAAATTTGTCATACCTGATGATTCTTTCTCAAAAAGGAGCAAGATAATCCTTTCTAGGTTGATGGGTTCCTTGGTAAGTTAAATTTGATGACATAATTTAGGAAGGAGAAAGAGTAGAATAGACTTGAGCCAATATTCCATGTAAAAATCTGATATGTGAAATAATTCCAGAATGATAAAATGTCTAAACATCAATCCAAGGTAGATGGTATCTTAAGTGCTGTAGACAGTGTTAAAATGTTTCCTATAGGCCCATGAGATCCTGATGCCACCAAATAATCCTTAGGGCCAAAATAACTACAAAAGGATCAAGAAAAACTGACATACCTAAATAGAGTTAAATACATAAAAGAGCTCTTATTTCAAAGAATAAGTCATGTAACCTGTATGTACCTGTACTTGAGAACCCTAGCAGAGGATGATTTTTCTGGTAATAATACGACACAGATGGACCAAAACTAAAACCTACAATATCTGATATCTTCCTTACAACAACATATAATAAGAATTGTATATTTAGGATGATATTTGAAAAAAACAGCACACATTCAATTCTCTGAAAATTATTTTTCATTTTGAACTGAGAAAAAAAAGCACCATGCATTCATTAGCAGGTACTTCAGAAGAACTAAAAGTGGGAATATCTTAAAATTAGTGGTAGCATTTTAGAGATAAAAGAAAGAGAAGTTTGGAAAAGTTACTTTTTTCTCACAAATGGTGCAGATAGATGATAGATGATGATGATAAATGATGAATAGATGATAGATGATAGATAAAAGACAGATGATCGATAGATGATAGATAGATAGATAGATAGATAGATAGATAGATAGATAGATGATAGATGGGCAATAGAGAAAAGGGAGAATGGAAAGCAGAATACCAAGATCTTCTTTCTGAATTCTGTATATTTTCTCGTTATAGTCTCTGGCTGCCAGTCCCATTACCCTTTCCACAAGAAATCTGTTTTGATTGCTGTGTAAGGTAAATGGATTAATTTTTCACGTGCAGGGTTTGCTTATCCTTCTTAACTAATGCAGAGTTAATGATCCCAAATAATTATTCAAACTTTTTCAGGGACCTATGCTAAATCAAAGGAAACATTTCTTTCTGATAATGAAAATGTGTCTCTATATATGCTGTTTTTATACCCCTTGAGAAAATATCATATGAGGAAGGGGCTGGTTACCATATAATTCATAATTAAAGAGATCACATTCTTCTCCGGATGATGATTGCCACTATTTGCAGAACACATCTTATTATGTAGTGTACTAACAATTTTATGAGAAAGTATTGTTATGGTTTAAGTCAGGCTACATTGTTTGCCTAAGACTACTCAGTTAGTAGGTGGCACAAGTGTGTCCTAGCCATTAAACAACACTATTTCAACATGCTCCAACAAAAAGTTATAGTTCCATATATTTCTAAGTATAAAAATATGTAACACTTTGTGAATTTTAACTCATTTTTGTTAGGGATAATCTTCAGGAAAGTAGCAGAAGGGAAACCAATTGAGATTATAACAAGAATTGAGCTAGTTTTGAGTAGTCTAGGTTGATAGTGAATATGGTGAAAAATGCTTAGAGTCTGGTGTATTTTAAAGTAAGATTTACTAGTTAATTGAGAATGGAGTATGCGAGAAAGACAATAATTTATTATGGTTATAGGATTAATCTCCTGATTATATAGATAAACTCTATTGATCATGCTGGGATATTTACTAAAGAGTAGGTTTTGGGTCAGGAGAAGGAAGCAAAGGGCATGAGTTAGCTTTGGGCATGGTAAAGTTGAGAGACTTCCTTTGCTCCTGAATTAGCTAGGGTTTACATAGGATAAAGAAATGTAACACAGAAATCAGTATTTATACCAACATTAGATGGCATGGAGGTTAGGATAATGGTCAGGAAAATCACTACTTCAGTTAAGGAAATTACAGGCTCACAGATAAAAAGTCCTGAAACTCATAGTTTTCAATTGTTCACTGGAATATTTTAAAATCTTAAGCCTCATTGATAAAGCTTCCATAGCTTTCTTAACCTGTCCCAATGAGTCAGTGACTATCAAGCATTCACATATTTGGCTACGACTTTCACATGTGACCAGGTGTCTGCTGTCATTCCCTTTAGAGAGTGATGATAATCCCTTTCTTTTATCGTTGTAGCATTCTGGGGATCATCTCTTAGGCAAGTCTGTGAACAAGAGAGGGAAGGAGAGACCAGGCAGAATAGTTCTTAGCTCTTCCTCAGAAGAGGGGACCTTAAAGGAGATATTGGTGATGGAACTTTAGGAAATGGATTCCAGTATCATCTCCTGATCAAAATATCTAGAAAACAGTTGGATAGAGGAATCACTTTTTGCAAAGACTGAATTAGTATTAGAATTACAAATTTGCTACTTGTTTTTGTTTTGTAGGGGTGCCATACCCAAGTACTATAAACTGTGTAGCTTAAAACACACAAACAAATCTGCCTTTGTTCTACAGGCTACAAATCCAAAAACCAAGGTATCACCAGGGCTCTGCTTCTTCTGAATCTGGGTAGAGTCCTCCTTTTTCTCTTGGGAGCTTTTGGTGGTTGCATGTCAATCCCCATTTGTCATTTTCTGACAGCTATGTCACTTCATTCTCTGCTTCAGTCATTAAAAGGTGTTCTCCCTGTTTATCCATATTTTATAGGTATTTTTCTCTACTTATAGATGTCCACCCTAAGAAAATATCATAAGTTAATTGACCATATTAATAATTTCTTCAAATATGATCTCATTCATAGCTACTGGGGGTTAAGATTTCAACATATTTTGGAAAGGATCCAGATTTAAATCCATGAAATTAATCTTTGCAGTGTTGAGAATATTCAAAAATCACAAAACTGGATAAAAATAAAAAAAAGTTTCCAAAAAGTCTCATCTGGCTACACTAGAGAAAATCTAAAAAGATTAACAAGGAGATTGCCATAGTTTGTACGATGTATGCCCTAAAGCCCCAGGTTAAATTCTTATTTCCCAGCTTGCCACTACTGGGCAGTGGTGGAAACTTGAAGAGAGGGGGGTTAGCAGAAGGTGTTTTAGTCATTGGGGTATGCCTTTGAAGATGTTAATGTTAGGCTGTTAGTGTTAGGCTGGTCCCTCTCTCCTTTGTTTCCCAGCCATTAGAGGGATAGTTTTGTCTCAAGGCATAGCCCCACAATAAAGTTATGCCCGGATAGTGGCCTAAAAAACCACAAGGATAACTGTGGGGGGCTGGATTGCCCCCCCCCCCCCCCCCCGAGCAGATCAGGAGATGAGTGTGAGTGCCGACGGCTGGGACCCGGGCCCCCCCTTGTCCGGGGACCCCTTCCCGGCTGGGACCCGGGCCCCCACTAGTCCGTCCGAGGACCCCTTCTCTCCCAGCCGGGGGAACGAGGCAACCACACGCAGCTGATGGCAGCCCAAAAATCCCTTTTTTATCAAGGCACACAGGTTTTTATATAGGGAGGCGGGGAGACAGCCAAGGAATCAATAATTCTTCTAAGGGAGTTGCCAGGGGTTTTGCAGATTTTGAGTACAGACAAACAACTAGGGAGGGAACAGCATGTGGTTAGCACATTCCAACCCATCCTAACTGTTTGCATAAGAATTAGGAAGCCAGCAAAGCACGACCTAGCAGCCCTTCCTGAAGGAACTTATGGAAATAGTAACAAGATCTCTCTAGGGCAGCTGTTGAAACAAAGTGAAGGGCAGACCCAACAGATAACCAATAAGAAATGGAAACATCAAAAACCTTGAGGAGTTATAACCCTTTTTGCTTTACAAGGTGATTATTTTAGATATTGTAATGGAAAGCTTACTGACACAGAGAATGAGAATGAATAGGTATGGATTATATTTGTGGCCTGGATTATATTTGTCCATTGAAGTAGAGGGTATATTATTTTTCTATTGTTGATATATGTGTGTGTATACACACACACATGCGCACACGTATATGTGTGTGTGAGTATAACAAATATGTATATAACAGATTACCAAAGCTTAGTATCTAAAGCAATGTGACATATTTTCTTACAATTCTGGAAATTAGAATTCTAAAATAAACGTAATGTACTAAAACTAAAGTATCTGATTGACTGTATTCTTCTGACAGCTTTAAGATAAAATCTCTTTCTTGCCATTTTTAGCTTTTAGAGGCTTTTGAATTGCTTGACTCATGAACCCCTTCAATCTTCAAAGTCAGTACAAGTCAGTGAAGTTTTTCCCAAATATTATCACTTTGACTTTGACATACATTACTCTTCCACATTGTTATGATAATGATCTCAAAATGTCCCATGAGTATTTCATGCATTAGGTAATGTAGCAATCAATGTCCAGAGGTGAAAAGATTGGATAGTGAGAGCTGTAACCTCGTAAGTGGATTGATCAATGTTTTACATTGACTGGATTTATATTTTATACTGACTGGATTGCTAGATAATGACTGTAAGCATGAAGGGCCTCCTCGGTGATCTACTGGAGGAAATAGGTGTGGATTATATTTGTGACCTGGATTATATTTCTCCAAAGACCCTTCAACTCTCTGATTTCAGACTGCCATGAGCTGAGCTGCTTTCTTCTGCCCGCCGTTTGCCATGATGTTCTAATCTTGGGCTAAGACCAGTGAAACTGGCCCACCATGGACTGAACCTCTAAAATGATCAGCCCATAATAAACTTTTCCTCCTCCAAGTTTTTCTTGTCAGATATTTGTCCCAGTAGTGAAAAGCTGACTAACACACACATTGAATGAAATACTGTGATTAGATTGGGATTACCTAGGACAATATTCCTACTTTAATGTCCACTTATTAACTAATTTTAATCCATTTACAACTATAATTCCCCTCCACTATGTCATCTAACATGTTCCTAGATTCTGAAGAGTACAACATGGGCATTTGTTATTGAGGTAACAATTGAAGGAATCTAGAGACAGAACCTGAGTACTGCAAAGAAGAAGAGGAAGTGATTGAGCAGGATTGATTCTTGCTAAGGGCCTAAGTTAGGTAGTCCTCTGCTTTTGGTTCAGTTAGGTGTAGGAATGAAAATTAAGCACCGAATTCGGCCTTTAGGAAGAAACTGGTAACCATGACAAAAGCTGGTCTTGTGTGCTGGTTAGGAAGAAAGTCTTATGCAATGGATGCTGACAATATTATATGAAAGAACCTAGCCACAGCAAGTACTAGAAATCCTTTCACATTTACCACACGTTAGTAATGTATCAGTAATGACTGAGCATTAATTTAATCCTCACAAAAAGCTATTACATTTACTAAAAATTGATCCTTTTGTTACTCATGTCTCTTCGTAACATGATATAAAAATATCGACCATGTTTTTATTCTCATTACTTATACAATTTTAAACATGTCACAGAACAAGAAGTATTTTATTGGTATTAAAATATTCAAATATAATGATGGTTCAGATTTATTTCTGCATATTTTTTGATCTATCACAGAAAGAATGAGATTTAAATATTAAGCTCCCTTTTTTTTGAAGAGGTGAACTTCTATACACAAAGGTCATATTTTCTGTTTGAAAAAGTGTCAAAATATGTTTAGATTTTAAAGATTACTTATGATTAAGGTATACTATAAATGAACAGCTCTCTAAAGATGTATCAAAATTTTAGCCATTTTATGTAATTTATTTTGTTGAATAGTTATCATTAAAACTATTCTCTCTGAGACCTATTCTAAATTCAGTTTTACAAATTGATAATATATACCTTCTATAATTTAAGTAAAAAGCTCAGTTTCACTCAGTTACATCTTTCTCATTTGTAAAAGAAGAGTAAATATTGAATTATCATACTGTACTTTTGTCCTATAAAATCTGAGCCTAACATATAAATCTTACAAAACTAGGAAACATTCTATTATTATTTTATGTTAAAATGAAAATCAGGAATTTAAATGATCTGCCATTGTGCTACATTCACAGCCCAGGAAATTCAGATGACATTGTCTCACAGTAAAATAGTAAGATTATTTTTCTTGTTATTTTAGGTATGGCTTTCTTTCTTTTATTTTTTTGTTTTATTTATTTATTTTTTATTGGTTCAACATAGTCTTACACATTGGAGGGAATCATTGTTACATATTCATACATACACAGATATTGATAAAGTAAGTTAAACCTGACCCTATTCTAAGATCTACCCCCTTCTATTATTCTCTTGTCTTGTCTCCTTTGTAATAAACCCATTCTATAGATAGAAATAAGCATATATGTGTATATTAATTATTGAAATTTCTGCATTTGTACACCTCCCTGAGTATAATTTGGCTGCTCATGGGAGTAGAGTTTACCCCACTATATTGATATGCCCCCATTTCCCTCCCACCTCTCCTTCCCTTCCTCACTTCTCCACCCACCATCATAGTAATGGTTCCTCTTGCTTACGTGAAAATTCAACTTTGGTAGGTTTATTAATTAAACTTATCTAACTTTAATCCTGTCTTTGATTTTACTCTTGCTTCCACACATGAGAGAAAACATTCAACTCTTAAATCTCTGTGTTTGGAATATTTAACTCAGCATGATATTTCTTTCCATTTCTATCCATTTAGCTGCAAAAGCCATGATATCATTCTAATAGCAGAGTAAAACTCCATTACATAAATGGAGTTTTACTCCATTTTACCACAGTCTTTGGATCCATTCATTTAGTGAAGGTCATTGTGGGTTGTTACCATAATTTAGCTATTGTAAATTGGGCTGTTATAAAAATTGATGTAGTTGTGTCTCTCCAGTAAGCCAATTCTAGCTCTCCTGAGAACCAGGAGTGGGATAGTTGGGTTGTAAGGTGGTTCCAACACTAGTTTCTTGAGGAGTCTCCACGCTGCTTTCCACAGTAGCTATACAAGGTTGCAGCCCCACCAATAGTGTGTTAGTACTCCTTTATTCTCACAGTCTCTCCAGCATGTGTTAATGTTCATATTCTTCATCTTTGCCATTCTGACTGGAGTTAAATAGAATCTCAGTGTGATTTTGATTTACATTTCTCTGATTGCTAAATATGTAAAACATGAACTCATATATATATATTGGCTTTTTGATCTCCTTCTGTTGAAAAGTTTCTGTTTCGTTCCATCGTTCACCAATTAATTGGATTATTTTTACTTTTGTTGTTAGATTTTTTGGGTTCTTTGTATATCCTAAATATGAGAACCCTGTCAGAGATGTAAAAGGCAATAATTTTATCCCGTTCTGTACATTCTCTCTTGACATTCTTGACTAATTCCTTAACTGTACAGAAGCTTCTTAATTTAATGGCATCCCTCTCATTAATTAATGGCTGTAATTTTTATGCTATGGGAGTCTTGTTAAGGAAGAAGGTATCTATACTGATGTGGTGGAGTGTTGATCATGTGTTGATCATATTTTTTCTCCTAATAATTGAATAATTGGCTGATTTAATTTTTAATTATTTGATCCATTACAATTTGATTTTTGTGCAGGGTTAGAGATAAAGATCTAACTTCAATTGTCTGCATATTGTTTCCCGTTTCTTCAGCACCATTTGTTGAACATGCCCTTTCCTCCATGCTATATTTTTGCCCCCTTTGACAAATATATGTTGGTTAATGACTTATGGGTTTGTCACAGTTTGTACTCTATTCCATTTGTCTTCATGTCTGCTTTGACACCAATTCCACACTGGTTTATTAATACACCCTATAGTATAATTTCAGATCATGTATTGTGATATGTCCCATTTTGTCTTTCTTACTTAGTTATGTTTTGGCTATTCTGGGTGTCTTGTTGTTCCAAATGAATTTGGGAAGTGCTTTTTCTATATCCAAAAAGGAGGTCATTGTAATCTTGATGGGGATTGCATTGAAAATGTTCAGGACTTTCAGCAGAAGGGTCATTTTAATTATTAATTATTCTGTCTAACCAAGAACATGGAATTTTTTTCTATCTTCTCAGGTCTTCTTCAATTTCTTTTTTCAATGTTTGATAGGTTTCATTGTAGAGGTCTTTTATTTCCTTTATAAGATTAATGCCAAAGTAATTTACTGTTTTTGAAGTTATTGTGAATGGGACAGATTTCTTGATTTCTTCTGTGGCTGAATTGCTGTTGGAGTACAGGACAGTTATTGGTTTATGAGTGTTGATCTTGTAATCTTCCACTTTGCTACATTCATTTTTTATAGAGAGAGAGACAGTAAGAAAGAGAGAATAAATGTTATTTACTTTTTCATGTGGCTTTTGGTGCTCCAAGACTTTGTGGTGTACAAGATGCTGGAGGGTTTGAACTCGTGTACTGGTATATGCCAGTCAAGCATTGCAAGTGCTAAACCACTAATCCAGCCCCTGCTGAATTCATTTATAAGCTCTAGAAGTCTTCTGATAGAACTTTTAGTACCTTCTAGGTCTAGGATCATATCATCTACAAATAGAGATAGTTTAACTTCCAGTTTTCCTATTTGAATTCCTTTGATTTCCTTATCTTGTCTGATAGATAGGTCGGGATAGCTTTTCAAGTACTATATTGAATAAGAGAAGTGAGAGTAGACAGCTTTGTCTTGTTCTCGAATTTAGTGGGAATGCTTTCAGTCTTTCTCCATTAAGAATAATGTTGGCGGTGGATTTGTCATAGATGGCCCTTACAAAATTAAAGTATGTTCATTTCATCCATAGCTTCTCCAGAGTTACGATCATAAAAAGGTGTTGGATTTCATCAAAGGCATTTTCTGCAACAATTGAGATGATCGTATGGTTTTTATCTTTAATTCTGTTTAAGTGGTAAATCACATTTATTGATTAGCATTTGTGGAACCAGCCATGCATCCCTGGAAGGAAAACCACTTGATTGTGATGTATTCTTTTTGATGTGCTTTTGGTATGTGATTTGCTAGAGTTTTATTAAGTGTTTTATTCGTCTATGTTCATCAGGGTTAGTAGTTTTCTTTTCTTGATGCATTTTTGTTGAGTTCTGATATCAGGGTTATAGTTGCCTCATAAGAAGTGTTTGGGAGGGTTACCATCCCTTTCAACTTCATGAAATAGCTTACTAAGTAGAGGTGTTAATTTTTCTGTAAAGTTATTTTAGAACTCTTCTGAGAATTCTTCAGATCCTGAGCTTCTCTTTTATGGAGAGCCTTTGAAAGCTGTTTCAATTTCTGTACTTACTTGTGACTGGTTTGTTTAGATATTCAATGTCCCCCTGTATTATTTTGGAAATATCATATGTGGCTACGTATTTGTACATGTGTTTAAGACTATTAAACTTGGAAGAGTATATTTTTTCAAAATAGGTTCTGATAATCCTCTGGATTTCAGATGAGTCAGTGTTCATGCATCTATTTTTGTTTCTGATTTTGCTGATTTCTTCACTTCATTCTTACTTTTAGTGAGGTAAGGCTGGGGTTTGTCAATAATTTTTTAAATTTTTTTAAAGAAGCAACTCTTTGTTTTGTTGATTCCTTGTATTGGTTTTTGTTCTCAATTTCATTGATTTCAGCTCTGATCATGGTTATTTCCTGCCTCTTCAATTTGGGATCAGTTTGTTCCATTTTTTGTAGGGATTTGAAGTGGATCATAAGTTTGTTTATTGGGCTCTTTCCTGATTTTGATGAAGGCTTTCAGTGCTATAAAATATACCTCTTAAGGATGCTTTCATATTGTTCCAGAGATTTCAAAATGCTGTGTCATCATTCTCATTCATTTCCAACAATTTTTTATTTCTATTCTTATTTCCTCTTTCTTCCATCTTCATTTAAGAGGATATTATTCACTCTCCATATATTTACATACTTCCTGTTGCTTTTCTTGCTGCTTATTTCTAGGATCATACCGTTGTGATTTGATATGATAAATGAGATTATTTCAACTATTTTGTATTTGCTAAGATTGCCTTTGTGGGCCACGATATGTTCTAGTTCGGAAAATGATCCATGTGCTGCTGAGAAGAAGGTAAACTCAGCTGATTTGGGATGGCATTTTCTGTAGATGCCTGCTAAGTCCTATTGATTGATAGCGTTGTTCAGGTTAGAGATGTCTTTATTGATTTTTTTGCTTTGATGATCTGTTTATTGTCAATTATGATTTGTTAATGTCCTCCAGTATTACTATATTGAGGTTGATAAGTGTTTAATGTCCTTGAGTATTTTTTCACATATTTCAAAGGGTTGTGGTTAGGGGTATAAATGTTAACTCTTTTTATAACTTCCTTATGTAGTGTTCTTTTTACTAAGATGTAGTAACATTCTTTATCACTTCTGACTAATTTTTTGTTGAAAATTAGTTTGTTGGTTATATGTACCATAACACTGGCTTGCTTTCTTGGACCATGTGCCTGTACATTTTTTGCCAACATTTCAGCTTCAATCTGTGTCTGTCTTTGGCTATGAGATGTGTCTCCTCTAAGCACCATTTTTTTGAATTTTCTTTTTTTGATCCAGCCTGCTAATCTGTGTCTTTTGATTGGAGCACTGAGTCCATTCATGTTCAGTGTTAGAATAGATACATGATTTGTTTTGGATCCCTGGCATTGTGACCTATGCTGTGTTTTGTGCCAATTTGAATATCTTTTAGTGAGTTATGCTTTCATTGACTTTCTTCTGATTGTGGGCTTTAGGAGTTGTTAGCTTAATGCTCTATTTGAAGTTTATCTTTGAGTGTTCTCTGTAGAGCTAGTTTTGTGTTCATGTATGTGGCTAGTTTGGTGTATCTTGAAAAGGTTTTATTTCCCATGTCAAATTTGAAGCTGAGTTTTTCTGGGTAGAGTAGTTTTTTCCTGGAAATTTTTATCTTTCAATATTTGAAAAATTTCATTCCACATTCTCCTTGCCTTTATTGTCTGAGTTGAGAAATCTACAGTGATCCTTATTGATTTGCCTATGAATATGACTTGATGCATTTATCTTACTGCTTTTAATTTTTTCCCTTTATTTCTGTTATTCATTTTTAATACGATGTGTCTCAGTAAGTTTCTCATTTGGTTAGGCCTATTTGGGGTTCTATAGGCCTTTCTAATATGTAGTTTTGGTTCTGTTCTGATATGAGGTACATTTTGTTTGATTATCTCATTGAGATGATTCTTTATGCCATTTGTTTGTTGCTCAATATTCTGCCCTATCCCAATCACTCTCATGTTATTTCTTCTGATTTCATCCCATACTTCTTGGAAATTCTGATCATGATCAATAAGTTTTTTTTCTTGTCTATTCTCCATGTGTTCAAGATTACTCATCTTTCTTTGTTGCTAATGTTCTATCTTTGAAAGTCGAAGTTATATTTTCTACTGAGGTTATTCTGACATCAATATCTTCTACTGAGCTTTTAATTCGGTTGACTGTGTTTTCCACTTCTAGGATCTCTGCTATATGTTTTCTTCAGAGACTCTTAATTCATACAATAGAGTTGAACTGGTTACTTTTTTGCTTCTATATCTGTGAAAATGTTGATTATTACCTATGAGGGGAGTAGAAGGATTAGCTATATTCCACCAGACTATAACTGTCAGAAAATATATGTTTCAAAAACAAACACCCATTTTCAAATTTGGCATTCACTTCAGATTTCCGTTACCCTTAAGGTAAGAAAAATTAGACTTGGGAGCAAAGAAGATATTATAGGAAAGTGGAGAGGAACTTGGGAATTTGGAACAAGAGCAGCAAGAGAGTGGAGATTATGTAGGATATTAAGATATTCTAATAAAAAAAAGAAAGAGGAAGAGACTGAGGAAATGACTTTAGGGGAGGGTGAGAGAGGAATAATGGTAAGCTGTTACCAGAATAAAGCAAAGAAGGGGGTTGCACAGAAGCTCACCACCAGGAGGCTATACAGCACAAAACAAAATGTGCTAGTCTGGAAGAACATAAACAAAACCAAAACCTAACCACAGCAAAACAAGCAAAGCAAAAGAAACAAGAAACAAAATAAAACCGAGAAACCAAAACAAAATTAAATAAAATGTTAATGGATTGTTGAGAGGATTATGGGTTATTTTTACTGAGGAGGTCAAAATAGACAGTGTGGGTTGTTGATAACATCTGGCCCCTGGATGGAAGCACTTCTAGGGTGAGGTTGCTGGAGGGCCTGGCCTTTGCTGTTCTCAGGTGGAGGTCAGATTCCCAGGAATCCTCCAAGTATTTTTGTCTTTGTAAGGGATGCAGACCTTCACTGCCACTGCGACCTGTGAATACTGCCTTTCAGATTTCCTAGGTTTTGTGACCACCTGCCCAGACTCCTGTCCCACTCCATCCAAGGCACTAGCAGTTGTTGACAACCTTGTGAATCCCAGGGCAGTAGTGAGAAGAGTTTGGAGAGTTTGCTGATCCTAGGGGGTGTCAGCCGCCCTGAACTCCTGGCATCAGAGGCAAGTGCTGCAGGCAACTCAGGGGTCCTGAGGCTCTCATCTGCCCAAAACACATATAGCTTAACACTGCAATATCCACCTCAAATTTGCAGTGCCTGAGAGGCATTCCTGCCCAGAATGTACACAGATCCTGGGGACAATTCCAACCTAAACTCATGGGGCTGAGACAGTGAGATAACAGGTCTCCTGGGGCAGTCAGCAATGGTGGCACACCTGGGGCAGACTGTGACCCACACCTGTGGCTGCTGGAGCACCTTTCTGGACTGCCCTCCTTCTCAGAATGGCAATCTCCCTTGCTCTCCGAGGCCAGGTTGGAGGCACTTTTATGGTATGTGCACTAATGCAAACCCTGGGTTCAGCCAAGGAACAGGAATTCTTCTGATAGCAGGATTCTCCATGCCACTTTGTCCTTCCTGTGTTTGTGAGTGTTCTTTCCTTCCTCTCTGAGGAACAAGCAGAGCAGTCACCTGGTGGTAGTCCTTGCAGCCAGAGCTGCTTGGGCCCTATGTGATTTTACTTCCTTGCTTGTTGTATCCAAGCCTCTTGAGTGTCTTAGCTTACTCTGTCTACTAATGAGTGTGTCACGCACACCTGCCATGTCACAATAACTACAAACAATTACTGCCTTTTGAAAGCTCATTTATTCACTTCGCACAACACACTCCTTTATCCTAACACTGTCTCATCACTCCATGTCTACCTCGTTCTTATAGGTGCGGGTCTTGCATCTCCATCTCTAGCTGACTGGAGAAGAGTCCACCACCATCTGGTAGGACGACTTCTGTCTTTTGTCTTGAGACTGTTCATTTTATACCACCTCTTTGTGTGGCACTGTCTCCCTGGAGAATTCACTCTCCCAGCTTAGGGTTAGGATATGTTTCCTTGCCCCTCACAGGGTTCCTTCTTCTACCTCACAGGACAGTCTGCATTACAAAGAGTTAGGCAATGCTATCTCACAGGGAAGTTAAGCATTACAAAGAGTTAGGCTATTCTGCGTGACAGGGCAGTTTTACATCACACAAGATCTGTCACACACTTAAAATCTTTTTAAATTCTTGTATTATGCTCCTAACATTCCACCTTCTGGTCCCAAAGTATTTACTATTCTTGAGGGGACCATCTAATGTCATGGATATGTATATAATCAGGAAGTTTAAATGTCATATGTTCACAAAGTGTTTTACTATCATCATTGACTGGTTCATGCCATATATTTAAATCACCTGTAAACATTGGTGTATTCCAAGACAATCTGTAAAATAGTACATGCTTTAGTATTGTATCATAACATTTTATAATTATATATTTGAAATTTCATCAGTCTGTTGATAATGACTGGAAAAATAGTGGTGATCTGAAAATTTCATCTGTCATACTAAAATATTGGGTTAAATCTCATTGGTGTATAACAGATGGGTTATTAGGCTTTTCTAAGGGGTTTGGATATGAATGCTGATTGTTCAATAATAATGTACATCATTTATAAGATAACCAAGCTCTTATTTTTGTTAATGGAAGTTTGAAACAAAGTTTAGCAAACCTAGTTAATTCATCTGTTATCATCATTTTTTATTTTTATGTTCATTTGAACTGATGTCTATATAGCATAAGTATTTTTGGTTCAATGCTTTTGGCCACACTAATGGTTCCTCTAATTCTTTGGTTTATTCCATACTATTATGTCTAATATAATTCCAGGTGTAAAATGAGGGTTAAGTTCATCCTCAAAGCATAGTGGATATGGTGTGTCGAATGTTATAAAGTGTGTAGTCAAAAACTTTATTTTTTTTGGCATAAAGTATGGCAGTGTTGTCATAGATTGTTGAAAAATAATTGATATTTACCAATTTGTAAAAAATTATAGATCTGTGAGAATTATCTTGTTCAGGAGTGAGCATCATAAAAGAATCAAGTGTGTTAAACAAGTTAAAATTTGTAAATCCTGGTATGATCTTAATCATGTCATCTGATGTTTGTCCATAACATTTCACTGCATCAGATATGGTTTTTCTACTCATTGTGAAGATTGATGGCTTTGTTCCATACTTTCTGACCTGTGAGCCAACTATTGCATATAAATCCAGTATGTTACAGCAATACCCAAGATTACTAGTAAGACAAATATAATGTATCTGAGGAAAAGTATTGACATCCATAAGGTCTGTTGGTGACCATATATTTGTGTTGTCAGATAAGTCTTTATTTTCCAGCAATCCAATAGTATGACGCCAAGATCACAGTGTACCAAACAACACATATGATTAAGCAAAGTAACTAATAAAGAATTTTCTGTGTCACTGCGACATTCTGGTTTCCACCCATTGTTTTCTTCAGGGATTTTAATATGGAAGGTGCTATTATTTCAAATGGAGTCCAGTAACAGTTGGGGTGTGCCATCTGTATATGTCACTGAGTCAAGATTCAACAAAGGGATCTTTTTCTTAGATCCAAAAGGCTTACATTCAGATAAAGAGGTAGATGTAGGTTAAAGTCTTTTCCCAGTTTTAACATTATTATCCTTAAAGCATACAAATGAGTCACCCTTTTGCAACATATCTATTTATCTATATATCTATTTATATATTACATAGGTCATTAAATGGATGTTGTAAAGCTTGAATATATATAATACATTCAAGTTTCCATTGATGGTCACCCTGCATACAGGTCAGACAACAAAGATATATTTTCCTTAACAAGGACTTTTTTTTACTTTTTTCGTAGATATTAACAAAAGTGTAATAGTTATATAAATTAATGGTACTATAGCCATCCAGTATCCTATGCCCTTGACCCAATGAAAAGGATCCCATGATGTTGTGCATCTCATGTCCAACTGTATTGCTCTGTATATCATATCAACCAAAGAGAAAACTTTATGAAGTTTTTGTAAAGAATTATGAAATGCCAGTGTATCACAATGTAATATTCTGACCACACCATGTATTCTAGCATTGGTTGCATCTAAATGCCTTAATTCTTTTCATACTTGCGTGTCCATAGAATTAAGGACACGTAGGTTTTGGTGTATTACTAATTTTATCTTTTTTCTTATGTTGTTGTTCAATTTCTCTTCAATTAACATCCTCTCTGATATCATCAAAATATTGAGATGTAGCAGCGATATCCTTTGTTTCATTAAATATATTTGGGATTTTAATAATTGTTTCATTATTAGAAAATCATCAAATACCTTTCTATATATAAAGAAAGAGGTGACAGTGAGAGAGAGAGAAAGAGAGAAGCAATTTAATTTAGTTTTTCATGTGACTTTCGTTCCTCCGACACTTTGCTGCATATGTAGTACCAGGGTTTGATCTCGCGTACTCGCACATGCCAGGCAAGCACTGTAACTGCTGAGCATTCGCTCCAGTCCATCATACAAATACTTTGTAGACATCAAACTGTATGCACATCCTCCATTAAAAGTTTCAGGGTGAGAATATGGGGGAATGATCTCAGAAGGAGACCTCTATCCTCCATGAGATATCCATTTAACTCAGGGTTTCTTCTGGGGGAAACAGCAACATGGGGAACCCAAGCTGGGCATCCATGACATGGCATTAGCCCTGGATAACTAAGTATATGTACATTTATTCTTGAATGTTTGATAATGTTTCCCCCTCAGTTGTAACTCTGTATCCATCTAATAAAAAAAAAAGTTGCAGTTTCCCAGTACAAGGCATAATGTGTATGATCATTATGTTTTTTTATATGATGTGTATTGTTATCAACTGTGTATCATTTTCATGAAAGTATGGGATATGCAGTCTGAATGAATCCCTTGAACAGATTAAAAATCTATAGTTTCTTAGATCCTTTAGTTGATTAGGGAAATAGAATGCTTGTATTTGAGTGTAATCAGCTTCTAGCATAGGTTCATGACTTTTAATTAAGGTTTTTGCACCAATTGGTTGGACTGCTTCTGATGGGAAAATTGAACCATTAATGTAAAAATAAGAGTCAATGGGAATTGTAAATTCGTTAGTTTAGAAGGTGCTTTGATGGTGGCATATGCTGTTCTAGCATTATAAGTAAATATTTGTATAAGGTGGGAAACACAATTCACCTGGTCACAATAAGAGGCCTCTGAAGGATTCAATATAGTTTTATATACTTCAGTTTCTACAACCATTTGTGTAAAAAATACATCTCTAATGTTTCAAATGGCTTCTTTAAACAACATATTCAAATATTGATATTTTTAATTTTTGTGTAATTTCTTAACATAGTGTACAACCAAGATAATTGTGAATCCACATGATTGGTGTTTTTTTTGTACTGTAAATTTAAGGATGTTGAATTCTAAGTTCATCCTAAGTAGTAGGTGATTGGCTGTGGTAAGTGAATCAGAAAGAGCTGCAATTGTATGGAATTGATCCATTTCTAGATGATCTAGAATATCCAAAAGTACAGATAAATCTTCTATGACCTTAGGGTTCATAATTTCTCCTATGGCTAATCCCGCAATTACAATCCATTCTACAACCTGATAAGGTTGCCTTTGTGCATTATGATCGAATGTAAACAAAGGTACTGAATTATAAACTGTGTGTTGATGTAGATGTGTGTTCACCATAAATGTATTTAAGTCAATTTCTAATTGTATTTTAGTTATGCATGTTCTAATCAATTGAGACATTTTAAAGTCAGGTAATAAAGAATGCTCCATGTATACAACTTTTAGTTGACTGCAAATGGGAAATAGTATGGCTTTCTTATAATGTGCTATAAAGAACTTATATGTTTCATTAAATCCTCCTCTGTAAATAATGCAGGTAGTATCCGACATTTCATGAATATGGTATATATCATGTGATGTGGGGTATATATGTATACTTTGTCTTGATCAAAAAAGTGGTTTGTTTGTGAGTAGATAAGTTCAAAAAGGGTTGATGAGTAATTAAATAATATACTCCCCATACATGTATTCTATATAAAGGAAGTAACATGTAGAAGTAATATGGTAATTTGCCATAGATATACATGTTTAGATTATTGGGCCTATTCATAATTCCCTTATCCACCATGTTAATAACCATTGGTCTGCTTCTTTTATATTATACCTGATTTTTATCTGACTATGGGGTCTGTCACAATCATTCCAGGACAACAGGCCTGATTCTGTTTCTGGGAATATGTAACCCAAGTGTGAGAAAGGGACCACTGCCTTACCATGTGTTCTATTAAACTCATAAGTGCAATAATCATTGTATTGTATCTAATATGCGTACGGTGGGGTTTCAAAATCCATAGATGAATTGATAATTGTATCTCTGTGGATATCACAAGTGAAAAATATGGTAGGCTATACATTTTTCCTGAAATTGAATCCTTGAAATTCTTTCAAAAGGAGTCTTATCCATTACTATCATGTGCCATGATAATCCTGGATTGATATTTATTAATTTCAAGTGATTGGTAGTTATAACAGGTTCTGGTACTATGGAGATATTTAAAGCATTACTCCTGTTGTGCAGCCAGAATATAGGCCATTCCAGACAAGATACATCCATGATCTCTGAGTATGAGTTAATATACAATTTTATAATAGTATTATTCCAAGAAATAATAAAATTGAATGGTTGATTATCTGTAATGTTACATAAAGTGAAGGCTATACAGTTGCCTTTAGTCTTGTGTGATATAGCTTTCAATGTACATGTTGCTGATTTGTTACCATTAGAAGAGAAATTACCAAATCTAACAAATTTCTTTGCATATTTTTCACTTACAATGTCAGTCCAAGGTTAAGTTTTATGTCCTTTGCATAGAAATAATTGGAAAGGGAAATCTTGACCTTCTGCATACTTTGGTTGAACATAATCTGATAAGTTTTTATAGTGAAATCTATAGTCCAAAAGATATCCACTGTTATATGGATAGGAGGTGTACTTTTTTCCTACAGATACTTGGTTACATAAATTTTCAATAGTCAAGATTCTAAAACAGAGATAATCATAATTAAAACATTTCTCAGGAATAAAAGTTGTCTGTGTATGATGTGATGGTAAGAGTTGTGGTAATGAATCAGTTAATATTATTTGAAATTTCCAAAATTTAGTACTCCATGTTGCTTTTTTAGTCCAATCTGATGTTTTGGTTACTTTATCATTAAACTTAGTAGGTATAATCTTTGGGCAGGAATGATAACCATTCCAAATATCAAAATGTAAATAATGTGACAAGTTAGGGAAATTGGCTATGCATAACACGGTACAATTTTTGCTATTAAGCTGAGGATATTGATGAAATACTGATTCAAAACAAATTGAACAAAAAGGTTCTGACAATGGTGTCCATTTAAAATTATATTTTAGGTTAAGACCAGATGTGGCTGACCATGGGTTATATTTAGGTTCCTTAATAGTAATAGAATATGTAGTTGGAGTGGGATTAGAACTTTCTTTAGGAGTATCATCAGAACCATCTTCATCAATACAATTGTATAATCATAATCCTGATACTTTAGTATGTGAACAATATATGGTCTGATGAAGGCAGTGAAAAATTTGAATTTAGAAGCCCATTTACATGAGAATGAGCTATCAGTATGTTCATTACATATATGATATATGTATGTGGTTTTAGACTCATTGATGTTGAGGTCTTTAAGATGTTTGCAGCATATTTGTATTTTCCTGAAATGAAATGGGTGTATAGCTTATGAGGCTATAACCTGTCCCCATAGTTCCATAGCATGACAAAGAAATGGGTTTTTGTTATCAATGTTGCTATTTTAAAATTTTTCCATGTTGAAGATCTTCTCAACAAAAGCATTTATAGGACATTAGCCTTATAAAAAGTGTTTGCATGACTCATTGTATACTGGTTGCTTATAACAATAAATGTATTTAGCATAAAAACTTATGTTATAAGTAGAATTCTAGAAAAGAGAAGTATGGTCCCAATAACTAGGGATCAGAGATAAGTTAATATAATACTTCTCCCTATCAATTTTTTGTACTGGATGGGTTGTCCATATTTTTATAGGTGTTGTAGTAGTAATAGCATTAATGGTAGTGGGATGTAAAACATCTTCTTGTGAGGAAGAAGAGAGATAAGTACATAAGGAATAAGCAGTAAAGAGATAATTTCAAGAGTATGATTACCATTGTATCATTGTTTTGTGTATTGTCTGTAAAGATGTGCCAAATGATGTTTTAACAGAACTGTGATAGAGTTGTACATAGGGACATCTTCCTCAGTGCTGCAGGTATTTAAGGTTGCAATCTAATAGTCATAGTACTTCCACTCTTAGGTTTGTGGGATATTTAAGTAAAATACAGATTGAAAAGACTGAGCAATGGAAGGATTTTGGTCCTTTCTCAGTGTATAATATTACTCTTTTAGTCGCAGCTAAGGTTCTTTGGTGCATAGTCTTTCAAGCAGACACAATGTATAATTTGTTATTATTCTATGAGTATTGCCAATTGTTATGTTATAATTTCTATTTGGGTAAAAGATCAAATGTCCTAATAATACTAAAGTACAATACATTAAGCTAAGTGTGGCAAGACACCACAAAGCTATTTTAATGGAATTGCACATTTACATCAATGTTAGGTGGGTTCCCCTTTTCCAATGTAATCTTGTTTCATTCTTCTGCCATCCAGAAGATATTTCCTTGTCTTTGAGTGACTATCTCCTTTACCAATAGTGACTGATCCCTTTGCCTTTTACAATAACATTGTTTTGTTTAATTGGACTAAGGATAATTTTAACTGAGCAGGGTCAATGTCCTGTAATGATGTTTGGATTGCTAAATCCAGGCAATATGGTTTACCAGTCTTGTTCTATTATTCAGATCCTGTCTTAAAGCAAGTGGCAATGTTTTTTGTAAAAGTGAGACAATTAGTCTTGTTTTCAAGAGACCATTGAATCTTTCTATATGTATCCTGATGCTGTGGGGTTATAAGTTTTATGAAATTCCCACATGATATCTAAGGTATCTGATAATTGTTATATTTTGGATCCTTTAAAGTGCAACCCTTGGTTAGATTGTATTATATATGGAATCCCACACTGTGAGATCCGTGACCATAGAGCAGCAAAAAAAATTGTTCCATTTTGATCTCTTTTTTCACATTGTTCTGCATGGCCTATGACTATATAAATATCAACCACTATACAAAAGCATTCATATACTTAAATTGTTTGAGGAGTCCAATAAAATCTATTTGTACTGTGTAATTGAATGAATCCATATTATATTTATCAGGCTTACTTGAATGTTTAAACCTAGTATTAACACTAGGACAGCAATGGCAAGCTTGTATTGCATTTCTAATGTTTCTTCATGTTATCCCTATATTCCTTTGATTAAATCATGAGTAAAGTGCATGTGTGCCTATATGACCCAAACTATAATGTAATCTTTGAATTTCTTCTTTACTAGCCTTATATTCAGTGGGAATGGATTTCCACTCTGGAGGTTTTCTTCAATTAACTTTTAGTTTAATTTTCCATTTATCATTTTTCCTTTGAAATGTTAGTTTTGGATTTACCTTCCACACCAAATCATTCATTAATCTGACACCTAATGCAACTTTACTAAGTATATCTCTATAATCATTTGGCAGTGGGTGTTATCCTTTTTATTAGTATGTGCAGATATATGTCATACTATAATATTAATTTTAGCATTTATAATTTTCTTCCAGGTGTCCATTGATCATACATTTACTCCATCAATGGTCAAAACAATCAATTTCCATTTTGCAGACCAAATTGCAATTCCATTGGCTACTGTCCATGAATCACTAAAGATATATATATATATATATATATATATATATATATATATTTTCTTTTTTCCTTTTTGCTTTTCCTTAATGGATTCTTGTAAAGCTAACCAAACTGCATGGAGTTCAGCTATTTGGGCTATGGGATCAATACCCTCCTCTGTCAATACTCTGTTGTCCGTGGGTCTTAGGCTTTGATTTTTCAGTTCAGCTTCCCACCAGTTGAGGATTAGTAGCCATCAGTGAGCCACACATTTGGCAACACAATTGACTATGAGTCTGATCCCTATGTTCTAATATGTTTTGGGGTTATTAATGGGGTTTCTCTAGGCAATGGAATTATTGGTTGGGGTCCCAGAATCTCAATGAGTTTGGAAATGCTCCCCAATGTATTCACAACATGGTCATTCAAGTATTGTTGCAAATACCATTTCCATCACAATACATGTGATTCCATCAGTACCCCTTTAAAGTCCTCCCCTGGGGACACTACCCAGGTAAATATTGATATTGCTGTTTGGATGGTTAAACAAGTTGTTTGACAAATCAGGAAAATCATCTTTAGTGCCTCATAACATGTCCATAGAGTTTTTTCAAATAAAGAATATGTGTTTACTAAGTATGGAAATCTCTAGCAATAGAAGTCAATTTGTAGGTTACATCCTTTATCTTTACCATATAATCCCCTCCAAAATAATCATTAATATAGATATATATACTATCCACTAATAATGGTTGGTTTCCTGAGTTCCTTAAAATTCTATAAGTCTTTATATATTCCTTTAGTTGGTAAAGAGCTTCCTGTTGGGTTTTTACCCACATAAAATCAGAAGCTTTCCTTGGAACCTTATATATAGGTTTACGAATTACTTGTAAATAGGATATGATTTTTCCAATATCCAAAAAGTCCAATTAATTATTGTGCTTCTGTCTAATTTTAGGGGGATTGGCCATTTATGTATTTTATTAATTAATTTGTCAGGTACAGATTTGCCTTGGGAGTCCCATATACTCCTAAAAATTTAACTCAAGTATTAGTATGCTGCACTTTCTCTGGATTAATAACCCAACTATCCTTTACTGATTCATTAATGATGTTTTAAGGTAATATCTACAGCCTCTGTAGTGAAGCCATAAATTTATAGGTCATCCACATAAGAATACAATATGGAGATCCTCTAGGGGGCAAAGTTCCCATTGCCTCACCTATATACTCTGTTAGGGTTACATGTGCAATGATAGGGCTATTTTATATCCTTGAGGTAGTCTTTTGAATTGATATTGCCTATTATTCCATGAAAATGCCATTTCCCTGGACCTCTCATGTATGAGAATACCAAAGACCATATTAGTTAAATCTATACCAGCAAAAATTTTGATGATCATCTAGATAGTAGTCATAATTTCTTCTATATATGCTAGATTTCCAGGCATTGCTGGAGTAACCTTATTAATGTTTATATAATCCACTGTAAATCCATAAGTAACATTTGATTTCTTCATTGGCAATATCAGACTATTGTAATTAAAATATTTGAGTTTCTTTTATAATATTTTCCTTTAATAATTCCTATATTTGTATTTTTTTCCTATTTCTTTATGACTCCCTTTGAGAGAGTGTTATTTTGTAAAAATTGGAGGGACTGGTGGTAATTCTACTGGGTCAATTTTTATTTGTGCCAGGTTACATGAAAATTTATATAATTTTTTGGGTGTATTACTTTCCCAAATATTGTACTAATGTTATCCATTCTTAATATATTACAGGGACCTTGGCAAAAACAATTATCATTGGTATTTATTCTGGTTATACTTCAGTAATTGAACAGTTCCTTGATAGCCCTTAATTGTATTTCCAGATATTCCTTGTAACTTTGGGCTGAAATATCAGTAATTATTATAATCTCACTTCCTGTATGAATTTAAAATGTTATTTTATGGTACATTTATTTATATTCTATAGCTAGTGTTACATAAGGTTGGCAGTCACACTGAGATTGCCAGCTTTTTATTCTGTCTGTTTCTACGTCTGGGGTATGTGTCTTGCCTTTGCTGATAATTGCTTGGACGGACTTTCCTGCTCTGTAGACAGGGGTTCCGACAACTTACTTTGTCCAGCTCTTTTGCTGCATGCTGTTTATTACTCTGGTAGCCCTGACCCTGGGCAGGGTCATTGTTGTTTTTTGGTGGTGTTCCTATCCTTATATTTTTAAAAATATGTATGGGTGGTTTATTCCAATTTCTGCTTGTTTTCCACCCCTAGTTTCTCTGAGGATACCCCCTAGCCTGAAATGAGAAATTTTAGTGGTGAAAGTTTGAGCTTTTTCTGCTTCTAAGCTCTGTGCTTGTTTTAAATAATCTACTTCCTGCTGTGACTTGAGTTAAGGTACCTGTCAAAATTAATTTAAGTTGTTTAGGCTCCCCTTTAATTTATAATTTTTTAATTTCCATCATTATATGGGCATGTAGTGGTTTTTTATGGCTGTCTGATTGATATATCATTATTATTATTATTCCAAACTTACTTACTATTTTAATAGTCTGATCTATAGTTTTCCAGGGGCATTAAATTGTATTAGATCCAACATGGGGTAGGCTTCATGCCACGGCATGCATACTCATCAAAAAATTGAATGGGATTCTCCTTCTCTTATTTGAATAATAGTTTCAAGGTCATCATGCGTATTAGAGTTTTCTATGATTCCTACAATTGCTTGCTCGTTAGCCACTGTTACAATAACAGAATCTGCTCCTTTATCTCGTATCTTCATAAGAAATTCTGTCCCTGGTTTCTTTTTGGGAAAATTCACTCATATACTGTTGTTATTTCTGTTCTAGTAAAGTCTCTAACTTCAGTACTTCATTCAGTTTGTCTTCCTGGAGTCTGTACTACCTCTTGTGTGAACACAGGAAAGCTTTCAGATTCATCCTTTAATTCCTTTACTCAGTAGTATCTTGGAGTAAGGTGATATTCTGACTTCTCCCTGTTATTTGCTTGGCTAGCTGTTTCCCTTTGTGGTGGTCCTCATCTATGTCTGATATTGTTTTCAGCAATAAAACTGAGACTTACATGTTTTTCAGACCTTGCCAAAATAGGATTTAACATCTCAGGATTAGTTAATGGAATTTCTACAGAAGTCCTTTTTTGGGCCCTAAGGAACTTTCCATAGGTTATTAGTTCTGTGGTGCACCATAAATCCTGCATAAATCCTCTCCCTTTTCCAAAATTTCAATTTTATCCATATTGTAAGTTGTTGTATACTATCTTGACTAGTCTTTTTCTTAAATACCACACTATAGTGGGATCCTGTTAGGGATTATTTAACATTTGTTCTAATTGACGATTGGCTAAGATTTGTAGTCGCTTATGTAGCTAGCCTCCCATTTACCGAGAGATCTAGGTCTCAGGACTTGCTCCAATAACCCGATCTTAGGACTTTTCAGCCCATGCCTTCATGGAGTGATGATCCAAGGAGATTCATAGGTGAGAGGAATACAGATGGAAAACGAACAGTCTCAGAGCCTGCCCCAATCACCTGACCTTAGGACCGTTTTACCTGTCTTCGTGGAATAATAGCTCAAGGAGACATCTGAGGAGACTGACAAGTTTAGAAAAGGGAATCCTGCTGAATCCACCAACTGTCACATGCACCTGCCATGTCACAATAACTACAAACAATTATTGCCTTTTGAATGTTCATTTATTCACTTCACACAACACACACCTCTATCCTAACTCTATAACCTAACACAACTCACAGGAGACAGTCTCACCACTCTGTCTTCTTCCTTCCTGTGGGTGTGAGGCTCAGATCCTCTGGATCCTTGTCCATCTCTGTATGCCGCTGTCTGGAGAAGAGTCTGCTGCCATCTGGTAGGACGTGTTCTGTCTTTGTCTTGAGAGTATCCATTTTATACTACTTCACTTCCTTTCTTTGTTCTGTACTGTCTCACTGGGCAGTTCACTCTTCCAGATTAGGGCCAGGACTTCGCCTTGCCTCACAGGGTTCCTTCTACTATCTTGCAGGAATGTCTGCAGTACAAAGGGTTAGGTTGTCCTACCTCACAGATAAGTTAGCATTACAAAGGTTCAGGCTATTCTGCCTGGCAGGGAAATTTTACATCACACAGTGTTTGTCAGGTTTGTCACACAACATCTGCTTTAATTCTTATAGTATACTCTTAACAGGGTGTCAGCAAAATTTTACCATTCACCCACCTCCCAGAAAGGCAATTCTCCCTCTGCTGGCCTCCCTCTGTTGGCCTCCCGCTACATGGAGAGATTCTACATGCAGCCATTCTGTTGGGGGCCATCTTCCATCCTCTCTAGGTATTGGTTTATAAGTGAAGCAACTCATACACTTTTTTGTTAGGTCATTGCTAAAGATGTCATATAGAAAAAAGTATAAATAGGTACTTTAAAAAATAAACATTGAGAAAATATTAATTTATTATAAAAAGAAAAAAATAAATAAACTGAGGTTATCCTTTAAATAGAGGTAATGTTTGAATGACAACAATTTATTTAATCGGTATATATAATTACTTTTACAAGTACACACTATTTCCTATGGGTGGAAGAATTTAAACTGTAAAGATATATGCATTTTTCTATGCCTGTAGATGTGTGTGTGTATGTGTGTGTAGATAGGTAAACATGAAACCAGATAGATGATAAATTTATTGTAATGAATTGACTCCTGCTATTAAGTAGACTGAGAAGTCCCAAGATGTATATTGGGTAAGCTGGAAACTCCCAAATGAAGAAGGTATACTCAAGAAAAACCTGTGTTACAGTTCGAGCCCAAAGGCAGGAAAGAGATGGATGTTCCAAATGAATTCAGGTAGCTAGTAGTCTTCATATTCCCAGCAGGGTCAGTTTTGTTTGTGTTTTGTTTTGTTTTGTTTGTGTTTGAATTTTTTTTTCAAGTTCCAAATTATTGGATGACAACCATTTACATTAGACAAGGCCATCTACCTTGATTGAGCAGTTCAGATGTTAAGCACACCTCAGAACACCCTCATAGAAAACCAAGAATAATATTTAACCCCAAACTTGCATAACCCACCTTTATTGAATTGGCATATAAAATTAACCATTCTACCTTATATCAGAAATACTCACTGTGAACTCTGTTTGTGTCATATCACACCATATACTAGTAATCAAGAGAGGAAAAAAATCTCTGCTTTCATGCCTCTTCCATTCCATGAAAAAAAGATATATTTTGAGTACATATTTTATGTTTATGTGTTTATATAATGGGATCTATTTAAATATGTGGATTTTAGTATGTTTTTATCACTGAAGCAAAATCTGACATTCATGAGGAGCTCTTATAAGATTGAATTTGTCCCATTTTCAATTAACATTTACTCCTATGTTTGAACATCATGGTTAAGATGATTGAAAATTTAGCAAAATCAAGTCATAACACATTTATAAGTCTCTGAAATGCACATTGAGACATTTTGAAATTGAAAAGTTTATTTTATTTTACATATTTTGTTTCACAATTATACAAATGTAATCATAAAATATGAATTTGGAGCTCAAAGGAACTATTGGTTATTATTTCCTGATGCTGTAAATAATATAATATCAATGTTGTTATAAACTTTTAGACTATTATTTCACTTACATACTTTACAAACATGTACATGCAGTTGCCATGGTACTACTCAGAACTGTTCACAGAATGTGTAATCAACCAGTGTTGAAAATTATTTTCTCTCTCTCTGGACATACTAATAGTTATCCAATATATTTTCCTACAAAAGTGGTTTATAAGATTATTCAGCCATATTTTAGCATAGTGGACTAATTGAATGCATTAGGAATTTCAGCAAAATCTGCATTAATCCCCATCAAGCCTGATTTAGATTTATAGTAGAAACCCTGAAGGACTCTGTTCTTAATTATGCTCCCATCTTTCCCAATATAGAAATCCCTGGTGATGAACAACTGAAGAAAAAATTCATTATTAAGGCATTTTTAAAGTTTATAATCATTTTTAGTGATACTTCATAAACCCATGTTTAAAGACATGTTAAGAAGACTGTGTAAGCATGAAATTTATGAAACTGACTTTATTTGAAGAGTAAATATTAAAATAATCAATTAGTTGGCATAGTAAGCAGTCCCTAGTAGGAAATTTATCAGTACACCAAAAGGAACATTTTTTTTCTTAAACTTTCTGAATAAGTGATATTTTATGAAAGCTATTTTTAAATATATTTTTGAGGAGCTGGAGTGGTGGCTCCATGATTACAGTTCTGCTTGGCATAAACACGTCTGGTATTTGTGTTCAAATCCCAGCACCACGTACACAACAAAGTGTCAGAGAAACAAAAGCCACATGAAAAACTAAATAAAAACTGATTCTTTCTCACTCTCTTAATATATATATATATGTATGTATTTGAAAGACTCACAGTAAAGTTAAATTTCCTTTCAGAAATCAACTTTTAAACATATTTCTTAAGATTTGTTAAATGAACACTGTACTTTTAAATTTGTTGACAAATATTAATGAGTTTATGTAATCTTAAGTCCAGTTTCATTATCTTCACCCCAATTCCTCTAATCTTATTTTCAGAATGATTTTGAGAGGTAATCCAAGAACATCCATGATTGTACAAGTTGAGAGACTTCCGTAGATTTAGTATTACTCATGTCAAAATTCAAGATGAGTGCATTTGTTTCAATTTTTTTCAGCAGTCATTTGTTTATATTATCAGTAGTCTTTTATTCTTGCTTATATTATATACAGTGTTATTTAAATCCTTTGTAATATACATCTACTGTAGGCATTTTAAACTGCTATGAACAATTTAACAATTAGTGGTTTTCTGTGAGTAAATTGAAATATTTGTCAAGTTTTCTGATGTCTCAAATGTATTCAATTTTTTTTAAGTATGTGTGTAATGCCAAGTGATCTCTTAATACTGAGAAGAAAAAAAATTAAGGTGTTGGGGGCAATGGGTTTCAGTTCCTTCTCAAAGTGGACACTCTGTTTCTGAGTATCATTTTTTCTGATTTCTAAAGTGTCACTGATCCACTTATTTTGGAAATTTCATGATTCCATCTTTGTATTGTCTTCACTGTTTTCTCCTTTTGTGTTACAAACTTCCTACATTAAATCTCATTAAACTTTTATAATGTTTTTTGTACCAGGAATTGAACCCAGGTACACTTAACTGCTGAGTCATATTCCCCAAACCTTTTTCTTTTTTATTTTGAGACAGGGTTTAGCTAAGTTAACTAAGGTCTCAATAAATTGCTGAGGCTGGCTTTGAATATTATATTTGAATGTTATCCTCCTGCTACAGCCTCCAGAATAGCAGGAAATAGAAGTGTTTGCCACTGTGCTTGGAGACTTTATAATTTTTTTATGTAACATTCCTTCCTGTTAGTCAGGATAGTTTTATTTCAAATAGAAGAAAACAACACCAATAGCCTTTCAACAAAACCAGAGTGTAGGGGAGTTAAATGGCTTTTTGAATTATTAAAAAGCAAAGAAGCTTGACATCCAATGCTATCTTTCCAATGAGAGTGTATCTATCATGTACTTATGTATTTATAAAACAATGGTATAATTTTTCAAATATAGAAGTTTGTTAAAAATGGTTCCTTATTAATTAATGATCATTTGCAAATATTAGCTGATTCTTATTGACAAATAGGTTTTCATTGTAAAAACTGTTTTCCTCTTCTACGTATATTAATAATCAATTAATTTACATGCAGATTTTTTTACATCAATTTATTATACTAACAAGTTAACTTTTAAGTTGGGTTTGCAAAGCTGGGCATTTCTTGCTCTAGTTCTCTTTCTTTGTTTTGTATTTCTTTGATGTCTTCTACTTCTTTTTATAGAGGTAATTTTAAACTTATAATAGATCTTGGAGGATTGGTAGGAGCAATAACATTGTATTTAAGATGGAAAGATAAATTGAAAATCAACTAAAACGTCTTTCTCAGAAGTAACTTCAATGAATGAAACGTCACAGGATTTTGTAAAGCTTCAGTGGCAGGATCCCTACTAACAGTTCTTAAAAAAACCATTCAGTATTGGTATATCCCTCTTTGAGAATATCAGCATAAACTACTTTTTACATCATTAGGGGGATTTAAAATGTTTACAATTATTATGGCTTTGGAAGAACTAATTGATTGCTTATGCTATTCACTTGCCTTTGAAACTGATAGGGTTAGGATGTTGAAAGAAGGAATATGGAAGATAAGATGAAAAATGCTAAATAGGAAAAAGACTGAGTTACATTTTTGATTAATTATCTTTTTTGGGGAGTTTAATATAACTGAGTAATAATAAACTATAAAAGATTCTGAGAACACTTAGTAATTTGGTAATTTTGCAGTACAAAATGCATTATTTAAATGATGGGACCCACAAGAGAGTAATGAAATTGTTATATAATAATAATAAATAATATTTTTATAAATCAGAATTTCATCTTTTGGCAAAGAATTAGAAAGCTGGAAAATGTTTCACTTCAATAAAAACAAAATACAAAAGAAGATAATCCAAAATATAAGAAGCTTTTAAACCCATCAAGGATCAAAGCAATGAAATAAATAAAACTCTAAAGACAGATCTATTTCAGGAGACACAGACCCCAATGCCTGGCTCAAAAATGGTGAATGGTATGAAAGATAATATTGCCATGAAAGTAAGTAAAAATTCTTAATTCATTGCTGAAGACTGATTGTGGATTTTCTTAATAGCTGCAAACACATTTGTGATTTTGTATCCCCATTTGGACTCTTAATAGTGGAATTCTGTAAGGCACACAAAAGGAAGTTTGAGAGGTAAGAAGACTATATAAATCCACCTACTTGATAAGGACCTAGAAGACAGTAACAACAGCCACAGAAGGGAGTCTTAAAAGTCTATAAAAAGTTCTTCTTCCCCAAATACAAATGTCTGAAATTGGAAATATAAGAGCAATAATCCCCATGGACCACAAAAGGCAGATTTAAGGTATTGGAAAGGAAAAAGAAAGATATTCATATTCTTAGGGTTTGTCATTTGCAGGCATATATATATATTTTTTTTCATTTTTCTCAGAATTCTTAACTTTTAGTATACTTGTATTCTTTGCTCTCAGAAATGAGCCTTTCTCACAGATTCCTCATTTCTCCAACAGGCTAGCTAGCACTCTTTCAGTAAAAACATAGCATTCATGACTTGGAGAGGAACAATAGCACAAAGAAAAACACTCTCTGAGGAAAAAAAAATGGAAAAGTCCTAAAGTAGAAGATGGATTGAGAACATTTAGGGAAAACTTCAGAAAACAAGTGCTTGTGTTCATGTAAAGAGCACTAGAGGACATTGACACTAGTGTTACAACCATACCAACTATAACAAAAGCAAAAACACAACACAGGTTTATGACTGACTAAAGTCAATCCTTTACATTACTGGCCTACCAGCAAGAGAGGTGTAGATACTTAAAATCATAGAAAAATTTTACATCAGCTTCAAGTGTTTGAAATACATAGCATTTAAATACCATATATGATACACACAGAAACACAAGAAAAAATAAAGTATAAAGAAGAAAAGTAGTAAAACAAAACAGAAACAGAGATGAAAGAGATGTTGGAACCATTAACTAGGGAATTTTAAATAACAATGCATAATAAGATACAATATCTAGTACAAACTGTGTATGACCTACCTGAACAGATGTGGATTTTTGGCAATTAGATGAAAAATATAAGTAAAAGGTCAAATGAAAATGTTAGAAATAAAAAAATACAGTAATAGAAATGATGAATGATTTTGTCAAACTCATTAATAAACTTGATTATGCTACAGAATTTACCAAACTAAAACAAGAGAGGAAAAGAAATGATTTTAAAAAAGTATAAAACAATAAATCAAGGAGCCATTTTAAATAAAACTTAAAATTATATGACATACTTTATGGTGGAAAAGATAGAGAAAAACACTCAAATATTTGGAAAGATAATCTTTGAAAAATTTCCAAAATTAGTGAGATTTTAAATTACACATCCGAAAAAGAAAAATAAGTAATCAAGTAAGCCCAAAGGACACATATAGCAAAAGAAAAAAGAAAAATCATCTAGATATATCATTGTGTAATTAGTGGATATCAAATTAAAGATGGGAAGTAATCATAATGAAAGTCAAAAAAGAGAGGAAGAGAGACTCATTTCATCCAAAATGGCAAAGATATGAGATACAGCATACTTCCTGTTAAAGTGTATGCAAGAGAACAGACATTGGAATGCTATATTAAAATCCCAGTGGATGGGTGGATGGCAGAGGAACAAAACAAATAAACAACAAAAATAACAACAACAAACCCTCCAATCCAGATGTCCTTACACTGTGGGAAAAAATTTGAAATAAAAGTATATTAAAAATAATAAGCAACAAGTGTTTTATTTTTTGTATATCTTCATTATAGAAAATGTTTTATTATAAAAGTTCTTTATGTAGAAGTATCATTTCTACCCCAAACTTGGTTCAGCATAAATATATGAACTTCTTGGAAATATTTAAATGAGAACTAAAGACTATGTTCTAAAACAAATATAGTAATAATGTACTTTGAGTATAGTATATACATTATTCACTCTTTGAAAATGATAATAGATAGAATGAAATGTAAGGTATCTACTGATAATAAATTTCATAATGTTGCTAAAATATAAAGCAGCAAATTATACAAATCTATATATCAAACGAACAAAGTTATATAGTGTAAATTCAATGATAAAGAAAAGCATAGTCCCATATGGTAGCGTAAACCTCTAATTTCAGATACTCTGAAGCAGGAGAATCTCAAATTCAAGAACTACCTGGGCAATTTAGTTAGAACCTGTCTTAAGAAATAAGAAGTGTAAGATGAATTTTGTACATTTTAGGGATTACTATACTTATTAAATAGATGATTAGCATGAACCTGAATACATGCAGAAGACAGCTAGAAAGCTTTGATAAAAATTGGCAGTGAAGATAAAAATAAATATGTGCAGTGGTATTTAAGAGTCAAAATAAACGGAAAACAGTTGATGCATACTTGTGCTTGCAAGGTTATCATAACAGTAGGCATATATTCTCAAATATTGGAAAATAAGTAAAATAGTATTAATTTGTCATTGTTTGAAGCTGGTTTTTGTACAGCATCTTGCATAGAGTTCATTCTTGATACATATATTTTAATTTAATGAGTGCTTTAAAGCACAATATTGGAAACAGAAAATGAGAGAATATAGCCACTGTGTGTGAAATATACTCAGCTCAATACAAAATATATAGTCTGAAAAAGTATTATTCATATTACATCAGATACCTTGGAAGTCAATACAATTTTTAAAAACCATTATTGGAGGTTAGGTTTTCCAAGGTTAGAAGCTGAAAAACAAAGGGAGATCATCTCACTGGGAAGCAATAGAAAGTTCTATTGATATGTAATAAACAGTAACACTTTTTCAAATGGGCATTTGAGAGCAATTAATGCTAAAACAATATCCATTTCAGGGAGTAAGTGGTTGTAGGTTTCCTTTTCCTCAGCATTTACTAGACTTTCTATTCGGTGCACAGTAGCAGTGAGTTAGTAGTAGCACAAAAGGTGTCACATTCATTAATAGATGTGATGTGCCTATTGGAAAAATAAGAAGCATCTTATTTTGCATGCTATAAATGTTGTTCACAGTTCTCCTTAATACTATAATAAATATTTAAGTTCACTTTAATCTAAAAAGATACTGTGTGTAGATGTCTCAAATATGTATCATTTAATAGACAATTAATTTTTAACTTTTTAATATATTATTATAACTAGAATCAAGTTGAAATTTGATACTTGGTATAAAAATGCATTGCTACTTTAATAATTTTTGGAGGAGTTATTAGCACCTTGATTGAAACTATTACCTACTGTGAAAATGAGAAAGGTTTTTAATTAGTTTTATTGAAAGCTTAGATAGGGATAAATGATGAAAATCCTGTTTTTATTTTTGCTTGTATTTATTATTAGGATTTGTTTAATGGAACCCATTGTATAACTACTTCCCCTCAATTGTTCAATTTTCAAAGAGCATTTTACTGAGATAGCCTCAGTTAGAAAAAAAATTGCTTTTAAGATGGAAAATTCCCCAAATCCAAATGGCAATTAAATAAAATAGGTCAGGCTGAACCTCTGCCTTAAGGGAGAGGAAGAGTTAGGGTCAAAATATAATGGTAAAAAGAAAGAGATGTAAAATAAAGTCATGCAGAAGAATATGTATGTGCTCATAAAGGTTTTATTAGAAACTTAAAAGTAAACTTCTTGAGATTAGTATTCAGACAGATCATTAACATTTGTTCAAACACTAGATTTTATATTATACTGGCTGTATAAGTGGCCAAATAGCACCAAACATTTTCTATTTTTCCTTTTCTTCTTTCTGTTGGAATGACAGAACCAAATTGAGTTTTTACAGGTGTTCTTTTCTGTGATCAATAGTGTGTGTGACAACTGTCATAGCATACAGCCTGGGAGTCCAAAGTCTTACTAAAGAGTACAGCTGGCCCACAAAATGAAACAGGGACCTCCAAATTAGTATTTTAGTTTCTCCGGATAATAGATTTTAAGGAAAAAGATTTGAATCTGTCTGTCTCTTGTCAATCATCACCATTACCTTTCTCCAATTTACATTCCCTTGGATCAAAGATATGCCAGATGCTCAAGAATTCTTCTCTTTCTGGAATATCTGGAGAAAAGGAATTATGACTCTTGCCTGGTTGAGAGTCATTTCAATGATATGCCTAATTCTTGTTTATTTTCTGGTTCTGATCAAACTGCTTGGACCACTTTTGACTATGATGCTCATCATGTTCTCTAAGTTGTAGTGACCTCTTTCTGCATTTCTGATGTTTCCACCTATCTAATGGCCACATTGGGAAACTAATGGGGTAAAGCCACACTATTTTGTTAAAGAATTCAAGCTTTTCAAGAACCCACCATTGAAGTTTGGGGCAGGGGTATGTTTTTAATGGAAGGTTGGTTGAACACAGTAGATGAAAAAAGCAGCGTTATCCAGAAGATGGTATACTTTCTGTTGTTTTCCAGTTGCTTGAGTGCATCCATAGACTATTGTCAGTCACTTAAGACTGCACTACATATCTCCAAATTATCTTGATTAACAACCTAAAATTCAAGACTTTCTTGTGCATTCCAGCCAGAGAAATACAATATAAACATTGTGAATTACAATTTTTTTAAATTTCCACTGTCAATATATTTGGTATAATTAATCTATCTGATAATCAGATATATTTTCAGTTAAAACTATGTATTTATTATAATATTAGCATGATATTTACATATTTATGTTAATATATATAACAGTTGAGCTTTCTATGTTTAAAAATGGCATGTCTTAATTTGGAGTTCCAAAAACTTAAAAAATAATTTTTACATTTCATGTTTAAATTCTTAGAACTTTCTCACACTGAACTCTGTACTCTTGTTTGACTACATGAATAATCTGTGGAATATGTTCTTCTACTTCATATTTCAAGCATTTTTCAATGGAGGGTATTTAGAATGCAAAATTAGAGCTGTTGCTACATATTCTACAAAGTATAGGATAGCCTTCCTCTAAAACAATGAATTAGTTGTCTAAAATTTTAATATTGCCAAGGGTAAACAATCCTGATATATGTACAATCAACCTACACCATCTCTGTTAAAGTCTTTGATGTGAGATATCTAGTTAATTCATTCAGAACATTATATTTTAAAATATTATTTATTTTTGTAATTGATAATGATTTTTCTTGTCAAATAATGATTAAAGAGGAACATTTATGTATATATATTATACTTCACAGATTAAATGTTATCTTTCAAACTTTTATTGGAGAAATTCATCAAAATGGGACATAAGATATTTTTGTCTGCATATTGAGAAAACGAAACTATTTTTAGAATGTTTGAAGCCTTATCAAGCATCCAGTACATTTCCTTACTTTTCAGATGAAATGAAGTGATTTTTTTAGGCTTACATTGCTAGAAAATATAATAATAAGTACAAAAAGTCAATCCCTGTTATGATTTGGACGTAAAGTACCTCTAAAAACTTATGTATGAGACAGTGCAAGAGTTGAAATGGTTGGGTTATGAGAGCCTTAACCTAATCAGGGCATTAAGCTGATGATGGAGATTAACTGGGTGGTGACTGTAGAGTGTGGCTGAAGGAGGTGAGTCACTGGGGGGCATGTATTTTGCAGTATATATTTTGTACCTGGTAAGTGGAATTTCTCTTTCTCTCTGCTTCCTGGTGACACATTATCAGCTGCCTTCCTCCACCAAATCCTTGCGGCAGGACGTTCTACCTCACCTCAGGCACAAAGGAATAGAGTCGGCTGTCTATGGACTGAGACCTCTGAAATCATGAACCCTGATAAACTTTACCTCCTCTAACATTGCTCTTCTCAGTTCTTTTGTTCACAGCAGCAAAAAACAAAAACATAAACAAAAACAAAACAACCAAAAAATCCCAAAACAACAACAACAACAAAAACAATTGATTAAAATAATCCCCTTAAGATGTTGTTGCCTCACCTAGATCCTACCCAAGTATGAGTATAGTCAGCTGGAAGCAGCTATGAAAAATGGGTATAATTTATTCATAGTTATACTCTCCTCCTCTTCCCAACCTATCCCAGCCTCAGTGGTGAATCAGTTGATGACAGCCATCTTTCTCTGGGAAATTTCATTCACTCTCTCCACTTTCCTAGCTAGCTGATTGCCATTGGCTCAAAAATATTGACAAAGAAACTGGCTTTTATTCTTCAAGCTAACCAATATTAACTACCTTTTATCTGAGACTAAGTCCTTGCTCGTATCTTTTTCTACTTTTTGCTTTCATCTGTTACAGAGTTTATGTGAAGAACATTCCATAAGGTATTCATACCTGATCATTATCTCCATCTGTTTTAAGAAAAGCAAATTAGGATATTTAGTACCTTATTTGCATCCATAACACAAATATATGGATATTGCTGATATTGCTCCCATAGGTATATGAACCAACTTGAACGTTCTAGGTGTGCTAAGGAAATAAAAGGGCTATACACTAAAGGAATTATATAAAGTGGTCAATCTGTGTACACTAAACTTGCAAGTGTAAGGAGGAGTGAAGTTTAAGAGTGTTGGATAAAGAGCGGAGGAAGATTGTCTTCTAAATTATGCACTGAGGATGGGATTCTAGTGTTGAATTCCTTACAAGTGGATGTTCTCCATCATTACTCATTGCTTCTCATAGAAGGGTAGATGCTAAGATATTCACTTGTGTTAAAATGGGATGGAATACACATGGAAAGAATTGCCATGTTTCATACAATGTCTCTGACATTTGAATAAAGATAATGATAAGCTTATGGCATCTATAAAATCATACACATTAAGTTAGATTTAGATATATTTTCAAAATAATAATTATACATGGATAGAACTCTTTATTTATTTAACTATTTACCTTCTCTAGTTGAAATATAGAAATTTCCCCTTGTTTAAGAGTTACACAAAGGCCTCAAATAAGAAGATATGTTAAGAGGATAGTGCTTCCTTCCTCGGAATCTGATCATATATCCTCTTCTTCAGAACAGTAAGTAGGGTTCTTTATTGCTCCTGCAATCTTCTGAAGACATCAGACTCCAGAACTTTCACCCTTCCCAAGCAGATTTTACCCAGTGATTCTGGAAGATATGTTATAGAATAGAAAATGGCAAAGCCAGGGTAGCACCTAACCTTCTGAAAAGCCAGTTTAAATATTTCCGTAGGTTACGTGAGCATAAATTTGCAACGACACATTGGGGAATTATTACTATTCAATAATAAATGTAAGAGGACGTAGAAAACTCAAATTTTTATATTTCAAAAAACAGGAAAAATAACCTGAAGCACTGAAATCTGACTATTTCACAGTTTTCTAGTTTATCTTTTTCTACAGAAATTCAAGCAGAAACAATCAATAATACATTTCATTGCATACTGTTTCTCAGGGTCTGGGATGATTTGCTCCTCTAGTAGTTCATCGTTTCAATTCTACTAAACTAAAAATGAAAAGTAATTTTGCATCTTTAAGGACAAACAGGAGCCAAAAGCAAAATAAAGGGAGCCTTCTCCATGTAGCAATGTTTGTTCTCAAAGAGCTCTTAAAAGAACTAAAGCACATAACTCAACGGAAATTTTATTTTTTTATTAAGGAGTTAATCTACTATACAGTCATTAATGTGAATAAAGAATCAATATGAAGTGCAATTGACCCAAAACCATAGTTAGCCCCATGTTGCTCACTCCCCAGGTTCTTGATAGTTCTATATTATGCCCATGTGTGAAATATAAATGTCTTCCTCGTAGGCGTGGTAAAACTCAGTGGGAATGGTTTTAATTGCTATATGGATTTTGGCACCTGTTACTGGGTTGTTTAGCATCTCCATATCATTCTGTGTCAATTTGAGGATGTTGTATGTGTCTAGAAATTTGTCCATGTCTTCCAAATTATCTAATTTAAAGGAGTATAGTTTTTTAAACTATGTTCTGATAACATGTTTGATTTTCAGAAGGTCAGTGGTAATCCCTTTTTGTTGGTGATTTTGTTGATTTGCTTTGATTCTCTTCTTTCAGTGAAATTAGCTAGGGGACTCTCAAATTTATTTATTTTTTCAAAGAACCAACTCTTTGTTTTATTGTTTCATCGATTTTTTGTTGTTGTTCTCAATTCTGTGATTTCATTTATGATCTTGATTACTTGATTATGTCCTGACTTCCACTGGCTTTGAGTTTAGGTTGTTCTACTTTTTGTGGGGGTTTGAGGTGGAGCATAAGCCTATTTATTTGAGATCTCCCCTGATTTTTAATGTAAGCACTCAGTGCTATAAATTTCCCCCTTAATGGTGTTTTCATGCTGTCCCAAAGTTTTCCATGTGTTGTGTCTTCATTCTCATTCTCTTTCAAGAATTTCTTGATTTCTGCTCCCATGTCTTTTTGGATCCATTCTTCTTTTAACAGGATATTATTTAATATTCATGTATACGTGTGTATTCTACTGTGAATTTTGCTGTTAATTGTGAGGATCATGTCATCATGGTCTGATAGGATATATGGAAAAAATGTACTTTTTGTATTGGTTGAGATTTCCATTGTGAACTAAAATATGATCAATTTTGGAGCATGATCCATGTGGTGCTGAGAAGAAGGCATACTCATACTATCTGGGGTGGAATATTCTATAAATGTCTTTTAAATCCATTTGATTTATGACGTTGTTTAGAGTGGATATTTATTTATTTTTTTATTGATGATCTGTCTATTGGTGATACAAGAGTATTAAAGTCTCCCAGTATTATTATATTGAGATCCACAAGTGGTTTTATGTCCTGGAATAATTTTTTTGACATTTTTGGAAGCATTCATATTTGTAGAGTATATATTTACTATGGTTATGTCTTCCTATTGTATTTTCCCCTTTATGAGGATGTAGTGGCCTTCTTTAGCTCTTCTGAATAATTTATGTTTGAAATCTACTTTGTTGGATATAAGTATTGAAACTCCAGCTTGCTTTCTTGGGCTATATGTTTAGCAGATTTTTTCCCATCCTTTCACCCTCTATCTGTGGATGTTATTGGCTGTAAGGTGAGTGTCTTATAAGGAGCATATTGGTAGAGTTTGATTTTTGATCCAATCTGACAATTGTTGTCCTTTCATTGATGCATTGAGACTATTCATGTTCAGTGTTAGATAGTTATGTGGTTATGCTTCATAGTCATCATGTTTTATTAGTCAGTTCTGTGCTATCATGGTAGTCTTTTTATAGTGGCCATTTTATTGACTCCTCTGTTTGCTTGTTCTTCTAACTGGAGTTTATCTTTGAGGATTCTTTGTAATGTTTATTATCTGATCATGAATGCAGCAGGTTTGATCTTATCATGGAATATTCTAATTTCCTCATCAAATTTGAAGCTGAGTTTTGCCACTTACAATATTCTTGGCTGCATGTTGTGGTCATTCAGACATTGAAAGTTCTACTTCCAGGATCTGCTTGCTTCTAGAGTTTGAGCTGAAAATAGAGGTGATTCTTATTTGTATGCCTCTGAATGTGATTTGACATTTCTCCCTTTCAGATTTTAATATTCTTTTCTTGATTTCCCTGTTACACATTTTGAATATGATGGTTCTTGGTGAATTTCTCATTTGATTAGGCCTGTTGGATGTCCTATATGCTTCCTGGATAAGCATATCTTATTCTATTTTAACACGGGAAAAAATTTCTTTAAGTACTTTTCATTAATAATGTTTTTTTATAAATTTCTTCTGTGATTCAATTTCTTCTTGTATGTAAATTACTCTTAGATGTTTTTTCTTATTTCATCCCAGACATTTGAAAATTCTGCTCATGTTCTGTGAGTTTTTTTTATTCTCATCTGTGCCCCTCAACTAATTCAGTCTATGTTCATTGCCACAGGTACTTCCTTCAAGAGCTAAGGTTCTATTTTCTAAAGGGGTTATTCTATTATTAAATTTTTCTACAATGTTCTGACATGACAGACTGAAGATTTTAGCTTTTTCATTGTATGTATTTCTTTGATAATAAAGTTTTTCAACTCTTGAGTTTTCTCATTTACTCCCTTCACTAAATCTTCTTTTAGTTCATTTGTCCTCTTGTTTATCAGATCACTGATACTTATTTATTAATTGTAGTTTATTTTTTCATGAGTGCATTATAATTACACATAATGGTGGGATGTGTTGTCACATATTCATCAATGCACACAATACACCAATACAAATGGATCAATATACACCCCCCCTTTCACCCATCTACATCCCTTGCCTCTCTTCTGGATCCTCCTATTTCATAAAATAACCAACTACAGTGACAAAATTCTTACACCTATGAATAATATATTTTATATACATGAATACAGTATATACAGTGAAATATTTATAAATACTTGGAATGTACCTTGTCTTATCTCAGTTCCAACATTTCCCCTTCTCCTCCCATCCTATCATCCTTTGTTAATCTTTGATATTTTTGACAATAGTTAAATTTGACAAATTTGACAAATAGTTAAATTTGACAAATTTGATAAATTTGACACATTTATGTTTTTGAAAAGGCATGCAATATAGCTTGCTCAAATACCTTATGCAGTAACTTGCAGCTGTGTCTCATAAATATTAACACATTTTATTTTTGTTCTATAGTTCTGATACATTAGTTTAGCCACCTTTCCCCCAAGCCTGGGTTAACTCCTGCCTCCAGAAATGAGGGAAATCATTTGGACTTTGACTCTGGGTTTGGCTAAGTTCACTCAGCATGATTTCTTCCATTCTTATCCATTTACATTCAATGGATACAATGTCAGCGTTTCTAATGGCTGAGTAAAACTCCATTGTGTGTGTATATGTATGTATGTATACCAGAGCTTTTGGATCCGTTCATCTAGTGAGGGCCATCTTAATTGGTTCCATAGTTTACCTATTGTAAATTGAGCTGCTGTGACATTGATTTTGCTGAGTCACTGAAATGTGCTGCTTCTTACTCCTCTGGGAAAAATACCCAGAAGAGGAATAGCTGGGTCATATGGTGGATTCAACCTTAATTTTTTTAAGGAGTCTCCACACTGCTTTCCAAAGTGGCTGTACCAGTCTGCAATTCCACCGATAGTTTGCTAGCATTCCTATCTCCCCACGATCCTTCCAGCATTTATGATTGTTTGTATTCCTCATCTTTGCCAGTCTGACAGGAGTGAGGTGAAATGATTTTTTACTGTAATTCTTTCACTTTAGGAGTCTTGCTGAGGAAGTCGTTGCCATTTCTCTTATGCTGGAGTGTTGATCCTAATTTTTCATCTAGCAGTTTTATGGTAGCTGATTTAATTCCTAATTCCTTGTTCCATTTAAATTTGATTTTTTTGCAAGGTGAGAGATAAGGATCTAATTTCAATTTTCTGCAAGTGGCTGTCTAGTTTGTCCAGCACCATTTATTGAATAGCTGTATCTCCTCCATGTTATATTTTGACCCGCTTTGTCAAATATCAGATGTTTAAAGATTTGTGGATTTCTGTCAGATTCTGCTATTCCATTCCATTGGTCTTCATTCCTATTTTTATACCAGTGCCATGTTGTTTATAGTACTAGAGCTCTATAGTATAATTTTAGATCTGGTATTGCAAAACCACCTGTTTATCTTTCTTGCTTAGTTATGTTCTGGCTATTCTGAATTTCATATTCCAAATGAATTTGAGAATTGCTTTTTCTGTCTGTAAAGAATGACATTGGAATCTTGATGGGGATTGCATTGAATTTGTATAGTGCTTTTGGCAGGATGGCCATTTTAATTATATTACTTCTGCCTAACCAAGAGCATGGAGCAACTTTCCATCTTCTCAGGTCTTCTGAAATTTTGGTTTTTGATGTTTGATAATTGTCATTATAGAGATCCTTTACTTCTCTTGTTAGATTAATCCCCAAATACTTTATTCTTTTAGAGGATATCGTGAATGGGACCAATTTCCTAATTTCTTCTTCTTCCCTAATACTGTTAGCATATAGGAAAGCTATTGATTTATGGATGTTGATCTTATAGCCTGCTGCTTTGCCAAATCTGTTTATTAGCTCTAACAGTTTCTTTTTTGGTGGAGTTTTTTTAATCTTCCAGCTAAAGGATCTTTTCATCAGCAAAAAGGGATAGTTTGACTGCCTCCCTTCCTATTCTTATCCCTTTGATTTCCTTCTCTTGCCTGATTGCTCCAGCCAGGGTCTCAAGGACTATATTAAATAAAAGTGCTGAGAGATGGCAGACTTGTCTTGTTTCTGAGTTTAGTGCAAATGCTTTCAACCTTTCTCCATTTAGTGTTATACTAACTGAGGGTTTGGCATATATGGCCTTCATAAAGTTAATATAAGTTCCTGTGATCCCTATTTTTTCCAGAATTTTCCGCATAAATGGGTGTTAGATTTATCAAAGCACTTTTCTGCATCTTTTGATATGATCATGTGATTTTTGTCTCTAATTCTGTTTAATTAAAAAATCATGTTTATTGATTTATGTATGTTGAACAAACCTTGCATATCTGGAATGAAGCCTACTTGATCGTGATGAATTATGTTCTTGATGTGTTTTTGAATGAGATTATCTAGAACTTTATTAAGGGTTTTTGTTTTGATGTTCATGAGGGATATTGGTCTGTTTTTTTTTTTTTTGGTGTTGCTTTGTTTTCTTTGTTGGGTTTTGGTATCAGAGTTTTGGTTGCTTCATAAAAAGTATTTGGGAGAGTTTCCCCTTTTACAATTTCTTGGAATAGCTTAATAAGGAGAGGTTTTAGCTCTTCTTCAAAGGTGTGGTAAAACTCAATGAGGAAATCCATCAGGTCCTGGGCTTTTCTTCTTTGGAAGACTTTGAAGTGCTATATGAATTTTGGTGCCCGTTAATGGGCAGTTTAGGACTTCAATTTCATCCTGTGTCAATTTGAGTATAATTTAAGTGTTTAGAAATTTGTTCATGTCATCCAGATTATGTAATTTAGAGGATTATAGTTTTTCAAAATATATTATGATAATTTGTTTGATTTGATTTTAATGGAGTCAGCAGTGATCACCTGCTTTTCGTTGGTGATTTGTTGATTTTTTTTTCAAAGAGAGAGGGACAATGAGAAAGAGAGAGAGAGAGAGAATCAAATTTATTTAATTTTTCATGTGGCCTTCATTGCTCTGAGACTCCATCATGTATGAGGTCCTGGCATTTGAACTCACATAACTGCACATGCAAGGCAAGCATTATAACCATCGAGCCATCACTCAAAGCCCTGTTGTTTTGATTCTCTCCTTTTAGTTAAATTAGCTAGGGGGTCTGTCAATTTTATTTATTTATTTTGAAGAACAAGCTCTTTGTTTCAGTGATTCTTTTTGTTGTGTTTTATTCTCAATTTCATTGATTTCAGCTTTGATTTTAATTATTTCCTGTCTTATGCTGGCTTTGGGATTATATTCTTCTTCCTTTTGTAGAGATTTAAGTTGGAGCATGACCTTACTTGTTTGGGATCTCTCCTGATTCTTAATGTGGACACTCAGCATTATAAATTTTTCCCTTAAGAATGCTTTCATGCTGTCACAGAGGTTTCAATATGTTGTGTCTTCATTCTCATTCTCTTCTAAGAAATCCTTAATTTCTGTTCTCATGTTTTCTTGCATCCATTCTCCATTTAATAGGGTGTTACTCAATCTTCATGTATATGTGTGTTTTCCACTGTGATTTTTGCTGTGAATTGCCAGGGTCATATCATCATATTCTGATAGGATACATGGAATAATAGCTATTTTTTTATATTTGCTGAGATTTCCTTTGTGAACTAGAATATGATCTATTTTGGAGAAGGATCCATGTGCTGCTGAGGAAAAGGTATACTCTGCCAACGTGGGGTGGAATATTCTGTAGATGTCTGTTAAGTTTGTTTGAATTATGTTGTTGTTTAGACTGGAGATTTCTTTATTTTTTATTTTTTATTTTTATTTTTTGCTTTGAAGATCTGTCTGTAATTGGTGGTTGAGGAATATTAAAGTCTCCCAGTACTATCATGTTGACATCCACAAGTGGTTTTATGTCTTTTAGTAATTTTTACATATAGTTGGGGACATTGGTGTTTGGAGAGTATATATTTACTATGATTATATCTTCCTGTTGCATTGCTCCCTTTACAAGGATGTAGTGGCCTTCTTTATCTCTTATGATTAATTTTTGTTTGAAATCCACTTTTTCAGATATAAGAATTGCAACTCCAGCTTGCTTTCTTGGGCCACATGCCTGGTAGATTTTTTCTATCCTTTCACCTTTAATCTGTGGGTGTCATTGGTTGTAAGGTGGGCTTCCTTTAAGCAGTATACTGTTGGATTTTATTTTTTTGATCCAATCTGCTAGTTAGTGCTTTTAGATCAGTGCATTGAGACCTTACGTTTACTGGTGGAATAGTTATGTGGTTGGGGTTCATAGTCATTGTATTTTATTATTAAGTTCTGTGCTGTCTTGGTTGTCTATTGATAGCATGTACCTGTTTTGAATTTCCTCTGTGAGTGTGAGGAATGAGGAATGTTTGCTTGTTCTTCTATCTGGAGTTTCTTTTTTTTTTTTAAGGATTCTTTGTAATGCTGGTTTTCTGTTCTCAAATCCTGCAAGTTTGATCTTATCATGGAAAGTTCTTGTTTCCCTCTCAAATTTGAAGTTGAAATTTGCTGGGTATAGTGTTCTTGGCTTCATCTTGTGTTCGTTCAGACTTTGAAAGATATTCTTCCATGATCTTCTCTCTTCCAGACTGTGAGCTAAAAAGTCAGATGTGATTCTTGTTGATTTGCGTGTGAATGTGATTTGACGTTTCTCCCTTCCCACATTCAATGTTCTTTCCTTGATATCCCGGCTGTCCATTTTGAATATGATGTGTCTTGGTAAGCCTTTCATTTGATTAGTCCTATTTAGTGTCCTATAAGCTTTCTGTATGAGCATATCTGACTCTATTTTATGGGAAAATTTTTCTTTAACTAGTTCCTTGAGAATGTTTCTTATCCCATTTGCTTGTGTTTCAATTTCTGCCTGTATCCTAATTACTCTTAGAATATTTCTTCTCATTTCATCCCAGACATTTTTAAAATTATGTTTGTGTTATGTGAGTTTTTCTTTTCCTTTTTGTCATCCTTGCTCTCAAGCTTGCTCAGCCTGTCATTGTTGTCACAAGTTCATACTTCAAGGGTTGAGGTTCAGTATTCTATAGAAGTTAGTTTATTCTTAAAATCTTCCATGATTCCTTTCATGTCGTTGACTTCAGATTTTAGCTCTGTTACTTCCTTTTAGAGTATGTTTATTTCTTTGGTAATAGAATTTTTCATCTCTTGAGTTTTCTCACTTAGTCACTTCATTTTAGTTTTAGTTGAACCTTTTATCATTTGGTTCTTCACTTTTGAAGAGCTTCTTATGGATCTCTGAATTGTAATTTCCTATAGGGAAGATAGGCAGTTCTCCAAGTGGTTTTTCCTCTCAAATCAAAGGGTCAGATCAGTCACCACCTCTTTGATGATCACCCTCTTCCAGATGCTATTTCTGCCTGGGTCTTCATTTTGCTCTACCTTTTGTTTCCAGGCTCAAGTTTTCAGATCTGAACCTGGGTTGTCCTGGGCACCTGCCGGGTCATTAACAGAAGAGGCCTGGGCCGGGTGCTGCTCCAGCCAGTGAAGGGATGTTCATCCGGTACATCCTGGTTGTGTGGTGGGACCCAGACCAGAAGAGGACTGCACCAGTCCTTTAGCTGGTAGTGGTTGCTCCAGAAGGAGTCCTACCAATGATTCTTGAACACCTGACAGACAGGACCAAAAGAAGCCCCAACTGGCACACAGGGCATCGGGTAGGGGATCTTCCTCTGGCTGGTCCTGAGTGGGGGCTGCTCCAAGCAGTGATCCTTCTCCAGTCAATCCTGGGCTTGTGCTGTGCCCCAGACCAAAAGAGACCTGTCTGAGCCAGATTTTCAGCTGAGCAGGGGCTTCTCTGGCAGGGGTCCTGAGCACCTGGTGGCCAGGATCAAAAGAGGCCCAGATAGGCAAACGGGGTATCAGGTAGGAGGTAGGTGAGGGCTGCTCTGTGTGGTGATCTTTGTCAGGTTAGTCCTGAACAAGGGCTGATCTGGAAATGGATCCTATCGATGGTTTCCTGAGCGCCTGCTGGCTGGGACTAAAAGAGGCTTGGACAGGTATACAGGCTATCAGGTAGATAGGGGTGCTCTAGGCAGGGATCCTCCTCTGGTCAATTCTGGGCTTGTGCTGGAGCCCAGACCAAAAGAGGCCTGCCTGGGCCAGTTTTTCATCCGGCTATGGGCTGTTCCAGTCTGGGGTCCTACCAGTGGTGACTTGAGCATCTGCTGGCTGGGACCAAAAGAGAAATTGATATTTATTTTTATGTTTTTGCCCCACTCCTTTTTCATGTGTTCCTTGTTTGGGGAGTTGTGTGCTTGAGGTGAACCTTTCTCGTTTGATTCCTCATTTTTTATATTCTAGTTCTGGATCTTTGAATTGAATTTCCCTGTGGTGAAGGTAGACAAGTCTGGACGTGGTTCTTCCTTGCAGGTCAAAGGGCCAGGTCAGACACCACCCTTCTGATGACTACCTTCTTCAAGAAACCTGCTTCTGACCTATTTTGCTGTAGCTTATGTATCTATGCCCCAGAGCATTGATCTATAATCTGTTAGGGGTGCGTGGCAGCCTGCTGGATTTTAGAAATGCAGCAACAGGGGGTTTTGCTGAGTCTTAGGGTCTTTTGTTGTGCTGGAATCGGCCTCCTGAATGCCATAATGGGACTTGGGATCCTTGGAAGCAGGTATGGGTCCAATAATCTGGATCTGGCATGAATGGACTGTGTCTGGGAAGCTATGCACATGGTGGCTGGGTGTTTTGGGACCAGGAGAGGGGTGTTGGGTACAGGTGCCCAGAATGAACCTGAAGGCCCCCACCTGAGGTCTGGGTCAGCATGCACCTTCTTCTGTCATCCCAAAAGAACTTTTGAGAAGGTGTTTACAAAAAAAAGAAAATGCACTTTAAATTGTAGTCTAAAATTATTACATTCATCAGAAATTCACTAGCCTAAATATACATATAATGTAATACAGAACTATTTTCTCCTTTGAGTAGGTGGGTATTTCAGTTTATAGAAATGAAAGCAATTGCTACATGAAAACACATTCCCTATTATTTCAGGAACTGATGAAAGGCCAGAATACCTTGGTGTCTTTTGAAATTATCTCTTCAGGTTAGTGTTTTAGTATTTTTAGAAAGATGAAATTAAGGTCAGAGTTGGAGTTATTCCTAAGTTGAAAAGTCATAATTGGATGGATAAGTACTTATTAACATTATATTCTAAGAAAGACTTTAAAGATATAGCATATTCTTTGATAATGGTTAGAAGAATAAATTATTATCCTTTTAAAAATAGCAAAGTCTTTATCCATCAGAAATGTTCTACAAATGTTTTTATAAAGACATTATTAAATGCAAGAAATTATGACACTTCCAAGACACATACAGATAGGCAAACATGATAAGGAACAGTGTGCCTTTGGTTTACTTAGATTAGACACGAAGGAGGAACACAGTTCCAGTATCTGGACAGTTACTGTGATATTGGAAGTCGAATAAACTGGTGAAGGAGCAAATAGTGTTACTCTGGAAAACACATACATAGGAGAGAGAGGAAGGAATGGTCTTCACAGTTGTGGGATTTGGAAAGAAGCAAAAATGTTTTTTTAAAAATTTTAAGAAATTTTTTCACAAAAGTGCTGAATATAAAGCTGCTCCTTTACAGGAAATTTTCATTAAAAATTACATGTCTTCATCAGTGTTTCTTATACATATGCCAAGCTATACCCAATGAACATAGAATTATATAAATTAGACGATATGCAGAGTTTGAACCAAAGAATACAACATTTTATGTGATTTTCTTCTAATATTATTCTGATTTCACAGATCAAGATATTTTGATAGACTTTAACTTAGTGTTTATTATTTTATCAAGATTTTTCCAACAACAACAAGAACAACAAAATCCCAAATAATTTTCTTCAGGAAATAGTTGGAAATTTGTATCCTTGGGTCAGTACAAATGTGCATGGCATTTAATAACATGAAAATTATATAACGATCAATTATACTGTCATCAGATAAAATAACTGAAACATTTATTATAATGTTAGCACTAAAATGCAGCTACAAGAAAAATGGCCTATTGTTTCAACTTAAAAAGCAACATAACTTGAAGTAATTTTAGGCAATCAGCCTCTATTTGGTAATTGTCCCCTTCCTCACGAAAAGAGGTTTGCATAGTGGAAATAGCATCTGACTCCCTGCTGTATATCTTCTCCTAAAGTAGCATTTTAGAACAATTAGTGACTGTAGAGAAGATTATAATGTCAGAAATGTGGGATTATGACTTTAGCTAAAGAATAAACAGCAGGAGGAGAAAGGCTATTATGGAGTAAATATCCTATTTCTAAAGAAGTATGGTTTACAATTAGTAAGAAATGGGAGCAAGAAAGAACAGAAAGACTCAGTTATAAACATTTATGATTATTTTTAGTATTTTTACTTTTATCAGAAAAACAGTTCCACTAAGTAAGCAATCCACTGAAACTTAAAAAAATTAGAAGAGCAATATAATTTAAGGAAACACCCCTTTCTCTTGGGAATAAATATTCAATATTTTTAGAATCACAAAAATAAAATGATCTAAGATGCAAAACACTAACTAAAATTTTTGAATAACACTGTATATATATATGTAGCTATTAAATTTGAATGACTAATTTAATGACATTACCAAAAAGTCTAACCAAATATGTTAAAGATAAAACTTGATATCAAGAATCTGAAAATTTCCATCTTTCCCACTTCATAACATACATGATTAATAAGGAGAATCAAGATGTAGGTTGGGTATATATTCGTTCTTTATTTAGATCACTATTATTTATAAAATAATGTGCAAAAAAAGAGGCAGGTAAATATACCCTCTTGTACACACACATGTGCGTGCACAGACACAAACACATACACAAATTGTAAGAAAGTCAAATGATGTGATAGCGTTTTTGAGGAATTTTACTTAAATACATAATTCTCTCCTAAATTTTGTTTCTCTTATACTCTAAGTAAAATCTATATTCCCAGCAATTTAATTGAAAACATTGAATGTAATCTGAATGTTATGTGGATTATTAACAGAATAAAACAGGAAACAATACTTTGAAATTCCCTCTTATACTACATTATAATTCAAGCCCTCACAACAGCGTTCTTGACTAGCAAGCTTGCAGGTAAAAATGAATTCTATAAGGCATAGAGAAATTTGGCAAGATAATAACCAAATTATGAACTTGTGTATCAGAGGGAAAAAGCAACCAATCCTGCTTCAGGACCTTATTGAACTTAGATTGAAGTTGTTAACCCTGTCACTTGTGCCTAGAGTTAATTTCATTAGGGAGAGAGTAGTGGGAAATGAGGGTGAACCGACAGTGTGCTATCAGTCAGGATCCCTTAGAAAAACTGAATCAATATTTCTCACGTGTATGTTAATGCAAGCTTATGTAGATATAAGAGTATGAATATATACATGAAGTATTTTTGGAATTTATTAGTTAATTTACCATGGTAACATTGCACAAAATTTGATTATATTCATATATAATCTTTCAGATGGTAAACACATCTATAAAATGCTTTCATAACAATTTTTTATTAAAACAACTAGATTCTGTAGTATAGTTGCCATATCAAATCCAGCTTCACAATGAAGACTTCTTGGCTGTCAAGGAATTTGGAGTTTATTGTAAATGCAAGAGGAGGCCTTTGATGGGTAAAGGAAGATGCAAGATGTCCTAATTGCAAATCCAGTGTCCAAAAATACATTTTCATTATGTGTTTATTATAGTAGTTTAAGCAAATAGTTACATTCAAAGGAAGATGATCAACTAAATCTATAAATTATAAATCAATTTACTTAAAGAAAATTTCCAAACATCTCAAGAAAACCCTCAATCAGAATAGCAAAATTCCCAATAGTATATTTATATAACAGTTTATAAAGTACGTTTACAAAAAATACTCAAATAATAATACAAGCATTTCCTTAGACTGGTTCTGTATTGTTTGCTTTTTAAAAATTCAAATAATTACCGAAAAAGAAATTTAGATATACCTAATACGCTGTAATTCTTTTAAAATGAATTTGCTTTGACATTATCTATAAAATCAGATATATTATAGCATTTCAGTGACGGAATGCTAAATATATGTATTTTTAAGTCTAAGACGTAAACTGAAGTAAAGTGATATTAGGAGAATATCCATTATATTTTGAATCAGTTTACATGATGAATCATTGATGCTCGGAACTAGGCATAATTATGGAACTTAGGGATAGAAATAAGGTAAGTAAATTAAAATATATTACACCTTAATGAAATTTCTATTTTAAGTTATGTTTCTTAAGCTAAAAACATTCTTTTTCTTTTCTAATAAGCAAGCATAATAAATACTTAACCTTTTCTAGCTATACTGAAATTATGTGCTAACATCACCACCATAATTTAAACACCCATAAAAATACTCTCTAGTTCATAAAAAATGTTGCCCTGATGTGAGTTCCCTCACTTACAAAAATCATAACTCTTTGCATTGATATGGTACTCCTTTAAGAATTCAAACAATTAAATCATCAGCTAATTGAACAACCAGGATGTTAGATCCTCATTATTTACAAAGCACTTAATGATTTTCTCCCTCTCTTTCTTGGACACTAGTCTTTATACCAGTAGCATTATGTTTTGATAGCATCTATTTATTATTTGAAATTTCTCATATTAAAATGCCTCAATTGATTTATTATATTTACAAAAATAGTTAATTTCCTGATAAAGAAAACAGAAATCTTGTTTTCATATTTATACATGTCATTCAAGACTGGAATTTTAATGTTTTATCCACAATCATGAGAATGTTCTAGGCAGTTACATATGCTGCAGGCAGTTGTAAATGGGCAGTAGAAACAGCTTAAAGGCCCATTGTGAGCCCTCATACGAGTTATGATCCATATAACTGGTTTATTTTCATGAGAAATACATTGGAAATCAAGTCAAGTCAGGCATTATAAGTTACTCATAATTGACTATTTAAATAGGAATATAAATCCCTGCTGAAGTCACAGGTAACTTGGCTTTTGTGCCTGGTCACTTGACATTAAAACTGTGCTCCAGCCTGACCCTGTGAGACTATCTATCTTCAAAAAGATGATTCACAGGGTATAATTCAACTCATTGTGTATAGTTGTTCCCTGCTGGTTCCATTTATAACTTTTATCTCTGATTTTGGAGACCTTTGACTTCAGAAAGTACTCTGAAGAAAAAGCACAAAGGTTCTAATAGCCTGAATTTACAAGAACAGGTTGTCTACACTGCTAAAGTGGAGTCATCATTAACAAGAAAAAGTTAGTAAAATAAACACACAGTCAACCATAATAAAAAATTCAAATCAATAGGTTCTATTATTATTGTTTTTCATGTTTTTCAAAGAACAACGGTAAGTCAAGTTACACAAACAAGAGTAACTTGTGAATTATCCCTGTATTAAATACAATATTTAATTATTATTTATAAGCCACAATATTGCAAACACTGTTCACAAACAAGAGAAAGACATTTTTTCTTTTATATTTCATTTTGTTTGGACAATTTAATTATCTCTATTTTATAGAATAATATCATTCTAATTAATCCAGAGTTGCAATAAGAAGTTAAGATTTTCCAAATGGTTTAAATTGCTTTCATAAAATAGCAGAGGCAAACTCATCTATTTACTTGTATTTTTAGTAGATAGGAGATTGCCTGCTTTGTATCAGGAACATCACTAGATGTTGGGAATAAAATAGCAAAACAAACACACTCCCTACTGCTAGGGGGCTTTTGATCAAATGCTTTATTTCAGGCATGGGATAAAAAGACACAACAGTAAATACATAAATATAGAAAGTGAGTAAAATGGTTTGCAGAAGAGCAGAGAAGATGCAGAGATTGGTATGAGGAGCACAAAAGGGCCAACAATAAAAACGGAAGAGAAAATCTAAGACTTTCAGAGTTAAAGTACTCTCTGTAGTTGGAGAAGAAAAGGAATGGATCAAGGGTGAATTCTAATTGCCCAGCTGGTATTGAAGAATGAATAATACCTGTTTGAGAGTTCTTATGTTTCCAGGGTGCTAGTTTCATGGAAATAATTAGAATTTAGTTTTAGAACTGCAAGGTGTTGTTGAGACATTAATGTGAATGTATCTGTTAGTTAGGCGTAGTTTGTGGGCTGGTAGTGTGGGAAGAGGTTTTGTCAAGTACATAAATGTGGATATTAGCTGCCCAGTAAAGTGCACTGAAGCTCTGGGGATAAACAATTTTCCCAAAAGGGCAATGCAATGTAATATAATAAGAAAGACTGGAGAGAATCACCGAACATTGAAGTATAAATGTTTAAAAGGCAGCTTTAGGAAGGCAAGGTATTTACATGTAAAAACATAGTTTTAGGGAAAAAACATAATATTCAGAATATCTATTGCAGAAGAGAAGCAAGATATTAAAAGTGGCTTCTCTTTGCTGTGAAAGGGGTAGACCCATTCATTCTACCTCTGGAAACAAAAATATTGATGGAGAAATATAGGTTTCCCAACATACTATTTTTAGAACTTTCTATATGCACTTATTCAGCTTTAGCTTTATTTTATTTATAGTATCTTTACAATTTGATATAAAGAATAATTTACATAATTGCCATATTTATATTGTTTTCTCTATAGTAATGCAAGTTCCAAATGAAAACTTTTTTCACTTTTTAAAAGATGTATTGCAACCGTTTAACAATTTCATTCACAGAGTAGGTAGATATTTATTCAATGAATAAACATATTAGAATGAATAAATTTGAGGAAATGAATTATATAATACAAAGACATTCATGGTATCAGGAAGCCAAGAATTATGTCTGGGACCCAATTACCATCATACTTTGCAGAATCTATTTATGTTTCAAAACTAGTATCCACATGACTAGAAACCACTATAATTTGAAGGAAAAAAATGAGTAATATTCTAAAATGATATTTATGGCAACAGTAGGGAAGCTTTAATAGATTATAGTAAAATAGTAATAAATAAAATTTGAAGATTTGTCATCCCATAAATATTTGGGAAGGTAAAAGCAACTTGAGAAAGAGATTGCATATCAAATTCTTACAGTCTTGATGAAGCAATTAATGAACAAAAAAACACACTTAGAATTAAGGAGCAACTCAGTATATGGCAAAATAAGCTTTTTCTTGTGTGTGTATATGTATGTGTTTCAATGTTCCATACAAAGTAAGCTTTAGGAATTAGATACACTTAACATACTTTCTATATATTCCAAATTCAAAATCTTGGATTGTTCCTACCTACCCTGCTTCTTCTCATTCTCCCAATGCGAATTTTGTGAGCCCAGGGCTTCTATAAACAAAATAAGGGATTTTGTCATTTACTGGTTTTTATAGAAGAATATAATCCCATCCTATGGGGGACAGGTTTTGTGTTCAATTTAAATTTGCCTTCTGTGTTCTTAATGAAAGTATGACCCCTATCCTACTTTCTTGAAGGAGGTGATATTACACAACCTGATGATTCACTAGGGTATTGAGCTCAAATTACTTAATGAGGAAAGGGAACGAGGAATATAATTGTCTACCATATTTAGCTAGTGACTTGATCATAAAAAAGTAGTGATAGCCATCCATTTACCTTCAAAGGCTGCAATATCATTGTTTCTAATTGCTGAGTAAAACTCCATGTTATATATGTACTATAGATTTTGGATTCATTCATCCAGTGAAGGATATCTGGGTTATTTCCATAATTTAGCTATTGTAAATTGAGCTGCTATGAACATCAATTTTGCTGTGTCACTGTAATTTGCTGATTCTAAACCCCCTGAAAAAATACCTAGGGAGGAATAGCAGGATCATATGGTGGGTTCATCCCTAGTATTTTGAGGATTCTCCGCACTGATTTTCAGAGGGGCTGTATCAATTTGCTTAGATGGATATGGAAGAAATTATGCTGAGTGATATAGGCATAACCCAGAGAACCAAGGGTCAAATGTCTTCACTCATCTGTGGAGGCTGGAGCTAGACCCCAGCCATTGAAAAAGGAGGTCAATTTTCATGTTTTAAATCTGGAAAAGGTGTAATGACATACAACCTAAGGCATTTGTAGAGATGTATTGGGAAGAAGGGAGAGGGAGGGATACGGGTGGATAATTGGAGGGGGGCTCCTGGGGGGTTGATCAAATATTCAGAATTTATATATATATTATATTTTTTCATTAAAGCATGTTTGATTGTTCAGCAAATAAATTTCTTAATAAAAATAATGATAAAAATCGATGCTTAATACTGGACATAAGCTAGTATGTGAATAATAATATATTTTCTTATGCTTCCAAATATATCCTGCTTTATAAGTAGGTGATGATGTGTCTATGCTACCCTACCCACTCACATCCCACACCCCTCCAACTTCTCCAAATTTAGCATGCAGCAAATAAAAGTTAATTTGTTTGTTTCAGTTTGGCATCTTATTTTATATTCCTTGTGTCTTTCATCATTTATTTATCCATTGGACAATTTCCAGTAGCATCAAACATATCAAAAATTTTATAGGATTTCTTGTAGGACTCAAGGCTATTCCTGTCTCTAACTATGCCCAGCACCTTTTTTTAACTATTAAGATTTCCTTAGGGGTTGGGGATTTAGCTCAGTGGAAGAGAGCTTGCCTAGCATACACAAGGCCCCTAGTTTGGTCCTCAGCCCTGAAAAAAAAAATTTCCTTAAGGAGCATTGTGCCAAATCCTATGCCAATGCTGCATGAGCTTGTTGTGAAGGTAGACACTTTGTACAGGGTGACAATGTGACATTTGGAGTCACATTAAGTTTATTTGAATATCCTATATACTTATTTTCTATAAACCAAGTTTTCCCATTTTGAAAATACAGGTTATTTGATGAGTAGGGTGATTCTGAGGAATAAGTCAGATTATACATGTACGGCAGTTAACGTGATAGCCAATTTGTGGTTAGTGCAAATGAATGTACATCCATTCTTAGCTAGAGGCATGGTTATAAAATGATGTCTATAAAACCAGACATTATATACTGGAAACAAGCCATAATATGAATTATGATGTCCAATGACAAATAAATCTCCTAGATATTCCAGCCAAAACCAAGGGGTGATGTATCTTCCTATCATTAGTGACGATGCATTTGTTATAATTGCAAGTAGTATATCTAGTGCTTATTTTCAATACTGAAATACAATTATATCACTAAATGGAGGTGAATACATGATGAAGAAGTGTGATTCACTGAGTGAAGTATTCAGATCAGTGTTATTTGCTATTTCGTTATTCATTCTTTCTAGAAAATATGTTTGCCTACATGATGTACCTTTATGGTGTGTACTTATGACTTGCCATAAGAAATATTCTACATTCGGTTTCCTATATTGCCTGAAATTCCTTCTACTGTGTAGGTATGTGCATTTTCTCCAGGTACATCTGAAAATACCATCAAAAAAATCTATGAAATAGGTAAAATATCTTAAAATTCAGTGTGTTCACTGGTTTTCAGTCAAAAAGCAAGGGACGGAAATAATTAGCTTTGTTGAGAAGGGAGTAATAAAGAGTAGGCGATAACATTGAGCAGGGTTTCTAATCATGGAACACAAAAACTATCAAAAAAGGTAAGAGGCAGACACTTGGAACTTCACAGTTTGTCTCTAAATCCACAGCACCCACATTTAGAAAGTAGCAGATTGAAAGAGTAAATACCAAAAATATCAAATAAATAGTGTATATAAATAAATTCTATGTTTAATAATATTTTTATCAATTTTATCAAATAGAGATGATAATAATTACTGATTGTTGAAAGGACTTCATGATGACAATATCAGTGAATTATGATGTAAACTACAAAAATCTATTTTTATTACTGGGTAATATTATTAAGTGTAGAATTGCCAACAGTAAATCTGTTGGAAATTTTTCATTTAAAATTATTTAAAAATAAATAATATATAACCGTCTTCAGGAATGACATCAATTGAATGAAGATTAATTTCACTGTATAGCCAAAAAGATGGAAAACAATAATATTTCTGTCTCTTTTACTGGTACCAAAGAGATTATAGACTTTATATCATATGCATTATTAATCATTTTCCCATTCAGAAATGGCTGATTTCAAATAAAACTTGAATTTTGGAAGACAGAATTTGAATATAACTGAATGTAAGCATTTGTAAACAAGGAAGGTAGAAATATGTATTATTGAATTTGTTTTATTCAGAAATTAATATCTTTACATATGGAGTGGTTTTTCAAAATTTGCATCCATGTATATATTTATCTACTTACTATTATTTTATGGTAAAATCTTTATTTCTTTCCTTTTTTTTTTTCAGGGCTGAGGACTGAACTCTTGAGGCCTTGCACATGCTAGGCAAGCGCTTTGCCACTAAGCTAAATCCCCAACCCCTAAAATCTTTATTTCTAAACTAAGCTTTGTCTATGGTAATGCACTGTAATTGATACATTTTGTTTCCAAATATTCTTTAAAATAACCCTTATTTGTGTTTTTTCTCCATTTTTAAAAAATTCAATAACTTTCACATCACATTGCTTCATCTTACATTTTCTATATTTCCTACTTTCTCACACTTTCCTGAAAAAGGTTTTAGTCTTCTATCTCATTATTATTTTCCTCATCTACAAGTTTAAAGAGAGGGAAACTAATTTATAAAATACAGAACATTAATTTCCTGTTTATACATGTGATTATAACATCTTGTCCTTTGAAAAATTCCCTTCTAAAGTTAAAACTTCATTTTGTGTCTTTACCAGATGAGTCTTTTCTCCAAATATTTATGTCCTGATATTAAAAAGCACATTAAGGCCATTTCACAAATTAGTATAATTCTCAACAGTATTTAATAGCTAAATAAATTTTAGGTACCAAAGCTGTCAGCTTCAAATAACAGGGAACCCAGTTAATAGAGACTTGGTCTATACGGAGCCTTATTATCCCACTTATGAGGATGGAAAGAGTGGAATTTGTGTCATCAGTTTGTGTCACCCAAATCTTCTAGAATCTCTTCTCTCTGGGTGGTCTTAGGTGAGATTGCCAAAGGCTACCAAAATCTTTAGCATTGGGTAGGTAAACATAGCTAGGTAAAGGTATCCCATTCCAATTCATAAGAACTAAAAGTTTCATCTAAAACTTCCCAGGAAACTTGTCCTTAAGTTTTACTGGCTGAAGATAGGTAAATTTTTGTTTTTAGCACAGGCTAGGTAGATGAGGGTTTGCTAACCCCTTGGACAGAAGACACACAATGCCTGCTTCAGTGGGAAACTCTTCTTTGTACATTTTAGTACATATAGCTCCCAAACTGAATAAGGACATGGGCACTTTAACTAATTTATCTTGATATGATTGTGTCTAGTACTGTTGAATAGCTCAGAATGAAATTAAATTGAATCATCTTTTCTGTGCTTTATCATAAAAATTAACCCCCTATTCTGTTCCTACGCTTTAGCAAAGATTGATTGAAAACAAAAGAACAAGGAGAACATATCATCAGTCTTTCTTAGTAGTGGTTCTGGATCATTTGTTGAGTTAAACTATGTCTAGCAGTCTGCTATGTATTTGACAGATTTCCCTTTCAAATTTAGATAGTACCAGCAGAGTCTTTTTAAAAACAAGCAAACAAAAAATTTGTTTTCTATCAGGGAATTCACAGAGAATTTTCATACCTTCAAAGATCCTAAATTGAGCACGAAAATTTCTCAGAAATTTGAAAAGTGTTAAAAGTGATGAAGTGCAAGGAACCAACTTCTTTTGCAAATACAGTAATTAGCACATCTGGCATTGTTTCTGCTGGCCCGGCCCTGCTGCTTTCTCTCAGTGGAAGTTTCAGCTCCAGATGTTGCTGATTCAGTTGGATGGTCACCCACAGTCTGTCACCCCAAGGCACAAGAGCTGGAGCCAAGCAGACTCAAAATTCCTGATGTCCAAAATTTTCAGAGCAGCAGAACTGCCTTGAAAACAAATGATCATGTTCCGAACTATCAAAAGCAAGCTTCAGAGAAATTTATTTGTAGGAATGTACAAAGAAGATGCACGCTGCTTAGTTTGCTCTGATAAATGGTCTATACAATTTTAAAATGAAATATCTTACTCATTAATAAACTACAATATCATAAATGTGAACCCTTAATTGACCCTAGATAATTAACAGAAAACTACTTTCTTTAAAACAGAGGTAGTATGTGTAGTTTTTTTAGAAAGTAAGATCGCAGGGAAATCATGAGCCACATATACCATTTTCCCTCACAATTGAGAGTTTTATTTAAAAACAAAAGTTTCTGCAAACAGTTTTTTTGAGCATATTGTTTTAGTAGCTTTTTCACTACTGTGACTAAAAGACCTGACAAGAATAATTTTAGGAGGAAAAATTTATTTATGGGCTCATGGTTTCAGAGATCTTAGTCCACAGATGGTCAACTCCATTTCTCGGGGCTGGAGATGAGGCTGAACATCATGGTGTAAGAATGTTGGAGCAAAGTGGCTCAAGGCATTGCTCTAAGAAGCAGAGAGAGAGACTCACTCACTAGACACAAAATACATATCCTAAAGTCCCATCCCCAACCAAACCCCTCCTCCAGCCACACCCTACCAGCCTGGAATTACCACCCAGTTAATCCCTATTCATTCACTGATTGGCTTAGAGTCCTCTTAACCCAATCATTTCATCTCAGCCTTTTTGCATTGCCTAATGAGCTTTTGGGGGACATCTTTCATCCAAACCATAATATGTATCAATAAACATGTTTAAGTAAAGCTGCTTTTACTGTATTGAGTTCCCTCATCTTTCAAGAGTAGAGAAAATTTCATGATTCTTTTCCTATACTGTCAAATATTAACTCTTGTTAGTGGCCCATTTCCTGCATCATCAAAATCCATCCTAATATTTATTTCCATTCTTTTCATTGAAATTAGACCCTGAAGTGCTACATTTCTCTTCTGGGCAAAATTCCCTTTTTCATTTCTACAATAATTATTATTGAAGGTGTTAATGATAAAGATAAACTAACACACTGATGACAATCTTAGTGTACTTGATCCGTTGTAAGAGAACATTATAAACTGTGTAATTTAAACATTATACAATACAGTTTTCAAGGGTGAAAAGTCTGAGATCCTTATTCAAGAAAATTTAGCTATGATGAGAGCCTGACTCCTAGTTCATACATGGCTACTTTCTGATTCTATCTTCACATTTCACAGCATTCAGCTATCTCTGCAGAATCTCTTTAATGCAGATGATAATTGCATACCATGTGGGCTTTGCCGCCATGATCTAATTAATTCCCAAAGACCATTACTCCATATATATCACATTGGACCTTTGATTTCAGTATATGAATTTGAGGAGATGTAAATATTTTGTATAGCAATAAGTACATATGTTACTTGTTGTAATCAATTAGTATGATTAAAAGTGCAATTGTTTTCTAGCTTTTTATATAACTCATTCATATTTAATTCACACTCACTTTCTGTTTAAATTTCCTTTTTAATTAAAATAAAGAGAGAGGGACAGTGAGCGAGACAGAGAAAGAGAGAAACAACTTTATTTAGTTTTTCACATGGCCTTAGTTGCTCCAACACTCAGTTGTGTATGTGGTGCTGGGGTTTGAACCTGGGTCCTCATGCTTGCCACCGCTCAAGCCCTAAATTTCCTTTTTGAAACTTAGAAATTACCACAAACTTAGTAACTCAAAATAGCAAATTCAGCTTCCCAATTTCAAAAATCTCTCTTTCTGTTCGTTTCTCTTTCTCTCATCTCTCACCTATTTGTCCCTTATTGTATCTCCCTTTATTTGCTCTTCCACTTCTTTTTCATAAGGACCCTTATTATTACATTATGTCCATCCAGACAATCAAGGAAAATCTTCCCAACCCAAGCTCCTTATATTAATCACAACTGCAAAAACCTCTGCTGAGAGAGATACACGTTTTGGGAATTAGAACAAGGATATCTTATAACCTTATGCTTATGCTATTACAATTTCCATTTAATTATTACCTACAAAATGAATGCCTCATCATTAGCTCTTCCTAAGAGTTAGCTATCTAGAAATGAGAAAACATCATGTAACCAGGGAACACACATCTTTAAAAGAAATATAATCCATGGAGACAATTTTGCATTCTTTATTCACAAGAAAACATATTGATCCTTATCTCATTAATAATTCTTCATGGTTTGAGTTGTGCTGGCTGCAGAGATTTAGGTGTTGAGCATTATAAGAGAAAGAAAGTGCTGGTATACAAGCAAATTGACTGACAGTTGTAAGAACAAGGAACTGAAAACCTGATTCCATTCCTGGGACTAACGATTAAATTCCAATTATTAATAAACTCCTTAAATGAGGTGCAAAATTTGAGGACATGTAAGAATGTCTAACCTTGAAGTATTTTTACCATATTTATGAAGGTTTTAGATTCCCAAATCAGACAGCATTAATATGAAACAAGGATTAAACTATTGGAAGAGTTCAAATTTGCTTGCCTTATTTAAAAGGAAATAACTCAGTATGATGATGTACATTTGGAAAATATTTCTATGCAAGATTCTTAAGTAAATTCATTATTTCGTTTGAAGCAGTAAACACTATCTGAAATATTTACTGGTCCCTAGAGATACAAAATACTCACAACTTCTCTCTGTTCCTGAATCAGAAACTTTATCAATCATTTATTTGGAATAAAGGATATATGAGTGTTTACAAAACATTTATTTCACCAAAACAATACAGAAATTCTATTATATTAATCAGTTAGTTATCTTTATTTTATCAAAGGATCAGTGAACATAGTTTAACAAGATTCTAATTGCATGCAGATTTGTATGTGAGTTGAAACAAATTAAACATATGGAGACCTTTAATAAAATGATAAATTTTCATCAGGTTCAGAATTTATAGTTTCTTCTTTTTGACACATAGAGAGATAGTCAGTTTTAAATATTATCTAAACTCCTCTTCATTTTATGGAATGTGATAGCCTATTTCTATTTGCTATTCTATGAATCTGTAGTTATATCATTCTATTTACTTTTGTTAAAAGTTATGTGGTGAAAAATTTAATTTGATTATACATTTTCTTTCTTGGAAACTTGGTATATAAGCAATCAATCTTTGCAATACATAATGTTACCATGAACTAAATTAGTTGTCATTGAAAATACTGTCAGCTCAAATGCATGGTTGTGCAATATGCACACATAATAGAAGAATTACCTTTGTTACTGCTCATTCATCATTTCCTAGCAGTCTTTTAAGAAGATATGAGCAGATGTCAGACATCTGGATGCTTCAGATGACAGGTCATTTTGAGAGAAATGATTTAAACTTGGAAGGTAAAAATGGAAGTGTCTAGTTACTTCATTCTATCATTGAATCGTAAAAATAAGAACTTACCCATTTGTGTTTTATAACTTTTATTTGCATTTAAAAAACTTAAATGAAAGAGAAAAGAAGAAAGAATTAAGTTAGTTTTAACCATGTATATTATCCTTTATGATTATTCTAACTTCACTGAAACAAGATTAGTGAATCTAGAAGCATTGCTTCTGAAAGAATTTCATAAAAAAGCAGAACATTTCTGTTTCTATATATGGCAAATATGGACACCATTGAGGATGGTTGGATTAGGAGACTAGAAAGATGGGATAAAGTAATACAAGTTCACATTTATTAACCAAGCTAAATGTTTTACATAGCATATATAATCCTTTTACAACCGCATGATACTAGGTACTAGCATTACTTGAATCTCAGAAGCCAGATTACTAAGGCTCTGTATGTTAAGTAGCATGCCAACAATCATATAACCAGTGAGTGCTCAGGATTTAGGATTTGAATATATTCATTCATTCAACAAGTTAGTTAATTTGGCACAAGAAAAATGCAGAGTTCTGCTGCTAAATCTGATCACAGATTTAGAAACAAATAATGTATTAAGTAGTAATAAGAAAATATAATAAAAGGATAAGGAATTAGAGGAACAATTTACCCATTTTCCCATTCCATTTGTGTTTCCATAGAAAAAACACCTGAGTCAGGGTAATATCTAAACCACAGAATTTTATTTTTCACAGTTCTAGAGTCTAGGAATTTCAATTTCTAGATGTCTGGAGAGAGCAGTTGGAGGAAGGTGAAGGGGGAAATGGCCCCATGCTGTGTGAAGTCCATTGTTAAGGGCCTTAATGCCATTCACAAGGGAGAATCCCTTACTACTAATTCACTTCCTAGGGACCTATCTCTCAATATTATCACAGTGGAATTAAATTATACTAGAAAAAATTTTTTAAAGAGATTGGGACTGTGAGAGAAAGAGAAAAAGAGAGAGAGAATTTTATTTAGTTTTTTCTTATGGCTTTCATTGCTCCAACACTTCCTTGTGTACATGGTGCTGGGATTTGAACCCATGGACTCGTGCATGCAAGTGCTGTAAACACTGAGTCATCACTCTAGCCCATAATAGAAAGTTTTGATGGAACAAAAACTTTCAAATGATAGCACCAAGGATGGCATATTTCAGGCAGAGAAATCAGCAAATAGGACTTGTATATACAAGAGAAAAGCAAGGAGGCCAAGTAGTCAGTATTAAGATTGTGACAATAACAAGCATATGAATAGCTGAGATGAAGGAGATAAAGTACCAGATAATATATGGCCTGATTTTCTCCTAATTACCTTAGTGAAATATAGGAAGACATTGGATAATTTTGATTAGAGGAGGGGTATGGTATAACTCACATTTGGAAAGGATCACGCTGCTGACTCTTGGTAGAAATGGTCAATGGGAAAAAGTACAGGGTTGAGAGTACATGAGAGGCCAGAATAAAGGCTAATTAACTGTATAGATGATGAATAATATTTTCAGGGAGGAAAATAGTAGTGGTACAGATGTTGAACATTTTGCAATGGTATTAAAAATTATTTATGCAAGTGTTTTTTTTTTTAATTGCTTTGAACCTTGAGAAGAGACAAAGATGCTAAGTAAATGTCTAATATTAAAACATAGAGGCTGGGCTGGAGTGGTGGCTCAGCAGTTACAGTGCTTTCCTTGCATACACGGGTCCATGGGTTTGAACCCCAGCACCACGTACACAACAAAGTGTCGGAGCAATGAAAGCCACACTTAAAAAGTAATTAAAATTGATTCTCTGTCTCTCTCTCTCTCTCTCACTGTCTCTCTCACCTAAAAATTGATTTAAGAAAATAAAATAAAATATGGACACCTAGAGTAAAAAATTCTTGTAGATAAAGACAGAGGTTATACATGGAATACCCATGGTTCTGAGTATAGTGGCATTGACTGTGAAAGTGATCCAGACACAGGATAGAGTCAAGGACAGACACTGAAGAATGCTGATGTTTCAGATCAAGCAGAAGAGTAAGGGAGCTAGAAGAGAAAGTCAAGGCAGTATGGAAAGGGAGTTCAAATGGAACCAAGTAGAATGTGAATTTTAAAAATTCAAAGAAAGTAAATTCCCTGCTAATTGGCTTAGCCAGATGACAGGATTTAGTTTTGTTAATATTATAAAGCACATTTTAGTTTTCTTGATTATAACATGAACAGAGCCAAAAGTCAGTCTGAGACAAGATAAAGAATGAGTTGGAAAGAAAGAAAACAAATAGTGTGTACAGACAACCCTTGGAAAAGAGAGTAGACAATGCCGACTGTAGTCACAGCGGTTTGTGTGGTCAAAAAAAGGTTCGTTTTTAGTGAGAGTTGTTTAGAGAGGATGATTATTTGTTGAGCAATTTAAAAATGTTTTTATAAGTGCGTTATAGCTGTGTATGACAGTGGAGTTCATTTGGATGAAATTATATATCCAGGAAATATAGTTTGTTCTATTTCAGTTCACAGGGCTTTCTCTTTACCTCTTTTGCTCCCTCCTCCTGTTCCTTCCTCCACTCTGCTGACCTTTCTTCTATTTATGCTTTCTTTCTTTCTTTTCTTTTTGTCTTTAAATTGGTGGCTATATAGACATACATAAATGTGTAATTCACTGCAGCATATTTATATATGTACATAGCTTAAATTTGTTGATTTTATTCAGAATTATTTGTACATTCAATTTGGTTAGGGTTTAACTAATTTTTTATGAAATGGTGATTATCATCACAGTAAGTGAGATTAAATTAAGAAGCAATGCTCTTCCGAAATTTGGAGGAACTGAAACTAAAAGAAGAAAGCAGATGAAGTACCATTATTTCTATTATTCTAAAAGAATGGCAGATGGAGCTGGTAAACATGCTGGTTGGCTTGCAGGAGTGATAGGCTGGATGATCCCCCTCCCCATAAAGTTCCCATGTTCTAGTCACAAAATTCTTAACTGAATATCTCACCTTACAGGTTAATAGGAGCTTTGTGGATGTGATTAAGAATCTTGAGCTTGGAAAATTAACCTGATGTCTTAGTCAGCATTTAATTGTTGTGACACAAGTATTGGACAAGGACAGTTTAGGAGTTCATGGTTTCAGAGGTCTATGCTTAGAAAAGGCCAGTTCCATACCTCAGGACACAAGGTGAGGCTGTACAACACAGCAGGCTTGGCTCCAAGGAGCAGGGAGCTCAAGGCATCAAATCTGGAGGCAGAGCAGAGAGAGAAACTCCACCCCAATAGAGAATATATACCCCAAAGGCATGCCTGCAGTGACCCACCTCCTCCAGCCACATCCTACCAGCCCACAGTAGCCAGTTAATCCCTATCAGGAAATTAACTCACTGATTAGGTTAAGAGTTTTAATAAGTTTTTTTTTTTTGAGAAGGACAGTGAGAGAGAGAGAGAGAGAGAGAGAGAAAGATAATAAATTTTTATTTAGTTTTAACATGGCCTTCGTTGTTCAGACACTTAGTTGTGTATGTGGTGCTGGGGTTTGAACCTGTGTACTTGTGCATGCCAAGCAAGCACTGTAACCTCTGAGCCACCACTCCAGTCCTGGATTAAGAGTTTTTTTTTATTTGTTTATTTTTCCTTTTTTTTTTCAAGGCTGAGGACTGAACTCGGGGCTTTGCACATGCTAAGCAAGTGCTCTGCCACTGAGCTGAATCCCCAACCCCCTGGGTTAAGAGTTTTATGAATCAATCATTTCACCTCAACTTTCCACAATAGTCACATGTGAACTTTTGGAGGACACATCGTATTCAAACCATAATACCTGGATTATAAGGTGGGACCAAGTATTATCACTTGGGTCCTTAGAGGGAGAGAAGAGGATCATAGTAGGAGGAGGAAGTATGAAGATGGAAGCAGAGGTAATTTGATGTTCATAGGCTGGAAGGGGCCTATGAACCAAGGAAAATGGGCATCTAAAGAAGCTGAAAATGAACAAAAAAGAAAAAAATAATCCTTCTTGCCTCAGAAGCTATTCATCCCTTCTGATTGATACTTATAGTCTTTAAAACCTGGTTTTGGAATTCTGATTTTCAGAAGTTGTAAGAAAATAAACTTGTATTGTCTCAAGTCACTGTTTTTGGTAATTTGTTCTACAGCTGTTGGAAACTAATATCATTGATTTGATTTTGGAAAGATAAAGAAGGTCACAACCAAGCTCTTCTTTCTCAGAGAAGATTAGATTTCCTGAGATGCATGTGAAGAGGTTGGAAGGAAAGAAGGTAGAAGAACATGTATAAAAATTTCTTATCCAGAGTTAGAAATTAAGCTGGGCATAGTGGCACATGTCTGTAATCTCAGCAGCTGGGGAGGGCGAGGCAGGAGGATTATAAATATGAGGCCAGCCTTAGCAACTTTGTGAGGCCCTAAGCAACTTTGTGGGATCCTCTCTCAAAAAAAAAAAAAAAAAAAAAAAAAAAAAAAAAAAAAAAAAAAAAAGTAAAAAAAAAAAATAAAAAGGACTGGTGATGTGACTCAGTGTTTAAGTGCTTCTGGGTTCAATCCCTGATACAGAAAAAACAAAAGTGAGAAATTTAGCCAACAATGAAACTTAAAAAAAGTAATATTTCTTCTGAATGAAAAAAAAATCATCATTTGCCTGGGTTGTTCTGAGCAATAGTCAAAATGCTCAGATGCAAAAAAAGAGACTTTTATTTTAACTGTTCCAGAATTATTTCTTTTTCTTTTGTAGTACAATGGAGGGAAATATGCACAAAAGATTTGAAAACATTGGCTGGAGTGTGAGTTTTATGATGGACAACGAATTAAGTCCAGGGACAAAAAGTGCTGAGACCAGCAAGGTTGATTGATAGTGGTCAAAAACTAAGTTAACAGTGTTAACAAGTGGTTGTTGGTTGCTAGAAGATGGGAGAAACTGAACAACACAAATAAAGGGTATGCTAATCAGAGAGAAAGTAACAGTGTAGAGTTCAAGCAAGTGTCCAGGATATTAGGTGGTTTATAAAGTATATTTTATTAAGTGTAGAATAAGTAAGAATGGTACAGAATTAGAGAAGAGAAAAACTAAATGAAGTACAAAATTCTGCATTTAAGGAGTCTGTCCCTTGGTCCAACATATGTCACCAACAGGAGGCAAATAGTTTTGTATAAGTGCCAGTTTTCAGATTGACCCAATAATTTTTTTTTAAAGAGAGAAGAACAATGAGAGGGAGAGAGACAGAGAAAATCAATTTTTATTAAATTTTTCACATGGCTTTCGTTGCTCTGACACATATTTGTGTTCGTGGGTGCTGGGGTTTGAACCCGTGTGCTTGCAAATGCCGGGCAAGCACTGTAACCACTGAGCCTCCGCTCCAGCCCCTGAACCAATAATTTTTCAAAGGAGCAAATTTGTCACGAAGAAAGACTGAATGATTTAGAAAGTTACAGTGAGAAGCAAAGATCATAGTATTGCTATCTATTTAGCTGAGAATGCATATGTAGATTTTAAATGTGTACAACCCAGATGTTATAATCATTAGTTGTTGTAATCATTAGTGAGCTAATGAATGATTGGAAAATCTCTTCAGTAACAAGACACCCCACAACAAAGCACAATAATATAACATTTCTGAGCTTGCCTTAATGCACCATTTAATTTTACCAGAACTTTCTGAAAAGAGGTGTAAGAAAGAAATTATTCTTTATAATAATCTGACAAGGATCTGCTTTAATCCATTAATAAATACATTTTTCTAAAGGGATAATCACAAATAGATGTTATGATGTGGTTGATCATCTATTTTGGCTTATATAATAGCGCCTAAAGGACCTCTGAGTACTTCTAATTGGAATATAGAAATTGATGCTAGCATGAAAAAAAGAAAAAAAAATTTACTCTGAAGAAAGAATCACATCCTTGGATAGCTTATCTTTGGACAGATACATACTCCAAAGTATTTAAGGAATCCTCAAGCAATAGCCCCTCCAACAAAAAACAATTATTTATTTCTATTAAATTTTAGCAGTCCAGGATTTAAAATTTTGGATTTTTTAGTAGACCATAAAAATTCCCAATTAATTCAATTACTTGGAGCATTTTAATTAAAGTGATCATTAATTCTTGATTAAACATAAATCAATATCTCATTTCTAAACTCAGAAGTTGTTTACAGCAAGAAGAAGAATAATGTTCATCCTGTGAAATGAGACAAATTTTAACCTTAGTTCCCAATGTGTTCTACTACTAAAATGAAGCTATGATTGTGATGTAATATTTGTAATTGTGATTATGTCTGTAGGCATTGTTTTATGGGTGATGTAAGTAAACATTTTTTTTCTTAGGCTGATGTTGCTATAGTCTCCAGTAGAAATTAGTTTTCTTGTAATCATTCTGATTAAATTGCACATTTATTTCTGAGAATATGTGAGGATTTCCTTAATGCTGTGTCCCAAAGTCAAAATAATCCGAGAAGGGCATGTTAGATTCAGCTCCTTTCAATTTAAAATGTATTTCTTAAATTGATTAGAATTTTATTTGCTTTTAGGGAAAAATGGCTGCGGACAATTCATGCTTTTGAAGGAAATGTTTACTTGGCAAAAGTAGTGCTGCTGTTTTTGGAATTTGGTTTGTTAACAAATCATCGCTCAGGATACTCTAAACAAGAATTATAATTATAATAAAGAAGCAAAATGGTTGAGAAAATAGAGTTATAAAATTATTTGTAGGGGACCAAATGACCACAATACTCAAGTAAATCCACATTTTAATCTGTTCAGTTCCTGTACCATGTTGTTCTTTCTCTAGTTTTCCTAAAGCTTTTAAAATCTCTTTACCTATGGCTTTACTCTGTAGTATACAAAAGATAAAGGAAGAGTGAGTAACTCAATCACCTTACCTGTCAGATCTTTGGGAATAAAATTTCAAAATTCAAATCTCTTTTGTTCTTTGCTTTAGAACCAGCCTTGCGTGCATCTTATTCTATCTAAGTGTAGGTAACTAATATCACAGAGAGCTATTAACCGTTCTTTTTAGAGAAAATTGCAGTCCATCCTTTCACACTGGCTGCCTCTTAACAAACAAAATGATGAGGACAAGCCCTAGCCAGCAGCAGAACAAGACAGACAGAGGGAGCTGCAGGGCATTTCTGTGGAGTTTTAAGGAAAGGACTAAATGAATTGTCATTTTACCTGAGGTTTGAATTTGAAACTTTTGCATTTTGACTGAGGAAAATGAGATCTTTAGATAACCTGACACTCTTTTTTTTTTTTTTTCAAAGAGAGAGGGACAGTGAGAAAGATAAACAATTTTTATTTAAGTTTTCATGAAGTCTTCATTACTCTGAGACTTCATTGTGTCCATGCTGCTGGGGTTTTTGAACCCGCATGATAGCTCATGCTGGGCAAGCACTGTAACTGCTGAGCCACCGCTCCAGCCAAACAGGACACTCCTGAGGCATATACATGTACACATATTTGCGAGTGCATGTCTAGTACACATATTTGCGAGTACATGTCTATGATCTGTATGTATATGTATGCATATGTACATATGTGACCCCAAGTCCTGCACAGTTCCCAACCGCAACATGTAGTTAACCACAGGAAATGACCCTCTCCGGAGTTGTTCTCTTTTGACTACAAATCTGCCATGTCCCATTTCCATCATTTACCACATGAGTGTGTGCACGATGATTTCATCCAGACTTTATGCCCCTGTTTTCAGTGTGTCCTGTGGTTTAATCCAATGTCTGCTTTTTCCTTCCTTCCTGAAACATTCCACTTACCACTTCTAGTGGAATCACTACTTTTGTGGACAATGTTCAGACTCCCTTACCATCTTTACCTTCATGTAAAAGTGATTGCCCCCTCCCCCTGCGGTTTGCAGTGTTAAAGCACCCGAAGTTGCCCTGTATTTTAACTGCACACTCCTCCCCACAAATTGGCTCCTCTGAGGCCAGTCCCATTGACTTTAACCACTGATTATTGCTTCCACGTTCATCTCTTGAGCTCCTGGCTCCTCACCTTGACCTTCCTGTGTTGAGGATGTCAGCTGCCCTAGTTAAATCCTTCAGTGACTTCCCACTGCCTCCAGAAGAACACATACAACTCAAGGCTGCAATAGTGAGACCTCTATGTAGCTTTGCAACTGTGTCCTATGCCACACCCTTTTGCTCACTAAAATTTAGACATACCGATCATCTCCTAGAACCTTAAAATGTGCATGCCTTTACCCACCACTGAGTCTTTTTGTTTATTTTTTTCCTCAACAGAATCAAACTGCTTTTTTGCTTAGTTCTCAAGTGAAATGCCATCCTCTCAGAACTGAGGTCTGCTGCAGTCTACATGGTCCCTAAAATTTGTTCTGTCTGATACTAAAGTAATTTACTAAATACTAAAATAATTTCATTAAAATTGAAAAACTAGAGTTCTCTCAGATTTTTTAGGAAAGCTGAAGTTATGCTATAATATCTGATATGCTTCAATGTTCAATTATTTATAACTGCTTTGTTTTATCAAACTAAATTTTAAAAACATGTGTTGCTTGTTGGAAAAAATATGTCTATACTTAACATATATTCAGATGTCTGTTTTCCTAAGTGTTAGCTCATGCTCAAAAAATTTTCTTATGCTTTCCACAGTAAGGAAGACCCATTTGGTATTTTCAGCAGTCTTCCAGGACTCAGAGACAACATTTCAGGGCTAACAGCAGGACCAGGAACTGTTTATCAATCTCTTTCTACTATTTGCCTCCAGGTGAGAAACTCCTCTACTATTGCATGTTGAACCACAATTTAAAATTCTCCTCCTCATTCCCTGATGCTGCATTTCCTCCTAACACTTCCAGTTTCTGATATAGTTCTGCCTCTAGAGAAGAAACAGTTTTTATGATCACCAATCACACAGAGAAAGGCAGGTCTTCAGGTGAGTTTGTTTTTGCTGGTGAAGCAGGTGAGATATCCACATCAGCTAAGGCTATTTGATATGAACTTCAGTTTTCCTTTCAGTAAGTACTAAGCATGTTTATTTATATACATAAAATTAGAGGTTGGGGATTTAGCTCAGTGGCAGAGCACTTTCCTAGCATGCCCAAGACCCCGAGTTCAGTCCTCAGCCCTGAAAAAAAAATATGTCAACCATTTTTATATTTTCTTCTGTATTAAGTATTCTCAGCTTTGGTCTAAAACAAATATTTTCCAACAGTGCATGGTGCAAACACATGTAAGCCCACAGGTGTATTAGATATCTGTACACACATGTATACCTGCACCCTAGAGTAACGCAGATGATCTAAAAGAATATTCTAAAAATTTCAGATTTGGTGTGTTTAAAGGATCAGATCAATCTAACATCAATCTCTATACTTATGAAAATTCATCTTTGAATTAATTTGATATTTATCTGAAAAGCTACCCACTTTTTCAGTTCACCTACAATAAGCTCAGTAAATGTGTAGCTCAGATGTAAATGTGACCCAGAAAGATGAGGTAAAATTGGCTTGAATCCCACAAAATTCCACAGAAATTTAATGTCCAGAGTTCTCAAAAATTCCTAAAGAGCAAGTACCTAAAATTTTCTGTGACTCTTAGGTAAGTCTTTCAATTATGTTGTCTGATTTGAAATCCCCATCATGCTTTCCTGAGAGAGCCTTGTAAGTTGTCTCTTTCTCCATATGCTGAAGTTTTATTCTTTCACTCTCTCACACTGTCATTTTTCTCTTAAGTAATTATTTTCCAAAAATAATTTTATTGTTCCCAAAGGAAGCTAATTTAGCATCACTTTTTCATAAAAAAAAGTTTAAATTAATTATGTATTTAAATATCATAGATTTTTAAATTATTGCAACATGTATGAATTTTTGGCATGAATCATATTATCACATTATATTAATCACTTAATTTGTTGTTTAATAGTATTATATTCATAAAATTAACAAACCTATTTCTGACATAAATTCATAATTATGTGTGACATTATGTATTTTCTATTAATGGTTTTCATAAATACATATACTACATTTAAGAATAAAATCTGGATCTTTCCTGGGTTTTACATATCCAGTATCATATGAATTATGCTGACTACAAATATCAAGGCTTTTTGGGAGGCTGAAACAGGAGGATCACAAATTCAAGACCAGTTTCAGCAACTTAGTGAGACCCTATCTCAAAATACAAATTAAAAGGGCTGGAAATGTAGCTCCATGTTAGCGTGTCCCTGGGATTGACCCCATTATTGCAAAAAAGGAAAAAAAATACCAATCTTCACTGCATTGTTTATTCTTGACGTATGGAATCTATCAGCAGAATTGTTGCCTAGAGTCATATCCCTGACGAACAAATAGAACAGATGGAGATGTGAGCAAGCATCTGCAATCAGGCTACCAGCTTGTTGAGTGAGAAGTTCAAATACAGACCTTGCTGAAACCTGTAATATTCTGGAATCTCTAATTGCATGGAGTTACTTGACTCAATACCAAAGTTCTAGAGATTGCTGTCAAATGCAATTACCCACAACAGCCTCTGTTTGAACAAGAAGCATGAAAGAAAACACACGATTTTCCCTTTCTCCCTCTTTTCCATCTCAAGTGATTTCTTCCCAGAGGCAGAACTTCACATCAAGGAAGGATGAATGTGAATTTCAGACTCACGTAGCAAAGAAGAAAATACTGCTCCTAATTCCTTGTTTTGTCCCTAGACTGTGGTTAAAATTAGCAACAACTTTCTTCTGTTGCACTTCTCATGCACATTTTACATATTATTATATTTCCTGTATCCTCAGCTGTCTTGTATTAAATATCTGGATGTATCTCAGATGATCATTCTTTATAGCATGACATGGAAATTCATGTGATCAAAATCCTAAGCAGTTCTACTTACATTGGGTTTGTATAGTTTTTCATTAATTGTTTGACTGAAATGACAATATCATGAGGCAGAGGAGAAAACCCTCCAATCCCAGATGAAAACGTTTTGAACTTGGCATGTTTTCCCTTCCTGTTTCCTAGTTTAGTAACCTAAAATTGCACAAGGTTTTAAGCCATAAATTTGAATGCCTTGAAACACTTGACATCCCAGGTTATTTTCTTAACTGGCTCTCCAAGCCAGGCTGGGATTTGAATATAATTACAGATCAAGACTCAAGGAATGGTAGGAATGAAGAAAGTCGACAGACCCTTAAAAGATATCCATCTAAACTGAGGTCCTAATGGATTTCCAATTATTTCCAGGCAGATCTTATCAAACAGTGAAGGGGCTAATGTCTATTCTAACTGGAAAGGCTTGGTTGAATTTTTAACTTGCAGTCCTCAGAATTTCCTAAATAATTCCAATGTCACCATTCAGCTATCATGTCCTTTGTTTCCCAATTAAATAACTTTTGACGGGAGAAATCTGGGAAACCTGAAAATTCAACCTTTATCACAATTTATCATTTGCCAGTAACAAAGTTTTTGGGTGATTTTTTGGTGAGATCTTTTTATGGCAGTCATAGAAACTTGTGCCCTCTTTCTGCCTTCAGCATAGAATTGAAAACTCCTGCTTTCTTACTTTAGTCTTTCAATATTTTAAGAAGAATTTATCTGACTCCATAAATTTATCTGACTCCTATCTTTTGCATGCAATTTTAGTCAGAAATTTTGCTGCTATGACTAAAAGACCCAATAAGAACAACTTTAGAGGAGCAAGAGCTTTTCAGAGCTGTTACTTCATGGCTGGCTGACTCCATTCCACAGGACTCAAGGTTAAACATCATGGTAGTGGAGTGTAATGGAGGGAAGTGGCTCAATACCTCACATCAGGAAGCACAGAGTAAGCAGCTAAGTTTAGCTCACTAAATATATAACTCAAAGGCAAACCCCAATGATCCACCTCTTCTAGCTCCACCCTACCTGCCTTTAGTTACCATCCAGTTAATCCCTTTGAGAGGATCAATTCACTGATCAGGTTAAGGCTGCCATGACCCAATCATTTTACCTCAAAGCCCCTCCTGCACTGTCTCACACATGAGCTTTAGGGTGACATCACACATTCAAAATTCAGACATGCCCGGCACAAATGTTACGTTGGTCAATAGTCGTTCCTCTATAGCTATGCCTTCAGTGGGTATTTTATTTCAGACAGCTATAGATGATGATGATTTAAATGACATGTTTTCCACTCCTTGCATTAGAATACTACAATTCCATTCTGCAATGTTAGTTTCATTGTCCTTTAAATCTAAAAGAGATTAGGTAGCAAATCTTTAAGGTCTTGTTATCGGCAAATATGCCTGGTATTAATTACTGTACTACTTAAATTGCAGCAGTAATTGATGCTTTCAAATAAAAGGAAATTTAATACAGTGGGAAAAAAAGAGGACCTGGACTAAGAGCTGTTTGAATTACTCAAGAGAGAAGTAGAAACTAATTGTAAATAACATAGAAAAATTTTGAAATAAAATTTCCATTGAAATTTCTATTTAGTTCTGCTATTTTATTTTATTATGAAAAATATTATTTTTAAACTAATATAATTATATTTATTGAACATATTCCATATGCTATGAATCTAGATGAAATGTGCTTTACTTGCATTACGTTAGTCTCATAAGAACTATTTAAGATTCAAAGTATATGTCACAATATATTATACTGCAACAATGAGCTCTTTGCCAATAAAGAGAGGAGATACAGGATGGTAAAGCAAACTGACTGATGTCAAATGACTGCTGTGGTCTAGAACACTATTATCCATTTTATTGCTTGTAATGTGTCTCCCTCACTAACCGTAACCATATATTTTCAATGATTATACAGCACAGTCACTCAAAATATAAAATAATCAACACTACTATCAAAGTAAGAGAAGTTTACTAGAATAGCCAACACTTACTAGACTATAAAAATTTAATTGTTATCGATTAAATTTTAATTTTTATCTCTCCTGGTACCTTGCATAGTTTAACCTAGGAAAGAAGTTCAGAAGTTTGTATAGTGTTTTAAGTTAGAGCACACTCATTGTTTTAATGATAAATCTCAGTGAATGTTACAGATAAAATGTAATAAAATTTCTAATAACCAATTATTTAGTAGTAGTATATGCAAAACCATAAAGTATTTTTTGAGGATGAATGGTTATATTTTGTCTTTTAACAAGAGAGATTTTCAAAAAGTGAGAGTGTGAGATCTTTTAGGATGCTTTGAATATATTTCTAATTAATAATATTTCAAAATTGTATAATCTCCATACAGAAAAGTACAAATAGCGTAAGCATATATCTCAGTGTATTAATGAAAATTGAACCCATGCAAACTCCACCCAGGTCAAGAGTTATACTATTCCTTGAACATTAAGAGACTCCCTCTGCTTCCTGCCAGTGACTGCCACTAGCATTTTCTCCAAGGAAACCTCACAATATCTGTAAATTTCATGCCTGAATTTTGCCTGCTATTGAAGTTTACATAAAGGAATCATATCATGCTTCAGCTTCACTGGCTATGGATTATTCTGAGAATAATGATTTATGTTTTGGCTGCCTATGGTTAGTTGACTTTATTTAATGTATAGTGTTTTATTACATTCTTTATCCATTTCATTATTGATGGACATTTTAGGTTGTTTTCAACTTTAGAAAATTATAAAAAATTGTTAATCATTGGTTTTGACGAACATATGTTTATAACATAACCACAACATTCCTAATACTTCTACCAACTGGTTGATTTTGACAATCAACAATAGTATATGAGAGTTCCTGTAGATCTGTATCTTCACCAATCCTTAGCTTTGCCAATATTTCCTTAAAATACTTACAAGTAAGGAACAACACCTCGTTGCTATTTCTGAATATATTTTCATGTGATTGTGAAAATATATTTGTTTGATAACCTTATAACCTTTCTATACTCTTCTTGGACATTTTCAAATTTCTTGCCTGATTTTCTACTGGGTTATCTCTATCTATCTACCGACTATATTTACTATCTATCTATCTATCTATCTATCTATTTAATATGCATATACATACATATGTATATATCTATATCAGTGTATTTTTAAATCAGTTATGGCTTTTACAAATATATCACACTTATTGTATGTTTGTTATCCTGTGTCTTTCAAAGAAAGAAATCCTAATAAAGAATGTTTTTTAGTTATTATTTCTGTGAGAATGTAAATGTGGTATCCAAAGAGTTATTTTCATGAACAAGTGCCTAATAATTTTTCTGACTTTGACATTTCCATTTTATGTAAGAAAATCACCCACTGACTGCCCAAAGTGTTTCAGTTTCTTGTCTGTAATTGAGAAGTCTCAAGGCTTCCAGTTGCAATACTTACACCATCTAAATTGAAAAGAAATTCCTTCAAATGAACACCTATATTTAGTAATCCTCTTTTACTTTGAAGATTAGAGTTCACATGTTGGTAGTTTTAGTGGAATTTATGTTTAAGAAAAATCCCTCACATTCAAAAGGAACTTGTTCACATAGCAACAGTGTAATATATTTTGTTTATTCTTCTAACCTAATAGTAAGGCAGGCTTTAGGTTCAGACTGGCATTGATATATTTTGTTCTTCTTTGTAAGTTGGAGAATATGCATTGCTCAACTTCACAGGAAACTAGACCATATCAATTTCCACTACTTTCAACATTCTAACACTTCCTTCTATGTGGTATTTTGAAGTCTGTTTCATTTCAGATTGCTTCTGAGGAGCTCATACTTTATTTTCTTATAGACTAACAGTATTTGAGGCATTATAAAATATATTTCATCTTATTCATCCTATTCTTTTATTTGTAGATAGGCAATAACTTGTCCCTTAATCGTACCAATTCTTGGTCTCAAAATATGCATTTTAAACTGTTTCTAAACACATTATTTTATCTTTTGAAATTTACTTTTAAGAGGAGGCATATGTATGTGAATGTGTGTGTGTGTGTGTGCATATGTATGTGTATTTGTGACACTAGATTAACTCTAAAGCTGGTCTCTAAAAACCAGACGTGAAAACACATTTCACAATTTCTCGGGGTGTCTTTCTCAGAATGTTGTCAGACATCTGATCATATTGCGGAGTTTCCTTCTGGGTAAAATTCCTTCTTGTTCAGTAATTGAAAACAGTCAATATTTCACCTTTAATTAACCAGAATTATGAATGAGAATAAAAAACAGGAGTGCATCACAATGGAATATCAAACATGGCATAACTATTTCATTCTTTGTCAAAGCTCTCAGTCTGTTATATAGTGCATCAATCAGAATTGTGCATATCCTTAAGTGAAACCAAGGCACAAAGAAAGTATATTTGGGCTGATCAGAGTTGCAGTTCAGGAGAAACAGAGTCAGGCAGGCTGAACATCTGCTGTAGGTCTTACAGATTTCAAACAAATTTTAGGGGCTGGAGATGTAGCTCAGTGGTAGAGCATTTGTCTAGCATCCTGGAGGTTCAAAAAAAGTCAAACAAGTTTCAAAGGCATAAATCACGCATGGGTAGGAGGATTACATTAGTTCTTTCTCAAGAACTTAGATTGATTTAGGCAGGTTAGCAAGCTATCTTGTTAGACAGAGATTGGCTAATTAAAGTATATACCTGAAGAGATCCTTGGTGAGGGTGTGCAGGGAAGGGAGAAAAAATAATTTTGGGGATGGAAAGAAGGTAAGGGTGAACTGACTATGGTAAGTGAGGTCTGCAATATTGGGGTGCTCAGCTCCTGTGAAAACTGTGGTTTTCAGCATGCAAAATGCAGGATGTAACATATTTTGACCTGGTGGGGTTTAAGTACAGCTTATATAGGTAAAACTTTATTTGAGGGGGTTGCTGCAATGGCTCAACTGTTATGGTGCTTTCCTGACATGCCCGAGGATGCAGGTTTGAACCCCAGCACCACGTACACAATGAAGTGTCGGAGTAACAAAAGCCACATGAAAGACTAAATAAAATTGATTCTTTATTTCTCACTGTCCCTCTCTCTCTCAAAAAAATTTTTGAAAGGAGATATGATTGAAGTTTGGTCCACCAAGATGTCCACTCATCCTGGTATTTTGGGCACCTCAATAAGGCTTTATCTCTGTGATTTTATCTTTCTCATGGACTTCTGAAATGGATTATAAAAGAGGGAGAAGATTGTTGAAATATGTTGCATGTTTTGATATCAATCCCACAATTAACCCTCAATTTTAAAAATGAGCTTTAATAAGAGGGGTTAGTTGTGTGGTGTTATAAAGTCTATATATTCTATAAATTTAGAATTCAAACTCAGCCTTGTAAAACAAAAGATCCCATTCATGTTATCTCCAGTCCTCTATATGCCAGCATGGGTGATCCTGAATCTGATGGTGTTTTTTCCTGATTTGTGAGAACTCTAGGAGTTCCACAACAGATGACCAGTATCTGTTATCTCTATAGTGTACTGCTGGAATAAACCTAAGATAATAGAAGTTTTCTTTATATCATCTATTTCCCTTGGAAGAGTACACCCTGTGTCAAAATTATTCCAACTCTTTTAAGTTTGATGTGAGTACAAAGGAGCAACAAGTTATGAATTTTCCTTTCAAGTAATTTTTATATCCTCGATTCTAACTCAAAGGGGTCTTGTAAGTTGTTCGGAGAGAACATTAAGTAATTAGAGGATCAAAGTGGTGGTCTTTAATACCTGGTAGGGCAAAGTAAATAACATGGACTCTGAAGGCTTATGAGTGTGAAACAATTCTAATGAAGTTACTCTTGTAGACATTACTCTGGTTAGTGTAAGTGTCTCCCAAGGGCCCATGCATGAAACCTTTGTCCCCAGCCAGTGGTGTTGGATGACAGTGGAGCCTAGTTGCAAGTCTTCCAATAATATGAGTGTGGTGTGCTCTTAGAAAGGATATTGAGACACTGGGCCCTCCTCTTTTTTTCTCTTTGTTTCCTGGCTGCCTTGAAATAAGCTGCTCCCTCTACCATATGCTCCTGCCATGACATACTGCCCTCACCACAGCACCAAAAACAAAGACCAAATGACTAGATACTGAAGCCTCCAAACGGTAAGCCCACATAAACCTTGTTTCTTTTTAAATTAGTATCTCAGATTTTTTGTTACAGCAACATGAAACTGAAAAATATCTGTTCAGATACATATAAAGAGAATGACCTGTCGCCCAAATTAGCTTTGATATGGTTTAAATCATGATTTTCTAGTATAATCACAACCATGCTTTTTATTTTCCCAATACACAACTATAAATGAAATCACTGAATTAAAAAGTAATGGATATGGCAGTTAGGGCAGTGGCTCAGCAGTTACGGCGCCTGCCTCGCACGCACAAGGATGCGAGTTTGAACCCCAGCACCATGTACAACTAAAAGATGGAAAAATGAAGGCCAGATGGAAAACAAAATAAAATTGATTCTCTCTTTCTCTCTCTCTCTGAACCTGTCTCTTAAAAAAATTAATGAGTGTGCAGGCCATTTTAAAATGGCCCATGAGCTTCACCCCATGGAATTACTTGCAGCTTTATGCTACATTATATGACAAAAAATAAGCTTCCTCACTGAAATTAAACTTAATTAATCTTTTTGCAGTGCAAAAATTTCTTTGGCTAGTGGTAGCATATAGTGCAGAATTATAGGAAGTTTCACTTTAAAAATATTGAGGTGCTGGAGCAGTGACTCTGTAGTTACATTGCCTGCCTGGCATGTGCAAAGACACAGGCTCAAACCCCAGCACCACATACACAGCAAAGTGTTGGAAGAACAAAAGTCTAATGGAAAACTAAATAAAATTGATTCTTTCTCTCTCTCTCTTACTGTCCCCCTCTCTCTTTAAAAAAAAAAATCTCCACACAAGAATTTTCCTAAATAGAGCAAACCCACTGAACTCCATGCAAGCCTCGTATGCTGTTTAGATTGTTGTGGAAGTTATATTACTATAAGCAAAACCAGCATGTTTTGAAATGTCTGATGAATACTAAAGAAAAGGAATCTTTTGAGCACTCATCCCTACATTAATTTTCAGGAAGCAGGAGGTATAAACTACTATATCACTTTAACAAATAATCACATAACAACAGCTTAATATAGCAGCTTGTTGTTTCTTTACTCTTTTGGTGATAGAAGACAGAAGCTCTAAATTCAAGGTTTGGATGTGGCTGTGTTTCTTCTGGAGGTGGTAGAGGTTAAATCTTCTGCTCACCTTTTGTCAAGAGGATACTTGCATTCCTTGGCCCATGACTCATTCCATCTTTTAAATGAGCAGAATAAAATCTTCAAACAAGTCTTTCTCTCTGACCTCTGCTTCTGAAATTGCATTACACTGTGATTATGACTTTACTGCTTCCCTTTCCAAGAACTCTTGGAATTACACTGAGCCAATCTAAATAACCCAGGATAATCTTTCCAGCACAAAAGCTTTAATTTAGTGAAATCAGAATAGTTCTTTTTTTTTTTTTCATGCAAGATAGCAACTTTGCAGAGAGTAGACGTGGACATATTTCAGAAGGGTGATTTTCATCCTACCACAACTCACCAATTGGTCCTTAATATTTTCATCCACTTCACAAACCAAATACATTCATTTTATCCCAACATCCCTCAAAAATATTAAACTAATATACCACCTTGTCAAATGCCAAAATTTAATTTCAAAATATGATGTTGGTACAGATTGAGGGGGACATCGACAGAAATGTACATCAAGATGGAAAGTTACCAGTTTTTAGCATTCACGGTCTGAAAATAATGCTCAGTGTCTCTGGACTCTGCTCTCTGGTCTCACATCTATATCTCACAGTAGTTCTTGAAGAGTAGCTTGCTTACAGCTAAGTAATATTATCAACCTGTTTCCTGTCCTGCATAATTTGGGGAATCCAACCATTTTTCAGGCCATATCATTTCTGTTCATTTTAGTCCAGGTTGCCAATGCTTTAGGTGATATAACCATTCTCAAGAACATTGAGAGCCTGCGATTTATGTCCCATAGATTCACTGCATTAGGAAAAGAGATTCTGCCATAGATCTTTATGTATAATCCCATCTCTGTAGGTAGCTGCTGCTGTGATGTCATGAATCAAGTGACTTTCATCCTTCAGAGGTAGCACCCCAAATGATCAAGTCCTGATCTATTTAACTGATCACAGATTAATGGTTCTTTCCTCAACTCGTTTTATTTTACCCACTTTTGATAGAAACTGTTGAAACAGTAATGAAAACCATAAAGCACAGAATTGAAAACAAAAGAGTAGAGAACCCAAAGGGCTGATTATGAATCCACAGGAAAGGACAGTGCTCAGATCACAGAACTGAGTCATGAAGAATTATTCCCAGCCATTTTAAACCCACAAGAAGCTCAGAACTGAATTTCTTTGGCTGAATAACCTAACAAGGTTGGATTGCTGACTCTTCATGTTCCATTTTCTGCATTGGGAACCAGATTAATATATAACTGTTTCCCTATCTGTACTACCATAATGTGTGTTGGGGACATATAAAATAATATCTTTAGACTCATAGATGTCTTAATGGGAAAAAAAATTGTGCACAGGATTCCATACTGACTGGATTGCATTGAGAAGTCTCACTCACTCCTGTTTTAGATTAATTAGATGGCAAGACTGTGCACCATCGAGTATATTTGGGTGAAAATAATTTATTTTTAACTGAGTCTGTAAATAATAGGATGAGACCTGGAAAATTTGAAAGGGATTTAGTGTGCTTTACATATGGAACGGATAGGAATTGTGGAGGTTAGAGGATGAACTGCATCAGGCAGTAGTTTAAAGAGGCTTCATATCTTTAAGCCCCTGGTGTTATTTCTATTTTTATGCCTCTTCATGTAACAAAACGGAGATTATCCAGATAGACTTAATCTAGTCTTACGCGTATTGTAAAATCAGTGTTCCCTGAATGGTGGCAGAAATTGTCGCGACTGGAAATATGAGAAGGAAACACTGTCACTGTTTGCAAATAAAACGGGAAAAGCAAAAAGGAGTATGGGAAACTTCCAGAAGCAAAGAACATCTTTAGGGTTTAGAGAGCAAGAACATAGGTAGCTTATTGCCAGATGCAAAAAGAAAAAGAAAAAAATCAGGGGAAAAAAACAATATTCAGCCAGAAATAGGAGCTTTGAAGTGAATTCTTCCCTTGAAGCCCTAAATGAGAGCTCAGATTGCCCCACAACTTGACTTCAACCTTTTCAGACATCTAACTAATTTAGATTTTGAAGAAAGATTAAATGTATTCCAATTGAAAAGAAAAAAATGGGATAGTTTGCTACAAATATGTGTAAGACTTTGGCAGGTTTTGGCAACATTTATCTTAGAGGTATCCCCGTAAGGGATTTGGACCCTCAGATATAACAAGTATGAGTGCTGCAATTGTTATACTAATGCATAGATTATTTAGAGGACAGATTCACATATGACCACTTTAAGTTCTTAAAGTTCTATACTCTTTGGAACTCATATATACTAATTTCTAATATATAACAATAGAATAAAAGAATTGAAGACAATAATTAAAGATAATTCAAAACTTTCCAGATTACAATCTTTATAGAAATAAAACAACATGATTTAAGCATCTAAGTATTCATTTCTAGAGTTTTTAATGAATGTATAAGCATATGTTAAATGTGCATGTGTTTGTGTTGAATCTCCTAGATATTCATATTAAAGATTTTCCATTCTATTCTCCAGAACAGTACCTATAGATTTCACTGTTAAATACTATTCCAAAATATGAAAGTAATGTAATACACTTTATCATCTCAGTGTCAGAATAATTTATACTTCGGTTTTTACAAACTCTAAATGAATATCATTTCATACCTATAAAAATCCTGACAAATACTAAACAAATTTTAATATTGTCAAAGTGGTTTGTTTGTTTCCAAGATGAATTTCAATGCACTCTTTAGTGGTTTTTGTCTATGAAATATATCATATGGCACACATCTCTAAGTAACAATATCCAAGCAATAAATAAATCTGAAAATATTTATTTTCGAAGTACCTGAGTGATTTTATACTCCTCTTTTGAACAGCATAGATATTCACCTTGTAAAATTAAATGAATAGTACTCAAGTGAATCAATAAAACTCTGTTAATTATATCAGCAAGTCACTGACACCACAATAACTCAATTTTCACTATTATTTTCTGAATATTATATATTATGACAAAAATACATTACTATTTAGTTTCCTCAATTCAAACTCGCATTACACATACACATATACTCAACAAAATCACAACCTGCCCACATGTGTAAACTCTTATACATTAACTATTACTTCACAACAATCCATAAATACCTTGACCCTGTCTTAATTTAAATTTGATCTCATAGAAATTGAGTACACGTGTGGTTTCCACAGGTCCAAGTGAGTGTATGGGAGGAAGCGATGGGGAAATTTGATCAAGGGTACTAAGTTTCAGGGAAACAAGAATAAGAAGTTCTGGTGCATGAAAGCAGGGTCCCTGTATATAGCACTGGTGCATTGTATACCTTAAAAAGCTAGAACATATCTTGTGTGCTTATAAAGTATAAAGTAATGATAAATGTTAGAGGAAATAAATATGCTTGATTTGATTATAAAATATTTACATGCTAAACAGCAGTGCAATTTTTCGGCTTTTATAATTTAGTTACAAAACAAATGCAATTTAAAATGTGCAAAAAAAGAAACATAAAATATGCTTACGGCAGTTGATTAACTCTATTTTATTTCTTTGCCCTCAGAAGTTCTAGAGCGTAAAACTGATTTCAGAGGAAAAATTACTTCTTTATAGAGCACACCTTGATAGGATTTTTCTAACTTAAAATATAACATCACTTTATGTTATATCGGGTATGAAAACTTTTAATAAAATCTAAAATTGATCAAATGTTTTACTTCTTAACATATATCTAATATACAAATTGTTTAGTGGTATAATTTTGAGTTAATGTTCAAATGTATGTCTTCTAGAGGATCTTATATTCATCATCTGCTTTCCAAAAATATTTTCATTACAGTATTAGTTGCTTTTAGATATTTAAAAAATGCGCTGCTCACCAGGGCTTTATTCCATACAGATTTTAATCCAAGTCACCTCCAATCAGTATAGTTCCACATCCCTTAGCTGCCATTTACTCTGAATTATCCTTCTAAGTAGTCTCTGTTGCCTCGTTCAGAGGCATTTTAAATTATGCAAGACCTGTTTCAATTACTTAGAACATCCTACCATGGCTGTCTGAACCTAATTTTATGATACTATTAAAATGCAAGCAATTTCTGATTTAACAGTTCTGATTGTATATTTGTTTACTAAATTGTTGAGTTTACACTTTGACAAACAAAACTTCCTACAGACAAAATCACTAATCCTTTAACCATTCAGTTTATTTTTTAAATGTCAAACATAAGTATATCTGAAAGACTGTGGTATAATTTACATTCATAATTTGATATAAATCTCCATTTTATTTTTAAAATAAATATTTCAAATATTCAGATAATTGTAATATTCTCCATGAAGAAATTATTTTTATTTCCAAGATAACATGTTACAAATATTTGAATTCAAACAATGATCTTCACATTGTAAATATTTTATACATAGATGTTTAAAATGTTATTGTTTGTTGAGGTAATTTGCATAATTCCTTTCTTCCTTTTTTTTTTTGGATAAACACTGATAAATAAACACATTGGAGTACTAAATTACATCACGTTAAATATTTTCCTCTTTGATATCTTTCTCATAACAGAATAGCTATGAAATAATGAGCTATAAGTAAAGCCATTTCAAAAGGATAAGATGTGAAAGTTGAATGACATAAGTCATTAGGAATAAATAATATGATTGCCAAACTGACTTATTCACGTACTGACATTTCTCTCATTTATATATTCTTTCTTTTTATTCATTCAACATAGTCATACATATAAGAGGGTATCATTGCCACATAATCATGATCACATGCATAATGACCAAGCAAGCCAAGGCTGATGCCAGTTCATGATCTCCCCCCCTTCCCACTTTGGGTGTCCCCTGATTCCTTGCCTCCCCTGCTTTTCCCACATGTTAGTTGGGCTTCTCGTGGAAGTCGAAGGTTCCCCAATGGGTTGATAACTCCCCTACTGCCTCCCTCTAACTGCCTTGATATACCTCTTATTCTCATCCCCCCTCACTGCCCTCCTCCCTTCATTCTCCACTGTCAAAGGCAAGGTTCCCCATGTTCCTGTAAAATTTCACTCATGTTGAGGTTATTATTAGCTTAGCCAACTTACAATCTGTTTCTGATTGTATTCTAGCTTCCACATATTAGAGAAAACATACTGTCCTTGAGTCTCTGAGTTTGGGATATTTCACTTAGCATAATTTTGTCCATCTCCATCCATTTGGCTGCAAATGCCATGATATCATTCTAATAGCAGAATATATATATATACATATATATATATACCACAGTCTTTGAATCCACTTATCCAGTGAGGGGCATCTGGGTTCGTTCCATAGTTTAGCTATTGTAAAATGAGCTGCTATAAACATTGATGAAGCTAAATGTCCATAATATGCCGATTTTAACTCTTTTGGGAAAATACCCACAAGTGGGATAGCTGGGTCATAAGGTGGTTCAAGGCCTAGTTTCTTGAAGAGTCTCCACACTGCTTTCCAGATTGGCTGTACAAGCTTGCAGTCCTACCAGCACTGTTAGTGTTCCTTTCTTCCCACAGCCCCACCAGCATCTGTCATTGTTCATATTCTTCATTTTGCCACTCTGACAAGAGTGAAGTGGAATCTCAGTGAAGTTTTGATTTGTATTTCTCTGATTGCTAATGATGTAGAGAATTTTCTCATATATTTACAGGCTTTTTGGACTATTTAGCTCCCTAGTCCATTTATTGATTGCATTATTTGAGATTTTGGTGTTTAATTTTTTGAGTTCTTTCTATATTCTGCATATTAACCCTCTGTCAGAGGTGTAGCAGGCAAAGATTTTCTTCCATTCTGTAGGTTCTCTCTTGACACTCTTGATTAATGCTTTAGCTGTGCAGAAAGTTTTTTGTTTAATGGCATCCCATTCATTTATTCTTGGCTTTAATTCTTGGGCTATGGGAGTCTTGTGAAGGAAGGAGGGGCCGACATCTACGTTGTGTAGTGTTGATCCTTTGTTTTCTTCAAGTAATTGTATAGTTGCTGATTTAATTTCCAGACACTTGAACCATTCTGATTTGATTCTTGTGCAGGGTAAGAGGTAAGGATCCCATTTCAGTTGTCTGCACATGGCTGTCCAATTTGTGCAACACCATTTGTTGAACAGGCTGTCCTTCTTCCACACTATTCTTTTGTCCCCTTTATCAAATATCAGATGGTTCATTCCAGATATGGGGTATAGATCCTGTTATCTTGTACATTACAAGTAGTAGGATAAACAGGAATAAGTTATAGTAAAAAATCAGTATAACATTTCACAAAGCAAAATTGGAATGGATTGTAGGTTTACATTTTAAAAATCAAAATTCTAAAACTTTCAGAAGCCAAAACAGGAGACAACTGTGGTGAAAGTGTGTTTGGCAATGGCTTTTTAGGTCTGAAAGGAAGGATCTATGAAAGACAAAATTGATAAACTGAACCTAGTAAAATTAAAAATCTATGCCTTTGGAAGAACATTGTTAAGTAAATTATAAGACAAGCCACAAACTCAGAGAAAATATTTATAAATAACGTATTTGATATAGAATTTATATACAAAATACACAAAAAACTGTTAGAACTTAAAACTAAGAAAATAGTCCCACTAAAAGTAGACAATAAAAGTTTTCAAATTCCTGGCATAAGAAGATATGAAGAAGGAAAAATAAGTATATGAAGAGATGCTGACCATTATATATCATTAAGTGATTGTAAATTAAACAATGGTTACCATTGGGTACCTATCAGAATGAATGAAATTCCAAAGTACTGATAACACCAAAGGCTTGCAGGAATATGGAGCAACAGGAACTCTCTTTCATACTAATGAGAATCAAAGTGCTATAGACACTTGACAAGACAGTCTGGTAGCTCCTTTTCTTCTCATTTTTAAAAAATTTACTATTTTTACCTGATATATAAAATAAGCATTATACATATTATTGGAGTACCAGGTAATGTTTTCTTGCATATATAGATTGTATAAGGTTTAAATTAGGCTAAACTTACCTTTTCTTCAAATATTTATCATTTCTTTAAAGTAAAAGCACTAGAAATCCTTTCTTCTAGTTTTTCAAATTGTGTAGTACAACTGTTGTCTTTAGTTACTTACTGTGCAATAGCACACCAAAACTTCTTACCACTATCAAATTATACGTACCCTTTTATCTCCCTCTCCCCATCACTATTCCCATTTCCCCCATTGTCGGGTAACTTGCCATTCTATTTTCAAGTTTGATAATATCAACTTCCTTAGATTCCACAAACAAGTGAGATAATGCAGTATCTATCTTTTTGTGTCTGACTTATTTTATGTAACGTAATGATCTCCACTTTCATAAATGTTGCAATAGACAAAATTAATTTCTTTTGTATGATTGAAAGTGTTTTACTGTGGGCTGGAGTGGTGGCTCAGTGATTTAGACGCTTGCCTGGAAAGCACAAGGACCCTGGTTCAAACCCCAGCACCACATAGACAACTAAGTGTTAGAGCAACTAAGGCCATGTGAAAAATTAATAAAGTTGTTTCTCTCTTTCTCTGTGTCTCTCAGTGTCCCTCTCTCTTTAAAAAAAGAAAGAAAGAAAGTGTTCTACTGTGTGTATGTATCACATTTTAACTATCCATTCCTTTCTTGGTGGAAGCTTAGTTTGTTTCCATTTCTTGGTTATTGTGAATAGTGTTGCAATGATCATGGAAGTACAGATGTGTCCTCCTCATATCAATTTCATTTGCTTTTGATATATATCTAAAAGTAGGATTTCATTTCCCTGATAATTAGTGATAGTGAACATTTTTTCCATATAATCATTGCCCATTTATATGTTTTCTTTTGAGAAATGGCTGTTTAGGTACATTACTCATTTTAAAAATTAGTTTACTGATTGATTGATTTTTGCTATTGAGATTTCTAGTTCTATGTTTTATACTTATGAACCCCTTTTAAGCATGTATAGTGAATAAATGTTTTCTCTGTCTTTTAACTTCTGATTGTCTCATTTTGCCATGCAGAAGCTTTTTAGTTAGATGTAATTCCATTTCACTACTTTTATTTTATTCCCTGTGATTTTTTGGTTCTTATCAAAAAAAGATCTGGGGCTGGAGTGATTGCTCAGTGGTGACAGTGCTTGCCCAGCATGCGCAAGAGCACGAGTTCAAACCCCAGCACCCACATACACAACTAAGTGTCAGAGCAATGAAAGCCATGTAAAAAACTTAGTAAAAAAATTGATTCTCTCTCTCTCTCTCTCATTGTCCTTCTCTCTCTCTCTCTCTCTCTTAAAAAAAATATCTGGAAGAGTGTCCTCTGTTCTCTTCTCATAATTTTGATCCTTTCATTTAAGTCTGCAGTCCATTTTGGCTTGATTTTCCTACAAAGCTAAACATAGACTTCGTATATGATATAGCAATCATCTCCTAGATTTTTAAAAAATTAACTAATAACTTATGTATACACAAAGTGTGCACATCAGTATTTATATCAGTTTCATTTAGGGCTACCAACAACTTGAAGCAACTAATAGGTGAATAGATAAACAAACTATGGTCTGTCTGTAAAATACATTATTATTCAGCAGTGAGAAGAAATGGAAGATCATTACATGAATATTGAAAAGTGAAAAATTCACGCAGAGAGCCTCCATACTAAATGATTGCAACTACATGACATTCAGAATGAAAAAACATATTTGAGGATACTGATATTCAATCAGCTAACTAAATGAAAAAGTATTTTATGTCATTTTATATTAGGCTTTTGAAATCATCTTAATGAATCTTAAAATCAGGATTACCCCAATTGCTCTGAAGTGATTATAAGGCATTCCAAAAAAGGCAATAAAATAATCAGTAATTTCCAGAATTGTCAATATGGGGGAACCAAGAGATGAAAAGATGAAGCAGAGGGCATATTCAAGGCAATGAAATTATTCTGTATGATATCATGATGATTCATAGATGGCATTATGCATTTGGTAAAACCCACAGAGTTTCACAAAACAAAGAGTAAACCCAAAGTAAACTATGGACTTCAGTTAATTGGAATGTATCTATATTGCTTAATCAACTTTAAGAAGTATACAAAAGTGAAAATATTTGAGTATACATAGACATTCCCCACATCCTTGTAAGCATTCATTATTATTTGTATTCTCAATGATTGCCATTCCAACTGGAATGAGATGAAATATGAATGTAGTTTTGATTTACAATTCTGTGATTACTAGGGATGTTAAAACATTTTTCATATATTTGTTGATCATTTTTATTTCTTCTTTTGAGAAATGTCTGTTTAGTTCTTTTGGACACCTGATTGGAATTTTTTGATGTTAAGTTTTTTTAGTTCTTTCTAAATTCTGGATATTAATCTTACACTGTTTGAGGAGTACCTGACAAACATTATCTCCCATTCTGAATGCTATTAATCATTTTCTTTGATGGGCAGAAGCTTTTTAACTTGATACCATCCAACTTATTAATTCTTGGTTTTATTTCTTTAGATTTAAAGTTCTTGTTAAGGAAGTCATACCTGCATGAATATGTTGGACTGTTGTGCCTATATTTTCTTCAAGCAGTTGCAAAGATTTTGGTTTAAATGTAGGTCCTTAATCCACTTTGAGTTGACTTTTTGTGCAAACTATAACATAAGTATTTCAGTTAGCTTTTGCATTTTCTGATCAGGAAACCTGAAAAGAACAATTTAGAGATGGAAAAGTTAATTTTGGTTCATGGTTTTCAGAGGTTCAGTTCATGGTTGTCCAACTCCATAGCTCTGGGCCCAGGTTGAACATAACGTCATGAAAGAAGGGTGTAGTTGAGGAAAGCAGGTCAGGATATGGCAACCAGGAAGCAGAGAGAATTCCATTCACCATGGATAAAATATAAACTCCAAAGAGTCCCCCAGTGACATATTTCTCCAGCCGACAGTTACCACTTACCTAATCCATTCAAATAAATTGATCCATTGATCAAGTTATATCTCTAATTATGAAATTATTTCATCTCTGAAAATTGTCACATTGTCTCACATATGAGCTTTAGGGGGACAGCTCATATATAAGCCATACAATTGGAATCTAATTTTATTATTCTACTATGAATATACAGTTTTCCTAGCACCATTTGTTAAAAAGTCTGTCTTTTAGAGCTTGGTATATTTTATTCCAAGCTTTCATCACTTTTTGGGTCTGGATTGAGAAGTCACTTGTAATCCATATTGGTTTACCAGTCAATGTGATCTGTCATTTTTTTCTAGCAACTTTTAAAATTCAATCCTTATTCTGTATTTTAGGCATTTTCCTAATAATGTGTTTTGGATTGACTCTGTTGTGATTTTTTATGTTTAGAATCATATATCCTTCCTGAATTTGAACTTATATTTCATTCTTAAGGTTTGGAAATTTTTCCAACATTATGTCATTGAAAAAACAGTGCATTTCTTAATTTGTGTTTCAGAATGTACATTCATCCTAGTGAATCTTAAATTTGGCCTTTTAATGTTGTCTCAGATTTCTTATATATTCTGTTTGTGTCCTCTGTCTGGTTCACTTTATTTTAAAGATTATATGCTTTGTTTTTGAGGCTGGAATTTCTATTTGATTTATTGATTCCTTCATTTCAAGGATTTCCATTTGGTTCTTTTTCAGATTCTTTGTCTCTTTATTGAAGTGATCTTTCACATCCTATATTTCCTCTCTGATTTCCTTCTTTACATTTTCTTTTAGCTCATAGAACAATTAGAGTATGAATTTTCTAAATCCCTACTCTGTCATTTCTTCCACTGTGGTGCTGTTGATGTCTCTTGTTGAAACATGATGGGTTGTTTGCAATGATTTTTTCCCCTTCCTTTTCATATTGTTTGCTTATCTACACATCTATTGGTATAGTTCTGATTTCTTCTTTACATAAAAGATTATTTTTTGAGTTTCTTTGTCTTAGAAGCACTGGGTTTGGTGTATTCCTAGATACTGATATTTTAATTCAATGTGTGACTTCTGCTGATTCCAATATCAGGACCACTTTAAGAGATACTACTGAGACCTATTTACTATCATCCCTTGGATTCAAGTCTCATTGTATTTGCTCTGGCAAGAACAATGCTTGTGCAATTTTTCTGTTCACTTCCTCAAACTCAGGTACAAAACATTGTAATAAAGTTCTGGAGCAGGTCAAAAGATTAGTAGTTAAATTAAGTAACATTATTACCTTAAGTGAGTACTAGAAGGAGGGAGGGAAGAAGTTTGGGTAAGTGGAGAGGCCAAAAGAAGGGCAGTGTTAGAGCAATATTAAGATAGGCTAATTTACACCAAGGAAAAAGGAGAGACAGGTGAGTGGGAATAATGTTTGAAGATGAAAAGGGGATGAGAGAAGTAGGTTTTAACTAGAACTAGGGAAGCAAAGATAGGAAGATTGATTTAAATTAATATTTTAAACCATTAGGTGAAATACAATCATATGGGTTGTAGGCACATTGTTGGCTATTAGGTTATAATTATCATTCAACTCAAGGAGTATTTATAAAATCAAAATTAAGTTGTTTGTAATGTACCATGTCAAGGTGATGAAGATTCTTGTTGAGTCTTGATTAGAATTTCATTGGTGTTTGGACATTTGGCAGATGTCCCTCAAATTTGATTATGGGTGTCTACTAAGTTGCAGGTGTATAGAAGTCAGTTCCTTAGTTGTTCTGAACCTCCTAATGGCAACTTCTGGTTTGTCAGTTCAGGGGCCTGCTGCTGATTGCTCAGAGGTTACAGTGTGGTGAATTGGTTGTTACCAACTTTGCAGAAGATTAGGATGCTGGCTCTAAACTGCCTTGTGTAAACAATGCCTTGTTGATTGCTGATTGGAATCATGATTCAGGCACCTATTAAGGCTGGTATCTGCCCATTTCCATTGAGTAGTCTCCTGCAATTCTCCTCTGGGACTGAATGTGCCTGGTTGTATGGGCTGCTTCCCTTTGGCATGGGCTTGTGATGCTGGGTGCAGTCCCTGGCATCCTGTAGTACCTCTTCCAAGTGCCAGCAGTCAGAAACTGGTGAACCTGGCTTCCCCTGATCAGAACCAATGCTGGCCTCTGTATGACTTAAATGGGCACTTGGGAGACTGAGCGGACTGAGAACAGTAGAACTGTAGCAGCTGAATGGGTCTCTGTCCACCTTTGGGTACTTCCTTGAAACCAGACCCTCCCGACCTGCTCCATTACCTTTGCTTGATGTTCAAAGGGAGCATTGGGGGGGGGGGTTCAGTGATTTTCCAGTAGTTGTGGTCCTTGTAGAAGTTCTGTCTTGTCTGATTCTTAAGAGGGTCCACTGCAAGGGGCTTCTCTCTGGTTTAATTTATGGCTGCCCAGGCACAGGAAGACCCAAGCCATGTTAATTTAAAAGGGTGACTGGTTCGCTGCAGGTACCACAAAATGGTTGCAGATCCCGGCTCAGCTTTCTTTTCACGATTCAATTTTAAGCTGTGTGCAGTGGTTTAAGATGTATTTTTTTTTTATTTTCCTTTTCACTTTTGCCCTTTGGTTTGACTACCTTTCTAACCATTGTAAAATTGGAGCACTTAAGAGACTGCCCATTCCTTTCACATCTTTCACTCTCACTTTCGCTGTTTATAGAGATTGGGGGTTAGGGCACTATGAGCTTCTTTCCTAATCTGGTAGACTAAGTTCCAGTCTCTCCAGGTAGCAGACTATGTAATATATAGCTTTGCAGCATTTGTTTTGTCATCCACCACTCAGTTCTGTTTTTAGTCACTGCTTACTTTTGTTGCTGTAAGAAGAAAGGATTTGCTGCCTGGCTTGCTTCTGTCATCTCCTCTCTGGCCTGGTCATCTGTGAAAAGCTGTATATATCTCATTTTCTGGATTTCAGGGTGCCTGGGAATCTCCCTATGGTTCTTTCAGCACCTGTGTAGCACAAAAGCCTGGGACTCCTGAGCATAGGAAATGTTGATTAGAAACCTTAGTGAGTATTTTAGTATGCGTTGTCAACATTTTATTACAAAACAAATACTTTTAAAACACTGTGTAAAAAATAAAACTATGCAAACACTGCAGGCCCTATGTTTTAAGACAGTCACCAAGTACTATGGTGCTTGGAAAAATAGCAGTCAGAATGACAGCCCAGAATCCTGAATCTTGAGCTCCGGCACACAAAAGAGTCAAAAGACAGAACAATGCACCCTCTAAGCATCCAATCTACAGCCCCTGGACTGACAAATAATAACAAATAATGACAAATAATAACAAAGAAATGCTTGGATGCAGAAGATCGTGGGTTTGTACATTCAAAGTGATAAAGGACAAAGTGTGGATGCCGAGAATCCTAGAAGCAACAAAAGTGTTCTTCCTAAAGAGGGAAGAAAAGAAGGCTCTCCCAGTTGACTAGGTCCCTTTATCCTGCTATAACAAAATACCTTAGACTGGGTAATTTATGAACAGCACTTAACTTCTCCCTGTTCTGTAGTCTGACAGTTTCAACACCACAAATCATTTTGTACTGTGTCCTCACAGGATGGAAGGGGCAGAAGGGTTAAACTCATTTTCTCAAGCATACCCCTATTTTACTTTGGCAGTGGAGACAAACTGGTGACAAAAGTCAGGACTTCACACATACCAGGCAAGTGCTGTCCCACTGAGGTACATCCCCAGCATTTTTATTTTGGGACAAGTTCTTGCTAAGTTGCTCAGGCTGGGTTGAAAGTATGATTGTCCTGCCTCAATGTCACAAGTAAAAAGGCTTACAGCCTATTATGGTATGGATCTGAGGTGTCTCCCCAAAGCTCCTGTGTTAATGTAGGGATATTCAGAGATAAAATTATTGGATTATGAGAGCTGTAAACAAATCACACCATCTTAGTTTCAATGGAGTAACTCGGTAGCAACAATAGGCAAGTGGGCTATGACTGGAGGAGTTGGATCACTGGGATCATGCTCTGGGAGGTGCTTCCTGCTAATGTGATCTTCTATTTAGATACTCTAGAATCTCCGCAAGAACACTTCTATACCTGATAGTCTCATTTGGCTAAATAATGGGAACCAATATCAACACACATAAGCCAAAAGCTTTCCTTTATTACTCAAAAGGAAAAAAAAACGAGAGTAAATATAAAGGTAGTCAAGAAGATCAAAGTCCACTACAATAAAAACTATAGTACATTGAAAATACTGAAGCTGGTTTAGAAAACTGAAAGTACTCCCAAGTTCTTGGATAGGCATAATCAATATCATTTAAATGAGCATACTACCAAAAACATTATAAAGTGTCAATATCAATGTTCATTCAAATATCAATGATGTTCTTCTCAGAACTAGAAAAATATTACTAAAATTTATTTGAAAACATAAGAAATCAATCCTGTACAAGAAGTTCAAGGCATCACAATATCTGACCTCAAATTACATTACAGAGCTATAAGAACAAAAACAGCATGCTACTACTACAAAAACAGACATGAAAACCAATAGAGGGGCTGGAGCGGTGGCTTGGTGGTTACGGTGCTTGCCCGGCATGCGCAAGTACACAGGTTTAAACCCCAGCACCCACTTATACAACTAAGTGTCAGAGCAACAAAAGCCATGTGAAAACCTCAATAAAAATCGATTCTCTCTGTCTCTCTCTCTCACTGTCCTTCTCTCTTAAAAAAAAAAAAACAATAGAAGAGAAGGGACAGAGACAAACCCACAGAGAAGCTGTCATTGGGTACAAGTTAGGGTTCTCTGTAAACACCTGGGGAATTAATATTATTGTTTTCTCCCAGTTTGAGGATCTTTCCTTTTAATGGCAAATATAAATATCTATGATCCTCAGGCAAAAGACATGCTCAGCAAGCAGCTTTTAAACCTACCACACTAAATTATTGGTGGTCATGAGGTATTTTACTAAGAAGAGTGTGAAGATTAGGTAATACAGAATTTCTGTCTTGAATAATCTGATTTATTGCCCTTAAATCCTGGACACATCTAAAAGATCCATGAGCTTTTCTTGCTGGTAAAACTGATGTATTACAGGGAGACATATAGGGTTGGATGAAGCCACCATTAAGTAGTCCCTCTATCACAGCATTAATCCTATTCTCCCTTTAAGAGGGATTGAGATATTGTTTGTTTCTGACTTTTTCTTATTTTAGGTTTTGTTCTAAGTATATTGAGGCAACTTTTAATCCATGTCAATTTCCCCTTTTTTTCCGGATCTAAGACTTTTGTCTCCTTTTTTAACAATTAGAAAGTTAAGGGAAATTTGATTTTCCCTATGACTAATTATCAATCATCTTCCTATTTTTTTTTTAAAGAAAGAGGGGACAGTGAGAGAGAGAAAGAGAGAGAGAGAAGCAATTTTTATTTAGTTTTTCACACAACTTTCATTCCTCAGACACTTGGTTGTGTACGTGGTGCTGGGGTTTGAACTCGTGTACTTGCACATGCCAGGCAAGCACTGTAACCACCAAGCCACTGCTCCAGCCCTCATCTTCCTATTTCTGATATGAAGTCTCAACCTAAGTGATTGGTCCTCTTCAGGCACAAAGAGAAACTATTTGATTCTGTATGTTCTTGCATTTTACTTGATTCTTTTAATAAACAGGGACATTAAAATCTTCCTGCTTTACTCCCAACACTAGTAACTGCCTACTGGATATCTGTACATGGGTAGGGTGATGTGCTGAAGAGACACTAGCTGCCCAGGAGTCACCTAGGAACATTATCTCCTCCCCTTTCCGGTTCCATCTCCAAATTTATCAAGGGTTCTTGGAAGACTCTTTAGTGCAGAGGAGCACCTGACCTCCCTGAACTTTATCAAAAGACATGAGCGGTACTAGTTTATTCTCCCTCCTCCATTTAGGGAATTCCCTCTTAAGAAGTCCTACCTTCACTTTTATATTTCCCCCTTTTCTTCCTGTGGTCCTCTGGTCTGTTGTCTCTTAGGCTATCTTCATCGTGGCCCTCTTTGTCCCTGATTTTGGGACGGCTTATCTTTAGGTTACATGTTTTCTGGTGGAGAGCATAGTTTTAGTGTTTTGTCTATATATCTCTTCATCCCTTTTTATGAACTGTTCGAGCTTCCATCAATAATTCTTCTGGATTTCATCCTTCCAAATTTTTAGTTTCTGTAATTTTTAGCAAGTCAGGCCAGCCATTGGTCACAAAGTGTAGATTTAGCTTTTCTTGCCATAAGGAGTCATGCACATTTAATCCAGAATAATTTTTCATTTGTGTATTTCAAATTTTTCAGAAATTCTACCATTACTTCATTTTTTTCTTGTTGTATATTAAGTTTTGGCTACATTTTAGGATTGAGTGAATGTCCCTCCCCAATTCCCTTTGTAATTAAATATCTATGATCTCTCATGGGGCCCCTGTGTAATTTATTGCTATTAACCCAATAGGGCTCTTGGTTTGGAAATTTACATCAGTAGGCAGAACCTCAGGTCCAGCCAGATGTTCACATTCCCAGACTGCCATGCTGCTCTCTTAATCATTCACTTTTCTTCCCCGGAAAATAAAATACTGAAAATGGACACAAGCTCAATCCAGGTATTACATTGGGCCTCAAGGAATTGGTCTGTTCTGCAACTCTATGTGCGTCTTCTAATAGAGACTTTAGTTCCAGCTTTAAATTCTTTACCTCAGAGCTACTTAAGGGAACATTTATAAATCCAATTGCTCCACCGCTGAGGGGAAATTTCTTAAGGGCTACAGTTCCCTAAGGGGTACAGAGTGGACAGTGATGGAGAAGGAGGAAATTTCCTTGTTTCTTTTTCAACCATAAGGAGACGGGGTGTTCTGAATGTCCTTTTTACATTGCTCTACTTGATTATTTTTTCAGGCTTGGACAGTGAGGGACACAGCACAGGCGGACAGGTGGGAGCCACTGCATCTGACGCAGATTCTCCTCCTGCTCATTGTTGGCATCACTCCCAGATGCTGAAGTCACAGAAATTGGGCCTCGAGGAGCCCAAAGTTTGAGCCAGAATTTGAGCCAGAATTTGAGCCACCAGGACAATAGGGTGGTGGAAAATTTACAAAAGAATCCCGCTTACTTGTCTCCTCCTTTTGGGATTTTTTTTTTCAGTAATCTACAGTGGAAAAAGGACCACAGTCCCTTCTCCAACAGAGGGCATACTCTTGATTTACAGGACTTTTATCATTTACATATTTAATCAATAATTGGTATATTCAATCTTCATCTGTCCTAAACTTTGGGCAGAATACTGAAGGCTTTAGGATGAGGTTTCTGAATCCAAATAAAACAATGGTATTTTATCATTTTTGCTTTCATTTCCTCTTGTGTTCTAGGATTATCTTTCCAATATTTCAACACAGTGACCAGAGGGATATGTAGGGGAATTTTGTTTTTTCTTCTGCAGCATCCTCTTTCTTGAGAATAAAATTTTTATTTCCCATCCTGTTTTCTTATTTCTGGTCTTGTATTCCTCCTGCTGGAGGTTTCTTGAACTCCTCCCAAAGAGGCCTCCTCCATCTCCAGCCACCTCTCTCACTGGCTAGCAAAACCACACATAGGGAGTCCATAATCGCTTGGTGTCTAGGACATATCTCAGTCACACTCACAATCCGCAGGATGTCTGAACAGCAGGGATGTGCTTATTTTCCTACCTGGTTTGTGCATGAAGTTACCTAGTCACCACATTGCTTCTTGGTTCCTTTCCCAGTGTTGCTGATCAGTTTTGGGGTTTTTAGTCTGTCAGCCTCAGGGGTCATAGTCTCCTCCACTCTGAGCCCACTGCAATGAAGCAGTGTGACATATTTCCTCACAACCTCCAGACAATGTAATAATACCTATTTATCCCTCACACAGCACTGCCCTCCTCCTCTGACTGCAGGAGATTGGAGCATGCAAAGGGAAGGGCTATACCTGCGACTGGATTACCTACTACACTCTAGACATTGTGATTGGAAGACAGGACAAAGTTATGTTGTGGGGCAGGGCTCAAAATAGGTACATGTGAAGCACTTGATTTAGATGACAAGAAACACATTTTTGTTACATATTAGGAAATAGTCTATAGGTTTCTCTTTGATAGAAAGCAGAACATTAATCTTACACTATACATACATAATCAAATACTATTAGGCTAAAAAAAAAAGAAAAAGAAATTCTGCCTTTTGTGACTACTTGGACAAACCTTGAGGACATTTTATTAAATAAGCCAGGAACAGAAAGACATGTACTATGTGATCACTCACTCATTTTGTTTAGGAAATAATTATTAAGCACAGAAGCAGAGAGAATAGTGGTTACGAGGAATTAGGTTAATGGAATTGGGAGAAGGGATTGGGTGGATGTTGGTCAATGTATACAAAATTCAAATTAGCAAAGAGGGTAATATAATTTTTTTTGAGAGCGAGCGAGGCAGCGAGAATCAATTTCATTTAGTTTTTCATGTGGCTTTTGTTGCTCTAGCACTTAGTTGTGTTAGTGGTGTAGGGTTTGAACCCTTGTACTCCCTCATGCTGGGAAAGCCCTGTAACCATTGAGCCACTGCACCAGCCCCCAGGGTAACAACAATTTTATCACCTCACTCTCTGCCAAGGCCAGCAGCTGAGCTGGGACAGGAAAGATGGCATCCTTGGCCCTGCTGACACCCTGAGTACCTGCTGCTGCCATCCACCACGCCCAGGTGTGAAGGAGCTAAGCCTCCCCGCCTGGATGACCTGAGGCTGATGCCTGTCCCTGTCCCAGCTGATCCCATGGACTGTGAGTTCAACCCTGTCCCACCTAGACGAAGCCTCTGCTGAGTATGTGGCATCTTTGGAGAACTTTGGCCTGTTGCTGAGAAGGGTGGAGGACACTAGGGCCTGGAGGCAGGCAAGGGCTTTGAGGGTGCCTTAGAAGCTCCGCCAGTGTAAGACTCAAGCAGTTAACAGGTCCTATGTGACCTGCATCACTGCTCAGAGCTCTTGCCCCAGACTTACCTCTTCCCAGAGTGTGAACAGAGCACTTACCGTTTTAGAAGGTGCGCAGCCTCAATGCAGAGTGCAATGGCTAGTGGCCATCTTTTGCAAAGGCCATGGGAGTTGGGGAAATGGCTAAGGGGGTGGGGGGGTGGCAATGACTATGAGGGGGATGGATAAATTTCAAGAACATGGTGTACCATGGTCACTGGCCCTGGGAACTCCACAATACAGTAACACAGGGGACATCAAAACATGGTTATGAGATAGAAAAAGTTAGGCAGTCAGAGCAGATAGAATGTTTGAGTTCGTCTGGAGGAGACTGGTTTCTCTTTTGACATTCCCTTTGATATGTCAATGACGCCAAAAGGCAAACACTCCCTGCCGCTAGAGGAGGAACCACTTCCTGCCCTGGCCCCC
>PVKS010000446.1:150615-197709 GCA_004027875.1 Aplodontia rufa
TAAGTGCAAAGGCAGGGAGATAAGGACCAAATGAAGAAAGATAGCATATATAAGAGACAAACTCAACCCCAGGATGAGCCCTTTGCTCCCTTCCCCACCTGAGGGAAGTCTGCCCTGTTCTCTCTCTTCTTAAATAAACTCTGTTTACTCTGCTTGCCTCGGTGTCCCTCGGTTTCATTCTTCGACTCCGAGAGGACACTAACCCGACATCCACATCACCGGCGTCAGCTATGACCAATACATCATTCAAACAATACCATAAAGATGTTGGATAAACAAATAATACTTTAAACAAACATATTACAGATATCTACAAAATACTTCATGCAAAAACAGCTGAATCTTTTCCCAAATAGGCCATATTCTATGTAATATTGTGTTAGCATATATAAAGTAAAATTAGTATAATCAGTGCATCCTATCGGGATGAAATGAAATGAAACTAGACATCAACAGCAAGAAAATCTTTTGCAATCATCTGGGGAAAGGCTGAAGAGTCAGGCAGGCATTTAAATCAGAATCCTAGCTCCATATGAATAATTTCATGTGTAACAACTGCTGTAGTTGAAGCCACCCGGAGAAGTGTTGGCCATATTTTTCTCAGATGGCCTTTCCAAATCATAAGTTTGTGGACATGGGATGATGGAAATCAGAGTTAGGCACAGCATCTTTATCTCACAAAACATTTTTATTTAACCTCCCTACTGATTAATTTCAAGAATACAACATTTCCCTATAAAATAAACATCAACATTATATAATGTGACATTTTCTCTTCTCTCTTTTCATCTACTACTGTATTGATTTTTACTACAGATGTCAGAGCTCTCAAGTCTAATGAATACTCAGAAGAGAGATATGAAATCATTCATATTCTACTAAGTTGTTGGCTGTTCACGTACAAACACACATACACTCTTTTCTGCTGATCCAGATTGGCCCATATCATGATTAATAGGTATAACCATTAGTCAGTGACTTTCTCCATATTTTATAGAGTAAGCTTCTACATTACAAAAATGAATAAAAAAAATCCCAGATTCTTAAAGGTAGAAGAAGCAATGAGAGAGAAAAAAATCATTAAAATGCAGATATGAAAAATTTCTATGCTTTTGCAAATACATAATATTACCATATTCAATTAATAATACTACTAGTAGAAGTTAACTTTTATTGGAAACTATTATGTAATTATTTTCTTTTCTGATACCAAAATTGGAAAAAAAAGTCTATATCCAAAAATATAAGACAATGAAATAAATATGATGCAGTGGAGTTATATCCAGCCCCTAAATTGTGTAAGTTAACTGTAAACCTGGAAAAATGTACATAATTATATGAATAAAGTATACCACTTAAAACATGTTACTATAGTAACACTTTCGGAGAAGAAAAAAATTTTATATCTAGTCTTGACAGGTTTCCTTCTTGGGTTTATCATGAGAAAAATGAATGACTTCATTGCACTTTTTTATGTAATAAAATGTTTGGTAATTTTTTACTTTGTCTTATATTGTTCCACATTTAGTCATTTTGATTATTCTAAAAAATAATTTTCATGAAATAAATTGAATTTTTTTTTAAAGAGAGAGGGAAAGAGACAGAGAAAAAGACAGAATCAACTTTATTTAGTTTTTCATGTGGCTTTCATTGCTCAGACACTTTGTTTCGTACATGGTGCTGAGATTTGAACCCATGTACTCATGCATGCCAGGCAAGCCACTGCTCACAGCCTCAATGAATTGAACTTAATGATAAAGTAACTCAGTAGACAAATGAAAGCTAAGTTGGCACACACACATAAAGCTACAAAAATATTAGATATATACAAATATTTCAAATATTTTGGAACATTCTGCTATTTCAATACATGATATGTAATTGTTGGGTGTTTGTGCATATGTGTGTATGCATAGATAATGAGGAGATAACATGTGAAAAACAGGTGTAGAAGGAAGCATTTATTCCAACCATGAGCAAATTTGTCTTAGTCTATATTGTATCCTAGGCTCAGAGTCAGGCTACTTATTTGTATCTCTAGTAAAAGAGACAGTAGCATTAAATTATGAGCAAAAAATCTATGAAAACTATCATGGAGAAAATGGACATGTGAATAAACATATAATGTAATCAAAATTTTAGGACAATTACGTGAACATTTTGGATATATAATAGTAAATTAGAAAAATCTGGCAAATATTAACTTTATTAATAAAACCTATTGTTTCCTTCAGAGAAAGTCTAGGTTCCTTCTCATTTTCTGTCCTTTGAAGGTTGACTGTCTTTTTCCGCATGACTTAATGTCCTAAAGGTGTCTTCCTGTGCTGTGGGAGGCCCTGCTAAGAAGGAATATAGTCAAATTATATATTCAAATATTTTTATAAGAAGTTATGCATATGTAATATACAAGTTTATAAAAGTGTATAAATCTTACTCTCATTTTGGTTAGTTATAAAATGTAAGAAGTTTCATTATAGCCCTACTCAGCATGCACATTGTGTTTTAGACTTCCAGATTCAATTCAGCAGTTTTCTGAGAACTACTGAATGAGCAGCATCCCTTAAAAGCTGAATGGAACTTTGATGCTACAATTTGTTCACAGTATGAATGTTGGGATAAAGAAAACTATTTTGTGTTTTTATTTTTATGTACCATGATATAATTACCACTTTCAAAAGAGCCTGAAATGAATAAGTGAAGGAATGAACAAAAGTATATGAAAAATAATTTTTGATGCCTGGACTTTACTGTTCCTATTAACACTATTACCTATTAATTAATAACTGTTAAGTCCCACAATTATTTTGAATCTATAACAGTAAACAATAACAGATCATTGACTTAGGATTTCAGCAATATTAAAATAGTGATATAAAACTAAATGAAAAGTGTAATTACAAAGAATATCTAATTCATTGTTAAATGTCATTTATTTTGTGTTTCAAAAATTTTACCATGAAGAAAAAAATATATGTATATATATTCAAATTCAAAGATCAAATCTTTAAACTGATTATTTGAAAGAGAAAACAATCATAATTCGAAAGCATGCATAGGTTACTTTGATGCATGGTTCATTGTAGTAACATTTTGAATTATTGTGCTGTTGTTGACAATCAGTGTAAACCATTTGGAATACAGTATAGTATTTGGTTCCTATCACCACTAAAAACCAATAAGAGAGAGAATATTTTTAAACTCTGTAAATGTGAATAGAAATAAATAATTAAAGGGGTATTTCAAACTACATTTTAAAATGATTTTGTGCTGAAAAATTATAGTTTGCACTTTATCCATATCTAATCAAGCACCTTCATGTGAAGGAAACATGAATGACAGCAAGGAAGAGTGCAATGTCTAGAAAATAAAATCCTCTCAAACAGAATTCATCATTCCTTCAAACATGTTGCTGCAGTATGCATATGAGTGTGTACTTAATGAATTTATGTCAGGACTTCAAATACAGAAAAATACATTATGTAGAGTGACAAAAGACAAATCACAAACACTAATATTAGTAGACGGATGAAAAACAGATACAGAATACATCATGAACACATATGATTTATATGGACTGAATGAAACCAAGAAATAAAAGAAAACTTGCAGAAATAAAGACTTCAGTTTTTGTTTCACATAATTTCTACAAACAAAAACACAAAGCTGGAACTATTTTGCTGGGACTTTTGAATTCCTCATAAAACAAGAGTTCTTACAGGTTGTTTTCTATATTTCTCTACAATTTGGTCTTAAGTCCCTGTCTTTGAAGAGTCGCCATAAACTGTATCACGCCCTGAAGGGACCCAGGATGGAATTCGGCACGAATGGCTACAGTTTGCTTCCATGGGCTACTTCTTCATGCTGATGTATGGCCTGACACCTAAAGACCTAGTTTCTAATTGGTGTATATCTGATTTCTTCAAAGAGGGCCACTCTCTGGGAGAGCACTGACAGGGAAGGAGTTCAAGTGTCCATGTGTTGATCAACTTAGACAGTGAGGAGGCAGCTCAATGATGCAGGTTAAAGAGAAGAAACTTAATCACTTGCAGCTCTAAGAGAGCAGAGGGAACAACTAGTTGTGAGAATAAGAAGGGACATGACTGTAGGGACAAGTATGCCAACTAATGGTTAGGCCCAAAAAAGAAGGAGAGAGACCTGAGGGCCAATTCTTTATTGGGGACTGGGACTTTACCCAAGAACATTTCTTATGGAAGTTGTAATTGATGAGTTCCCTGGATTTCTATTGTGAATGAGGAGTGACCACTGTGATATATCTACACAATGCACATAGGGTGTGCAGGTCACTGGTGCAGGTCAAGAAGGTTGCATGTGGCTCTCACGGAGAGAGGTGGTCAGTTATGTAGAGCAGATATCTGAATCAAACACAATGAGGACCTGAGAGAGGGTGGAGAACTGGAAATTTTCAAGGGAGATGTGTCCTGCTAAGTCATGGAAAGTTAAATCTATCCTCAAAGTGATATTGAACCATTGTAAAATAATGAGAATTCACTAATATTGGATTTAAAATAGGGTTTACTTATAAAGGAGAGACAATCAAATCCAAGTAGTGTTATGTATTTTCAAAAATGATTTTAGAAAATAATACCACATCTTTTGTTTAAAATAATTATTAGTGTAAAGAAATGCTGTAAATGAGAAAGGAGGTCTATTATCATGTTCTAAATCCAGATAAGGTGTTATATCATACAACCTAAGGCATTGGTAGAGATGTATTGGGAAGGAGTGGGGAGGAGGGATAAGGGTGGGTAATTGGGGGGAGATCTTAGGGGGTAAATCTAATTTTCAGAATTTATATATATATATATATTATATTATTTCATTAGAAGCTTGTTTCATTGCTCAACAAATAAATTTCTGAATAAAATAAATTTTAAAAAGTTTTGCTGCAACAGTTGTACAACTTCTTGAGAACTGTAAAATTATATTAACAATATCATGACTATGTTAATGATGTTGAAGTTATTTAAATTAAAGGAAAGATTTTTAAGAAATATATTCAGCCATATAAGTATTCCCCTTCCAAAGCAGAAATAAACATTTTTGAATGTACAATATCAGATAACTACATAATTATTTGATATAGTATAATCACATGACAATCAAAAAAGGAAGCTAAGTATATTGTTGACAAAATATATAAAAAGAGGACTAACATATCTAATAGTATGGGCTAAAAATTAAACAACCCACAATAATTATAATTTAATTTATCAAAAAAATTCTTCAAGTTAAAACAGTTCTCACAAGGAAAATGATGAACCACCCTTGACATTTAAATTATTTTTTAGTCCTAGGAATACATACAATGAGAGCTAGATGGTCAGGAAGAAAACATGTTCTCAACAATTCATGTTAATCAAGGCAGTGATTAGATCATGTTGCATTGGCATTTTGAAATGTTTTTTATTGAAGAACTTAGATTTATAATTTCATGTTAAATATTCTACAACAGTGCTGATTGGGCTATGTAAGGTGTAAAGAATAGAAATTCTTCACCTAGGAGGAGAAAATGTAGGCCCAACACTCCAACATTTTGGCTCAGGAACTGACTTCCTTAACAATACTCCCAAAACACAAGAAGTAAAATTAAAAAACAATTACTGTGATCGCATCAAGGTGAAAAACTACTTCACAGCAAAGAAAACAATGGGGAACATGAAGAAAGAATCTACAGAATGCAAAAAAAAAAGTCTTTTAAACCCAAGGGCATTAATATATAGGATATAAAAGAACTAAAAAAAACTTAACACCAAAACCACAAATAACACAGTTAATAAATTGGCAAAATTACTAGACAGATACTTGTGAAAAGAAGAAATGCAAATGGCTAAGAAATATATGAAAAATGTTCCATATCTGTAGCAGTTAGAAAAATACAAATTAAAACTATCCTGTGATTTCATCTCACTCTAGTTAGAAAGGCAGTTATTAAGAATATGAACTACAAATGTTGGCAAAGATGCAGGGGAAAGGCAAGGATGTGTGTTGGGACTTTAAATAGGTCACCACTCTGGAAAGCAATACAGAGATTCCTTTAAAAACTAGGAATAGAACCACTATTTGAGCCACCTATGACGCCTTAGTATATATCCAAGGATTTAAAATCAGTGTAATACAGTGATGTAGACATGTTAATGATTATAGCAACATAATTTGCAATAGCTAAGCTAGGGAGGTAAAGAAAGTGCCCTTCAATAGATGAATGGATAAAGGAAATATGATATACATACACAGTGGAGTATTTACTCAGCCACAAGGAAGAATGACTATGGCATTTGCTGGCTATCATGCTAAGTGAAATAAGTCAGTCTCAAGAAGCCAAATATTCTCTGTGATAAGCGGAAGCTAACCCAAAATAAGGAAAAGATCAGAGGAATAAAAAAAGGAGAAGAAAATGCAGGGAGGAAGGATGAAATAGGGAATATTTGTGGAATGACACAGACTTAAATTTTCTATGTTCATTTTCTAACACACCACAATGAAGCTCATCAGTATGTACATCAACAAGACATTAATAAAAAATTAGTAAATGCCAGAAGGATCGGTAGAGAACAGGGAAGAAAAGGTGGTGTTGGAAGAAAGGGTGGGGAAGAGGAAATACTGGAGACTGAATCAGGACATTTTATATTCATGCTTTTATAATTATGTCATTGTATATTATATTGTCATGTGTATCCAAAAACCAAGAAAATGGCTTTCTCCAACATATGATTTACTTTGAAGAGTATTGGATCGCTGCATCTTTTTGGGTTTTTCTGTGTCTTGTATACTATTTCAGGGGTCCTCATGTCTGTTTTGATACTAATGCCATACTACTCTTGTTAATATAGCTCTGTAATATAACTTGAGATCTAGTATTGTGATGCTACCAGCAGGACTCTTCTTGCTTCACATTGTTTTAGCTATTCTGGGTCTTTTTTTCTTCTGAATGGATTTTAGCACTGTTTCTTCTAATTGTGTGAAGAATACAATTGGTAATTTTATAGGGATTGCATTGACACCATATACCACTTTTGTTAAATGGGAGATTTTTAGAATATTAATTTTGGCTATTGAAGAATATAGGTTTTCTATCTTTTAAGGTTCTGGTCTTTATGCAGTATTTTAGAATTTTCATTATAGAGATCTTTCACCTTATTGAGATTTTTGATTCCCAAGTATTTTATTTTTATTTATTTATTTCTTTGAGATTATTGTGAATAGAACCATTTCACTGGTAGGACTGCCAATTAATATAACTACTTGGGAAAGTAGTATGGAAATTTCTTGAAAACTAGAACTGAAAACACCATATGTTCCAGTTACCCCACTCTTTGATTTTATCAAAAAGAACTGAAGCTATCATACTATAGTAATACAGGTACATCAACATTTATTGCCTCACTATTCACAATAAGCAAGGTATAGAAACAACCCAGGTACCTGTCAACCAAAGAACACATAAAGAAAATGTTGTATATATACACAATGGTGTTTTGTTCAGCCATAAAGTGGAATGAAATTATGACATTTGCTGGTAAATGGATGGAAGTGAAGAAAATCATGCTGAGTGGAATAACCCAAACTTAGAAAGTCAAAGGTCAAATGTTTTCTCTTATATGCATAAGCTACAGAAAGATAAGCATAAGTGAAAGGGATGATTCTATGAAAGTAAATGGAATATCAGTGGAGTAAGGGAAAGAGATGGAAGGAGAGGGAGAGAATATAGAAGAAAGGGATAACTGAAGTGGACATTTTTATTTATCATAACATGGGGAAAACTAGAAATTTCTCAACACTGAAAAATAAGAGTCAATAGTGCATGTCATTTGCTCATTATACTAAATATCCAAATTTTATGCAGTGTGAGTCCAACTACAGTTTGGTACTCTGGTGAAGGTGGAAATTTCAGCTATGAAGGCAGTGCCTCCAGGTCAGGGTGCTGGTGTTTTGTGCTAAGTGACTGGGAAGTCGTTAACCCATTTGCCTGCAGTACACAACCACTTCAGGGAATGCAAGAAAATGGTTTTGTAAGGGGAGGAAATCCTGAATATTTTTCTATGTTTTATTTAATAAAAGTTTTTGACAACTAGGTAATGCATAGTTACAACTTTCTCTTTATTCAAGATTAACCATTCACTTTTTGTACCAAAAATATGCAAATGATAAACAAGATAGCAGGATTCCTACCAAAAAAGAAAGGTAAGCATTTTAAGCAATGAACTTGTAGATTTGATTTACTCTTTTTTAGTAAAGATTGTATAAATGTTACTAAGATCTTTGATAAACTGCTTTAAAACAATAGTTATCTTTAACACTGAACTGTACCTTTAAGAAGAAAACATTATTATGTGGGTATGCTTTAACACATTGCACATTGTTATATTTGGGGTGTGAATTGTTCCCCAAAAGCTCATGAGTGAGACAATGAAAGATTTAAAAGTGAAAAGTTAGGGTTATATGATCTTTAATCCAATTAGTGACTTAATCCTCTCATAGGGATTAACTGAGAGATAACTGAAGGCAGATGGAGTGTGGCTGGAGACTGTGGGTCCTTGGGGACATGTCTTTGGGGGTCCCTAAAATTGTTCTTGTAAGATCTTTTAGTCACACAGTGTATGAGACTAAAATAGAAATTGGTACTGAAAAGTAGCGATTGTTGCTGTGACTAACCTGACCATGTAGTTTAGAAGCTTTTGGAGCCTTTTGGAATCTGTAGAGGAATTTTGAGATGATAGTGGTGCAAGCTGGAAATGCTTTAGATCGTTGTAGGTGAAGCTTAATGGGTGATTCCAGTGGGAGCTCAGAAGATCTGAATGCCAATAGAACTGTGCACAGAAAAGATAGAGCTCATGAGTGTTCAGAGAAAAAGGAGGACTCTGCTGGAAATTGGATCAACGACCATTTGTATTACATTCTGGCTAAGAGGTTGTCTGCACTTTGCCCTTGTCCAGAGACTTTCTGTGAAACTGATTTTGAAAGCAATGGACTTCTTAATCTACTGGAAGACATTTCTAGGCAGCATAACAGTTTAGCAGTGGATTGGCATTGCTGGCAAATTTTAGTCAAGTTTGTGGTGATATTTAGAACCAGAAAACAGAGTGCAAAGATTTGAAAAACTTGAAGGAAATGAGTAAAACTAGGGCCATGGAAGTTGTTGTAAAGATATTAAGGCCACTAAAGAAATGCCTAGAGACAATAGTAAAGATGGCTTGAAAGTATCTCAAGAATTGGCAAGACAACCACCATGTCAGCTCTAGAGAATAAAAGTAAAAATTTCTCTGAAAAGAGACCAGGGGCTCACTCTGCTTGCACAGGAAGTCTAGGAAGCTGTTTAACTGTGTTTAGCCACCCAGGTACTCAGAGGCTGCAATATTCAGGGTCCCTGGAGACTTGCTTAATGCTCGACAGAGTGGCAGACTGTGGTAGCAACCATATGTTGCTGGTACTGCAGGATTGCAGAATTCTAGAGTTGAAGGGTCATGGAGGCTTCCACCAAGATTTCAAAAGAGGCTTCCACCAAGATTTCAAAGGAAGTCCTGCAAGTCCAGGCAAAGTGCAGCAGCCTCGGAATCCTTGTGGGCAACTCCTATGAAGGCAATGTGTGGAGATGTGAGGAGGAAGCTGACACTGCAGTGGACACCCCTGAGATTAAGAAATGCCAGTACCTTGCAATGTCTGCCTAGGAAAGCTGTAGGAATTGATCAGAAACAAGTCAACAGAGAGGCCATGAGGATTGCAACCAGCAAGGTCTTTTTGGCAGAGTAGATCAGGACTGCAACCAGCAAGACCTTGTTGGAGAGAGAACATCAGGATGCCCTGTGCCCTAGATGCCAGAAATGGAGCTATAGAACTTACTTGCACAGCTGGATTTCAGTCTTGTTTTGGTCCCATCCCTTCTTTCTATGCCTGTATTATTCCAAATGAAAATGCTTATTCTGTACCTTTACATATTAGATACTGGCAAACTGCTTTTGATTTTTACAGGAGCTCGTGATGTGAGTTTACTTTGAGTCCCAGATAAGACTTTGGACTTGAACTTTCAGGCAATCTTGGAGCTGTTGAGATTATGGAGATTTAGAAATGGACTAAATGTATTTTTCATTGTGAGATTGCCATGAGCTTTTGAGGGTGCAGGGCCATAATGTCATGGATTGGATATGAGTTGTCCCCCAAAAGCTCAAGTATGAGACAGTGCAAAAAGATTTAGAGGTGAAATGATTGGGTTATGAGAGTCTTAACCTAACCAGTGAAGTAACCATTTAATAGAGATTAACTGAGTGGTAACTGAAGGCAAATGGCATGTGGCTGAAGGAGTTGGGTTTTAGGGGGCATGCTTTGGGGGTTTCTATTTTGCATCTGAGAAGTAGAGTCTCTCTGTGCTTCCTGATCATGATATGTGCTGCTTCCCTTTGCCACACTCTTCCACCGTGATGTTCTGATCCAGCTACAGCCTTAAGGAACTGAGCCTGTCATCTATGGATTAAGACCTCAGAAACCAAGAGCCCCTATGTAATCTTTTCCTCCCTAAAATCATTCTTGTCAGGTCTTTTAGTCACAGCAAAGAAAAGGATGACAAAAGCACACGTTCATGGCTGTTGTCCAAAATGCATAAAATCGAGGATGTAGACATTCACCTTCATTATGATTCTGAATAATTTGGATATGTCAGTATTAATAATTTTACTATGCAAAGTCAAAATAACCAAATATATCTACTAAAAAGGTCACTGCGTTACATTTTTAAGGAGAAATTATTCTAAGCACTCCTTCCATTTCTCTGGCTAATATGTGAGTCATTTAAATCTGTTCTATATTTTTAAAGAAATAAATTTGATAAGTGGGAATAGAAAAGAATATGAACATTGTGTTGCCTTATAGAGTGGCAGAAAATGAACTACCTTTCTCATTACTCAATGTCATTGCTTTATTCTCCTTTTTATACCAAAAATTAGTAGAGTTAATTTCTCAATATTGATGCCAAAATAAAGTAGTAATCATTTTGGTTATATTTGCAATAGGCTCTTTGATTTTAATGTAAGAATATAGACTTTTTGAGTTATTTGAAGAATATAGAGCTCATTCTTTCTTGATAATCTAGGAATAATTATTCCTTCAGAAATATATAAGAAAATTTTAATTTTATCAAGTTATCTTGATAAAACAAATAATTATTTATCTTGGAGTTACTTGATTTAACTTGGAAGTAATAACTTATGGAAATAAATTTTATTTTAGAGATAATTTGACAATATCAGTTCTAATACTTAGTGAGCCAAATATGGTCTTACCCCCTACTCCAATCTATTTTTATACCTGAATATTTACAGATAGATATTCCCTTTGAAGCAAGAGCATGACTTTTGTCTTCAAAAAATAATGTAAATTAGGAAATCATGTAGAAATATTAAAAGTAAGTTGTTTTACAGTATTATCTGACAGACAATGCTTTGTGGAATGCCTTTTTAGAAAGAAACATCCTAGCATCTAATACTTCCTTTATATCTGCTGATTTGAGAGAAAAATATTCCAAATTTTCAAAATAAATTTGTTCTTGAAATAAAATATTTTGGGGAGGATTCAAATATTACAGTATTGTCCGTTCCTCTTCCACAGTTTACTGTGAAGAGTCTGGTCCAGTGTTACGGAGTATTTTTGATGGCCCTGAGGTAGAGGAAATTAGTTTCTACACCTCTAAAAGAAAATACAATTTGTAAGCAGAACTATATTAGACCATTGAGGTCAAAAAGCTATGGGCTGGAGCAGTTGCTCAGTGGCTACAGCGCTTGCCTGACATGTGCAAGTATGTGAGTTTAAACCCCAGCACCATGTATACAACGAAGTGTTGGAGCAATGAATGCCACATGAAAAAGTAAAATTGATCCTCTGTTTCTCTCTCACACTGTCCCTCTCTCTTTAAAAAAATGCTAACAAACATAGGGAAGTCGTCAAACTTGAGGGGGATGAGAATCAGGTAGTGATGTGGGTGTATAAAATCAGGAAATCTACAGAGAACCAAACACTATACATTGAGACTAAGACTAGTTATGTGTAAGAATTCTTTGCTTTTGATCTAGAAGTACTCAACATGGCACTGTTTCAGACTTATTTGACTTTCTCGAAAGCATGGTTTGATTTCATTGAAACACTCTTTTTTGATATTGCCAATGATTATATCAATACTATTCAAAGGGAGTATATTCCAATTTACTTCTGATTATTTCCTAACATGTAGCACCTTTTCATATTTAACTGATCGGTATGGATGCATTTGAATTAACCGCCTATAACTTTTCTTTTCAATTTTCTTTACTTTCTTTTCTTTTCCTTTCCTTTTCTCCACCCACCCTCCCTCTTTCTTTTTTCTTCCTTCCCTCCTTTTTTTCTTTACCAGATGGTGATCATATTTTAGCACAAAATTAAGTTTGAACTTTTTCTTTTCTTTCCTTTATTTTCTTAGGGAGAGAGGAACAGTGAGAGAGAGAGAGAGAGAGAAAGAGAGAATCAATTTTATTTAGTTCTTCAAATGGCTTTTGTTTTTCAGACACTTCATTGTGTATGTGGTGCTGGGACTCGAACTCATGTCTTCACACATGCCAGGCAAGCACCATAACTGCTGAGCCACTGCTCTAGCCCCATAGTTTGACTCTTCTAATGCTAGTAATATTATTTTAAAGGTACTTAATTGTAGCAATACTTAGTACTTACTCAGTGCATGAAACTCTAAAGTTGCCTAGAAAACCATTACACTGGTACTTTTCAAAGTTAACTGTATGTCAAAGCACAGCAGAATGCTACTTCCTTATATTTTTCCAAGCCAGAGGGAAGTCAAGTCTGAAATTTACATCTTCTGAAAGATATTTTTACCTATTGATAATTGAAAAAAATTATATATAATAGTACATTCCATATATGATGTATCTGCATGTGCTGAATTCATAGTTAAGGGTCATTTATCATACTATTTTTGGTAATATTCTACCTACAATGGAAGGGCAGCCACATTCTTACCCTCCAGCCTGAATATCTTTGGAAAGCACCATTCTATTCTACATACTTAGTTGATTAGTTTTGGTGACTGAACAATATTTATCGGGTATCTTATATACAGCACACATTAATTTTTGATAGATTGCTGAATAAAATACAGCTTATGGCTTCAAAAAGCTCAAATACAATAGCCAGATAAATTAAGACAGTTTGGTATACATAAATAATACCAGTATTATAGGCAAAATATAAAAGCATATATTAACATGTAAATCTGTAACCCCAATCTGCACAGAGAGAATAATCCTCATGCTGAATTTATTGCAATGAAAGGTCCTTAGCTGAAAGAATAAAAGCTCTTGGTTAAATCTGCATAGAAAGATGTGAAACTTCATGATGCCTGTGGGTAAGAATCAACAACTTGATTCAAGTGTATATGTAAGGATGTGTGGAAGGAGTTGTAAAGCAGTAAATTATGACTCTGGAATAATAATAATAGGTTGAAGGCCACATGATGAGTATTTCAGCCAACATTTCTTTAAATCATATATAATCAATTTAGAGGTAAAGGCACAGTAAACTGTGGCTACTCAACAACTGCTCCTTTGTCTCTGTCAGCAGAAAGAGCATTCCCTTTCCCTGAGGATGCCCTAAATCTGTTCAGTTCCCTAGATCTGCTATGAAGCAGGACTCACACTGAATACTTACATCCAGATTGCATGGTTCGTTCATGCTGTTTTTGTTTTTTGTTTGTTTTTTTTTTTACATGTGCTAGTTAAGACAAAAAAAAAATGACAGGAGGTTAAAAGAGAGAGAGACAGAGAGAGAGAGAGAGAGAGAGAGAGAGAGAAATGGAAATAGAATCATGACAGGAAAAAAAAAGAGGAGATTTAGTAATGTATCCCAGGGTGATTCTTGCTTGGCTTGCTTGCAGGTTAAGGCACAATGAGGAACTTACACCAACTAACTAGTTAGTACAGTTGGAAGCAAAATAGAAGGGGGTACAATAGACACGAGGTCACATGTGCATGGTTGGATGAACAGGGGCCCACACAGGTATAAGGCACTAGAAGTTACAGAAGGCAATTAGAAAATGCCATAGGAGGAAGGACGAGGTGATGCGCTTCAGTTTTTAGACTGAAAAACATCAGTACCCCCTTCCTTGATGCTCGTTGCTATATATGTGACAAACATTTTCATGGTCAGCTCTTGACATAGAGGATAAAATCTGGCATGACCTCGTGCATGTGGTAACTGGCGGGGACCGTTTCCACCATGCTGATTGACAAGGTCCAGGCATGGGGAAGGGCTTGGCAAGGCCACCATTCCAGAAAATTGCTGCTGTTATCTCTCCTAGGAATTGGGTGTTTTTTTATAATGATCATGCTTATAACTATGCATTTGCAGATCAAAATTCCAAAAAAATTTGTTATTGATGATAAAGATTGTTGTAAAAGTAATAATTCATTAGGTCTGCGGAGTCTGAGGGAAGATGAGAAATGCCTTTAAAAAATATATTAACACCACACTAAAAAAGCCCAGATAATAAAAAATCCAACTTTGAAAAGTTCTTAAGAAAATTACACTTACAGGAATTACTCTCACCCATGTTGATTACATCTAGTCCTGTTAATGTTTTACCAGTTAAACAATCAAAGACATAATAGGAGATTTGCTGTTCCCACAGTACAGGGACCACCTTATGAAACCTATAATATCGGAGGACATTTGTGGTATCCACCTAGAGGAACCCAAATAAATAATTATTAAGACCCTCCACCCACAGACCCACCATTGCTTTTTACAGAAATATACAATGAAAATGAAGAATGCTAATATTAAGAGCAAATGGACTAATGTCCAGTGCTTGCCATTTCTTCAGAGACTTGTACGTCAGGGGCTACCTTGGTGATGTGGGACAAAGGAACAAAGAAACAGCATACGTAAACAGTTATACATATATTATCTAAAAATCAAGTGTCCACACTGCATGTTACTTGAATGATTAAGGAACATGTTTTTCTACTTCTTATTTTGCCTTTGTTTTAAAATAGTTTAAGTTTCTGCTTCTTAGAACTTAGTCAGGACACATAACTATTTTTGTAAGGTTACTAATAGTAAGGTGACAACAACATAATTTTAGTTAATTTAGAACTGTAATGCAATGCTAATTGCTTGCTTGGAAAAGGGCACTAAAGCTGGACAACACTGTATTACCAAAAGCAAAAAAATTTCCTAGTAAAATGCTTGTGCAAAAACTTCTGAGTAAATATAGAAAGCTGACCTTATTGTACTCTTTAAGTGTAACACAGGTAGAGGGTGTAAAGACATTCCGTAAAAAGACATTTATGGAAAAAAAAAGAAATGAAAACATTGTGGTTTCAAGGAAGTATGCTAATGACAGCGATTACCAAGAAATTAAAAAAAAAAGTCAAATGTAACAAAACTTTTAATGAAAGTATTGTTTTGCTACCTGTATAAAATACATCAGAATAAAGATCAGACGGCATTTTGCTCAAGCAGGGAACTGTGTTTGCTTGCAATTTGTCCCGGAGTTTCGAGATGTTCCTCCGCGCCGACTCCACTCATCCTTCGGGGACCTAGAGTTCTGCTGGGGCTTGGCTCCCGGCAGGTAACCTGATATTGTTAAGTAATTACCTTAAGAATACAGGGATACATTTTAACCCTTGATGTATAACTGGAATGTTTCCCATCAAACACAACGAACTCCACAAAGATGTAAATACCTTTTAATAGGAAAAAACAGAGAAAAATGTTTCCAATTTATGAGAGGAATTATTCTCACAATGGAACTTTTATCCCATAGAATGAATTCTGTACAGTGATATATGGCATTTTATATTCCACAGGAAGTCTTTTTACAACTAACCATAGATATATTCACCTGCCAAAAATGATATAGCATACATATTTGTTTTAATTTAAGGATGTTGGCCTTGAACTAAAATGAATGGTAAATGTGGGAACTGTTATACTGGGTAACATATGTTAGAAGATTTGCTGGGCACATTTTGGAGCTCTGGAAAAATATAAACTATTTTTCTTTTCGTGGGTTTTGGCTGACAACATCTCATGGTTGACAGGTCAATCCTAACAAAACTGTATATCTGACAATCTAGATGGCAGGTAGAGCATAGAGATCAATCTTCACTGAGAAAAGCTGATGGATATGTCATAAACTAAGAGGACACAATAAAACTGTGACCTTGTATTTAATAAGTAAATGACTCTTAAAGTTTAGTTACTTGAATCAGTTCCATAGTATTAATGTATTAAAAACACTCTTCTGTATTTTGTATTAAATCATATGGAAATATTTAAATGGGCTGGTATTTTTTTAAAAAAGGTAAGAAAATATATACATGCTGTTTCAAGAACAAGAAAAGGAAAATAACTTCTTTAAAATATATTCATTATATATAATGCACACAATTAAAATAGAGTTTCAGAGAACTTTTATACTTCCTCACAGTTACTTAATCAACAGATTATATGTCTATACCTCAGCAAAGTTATAACCAAAATCATTTTCCATTGGATTTGAAACAAGAATTTAAGTTTTGTTTTTTCTTTTCTTTTAATTTCTAGGAAGTATTACTGCAAGCTTTTTCAGAAACATGTCAGTTAGGTGGAAAATTCATTGATTTTCGGAGGCAGAGTACAGAATTTAAAAATGGCAGGAAAGTAAATGAGAACTGTGGGTAGTTTAGAATATCCAAGACAAAAATATTTTGGGGGGAAATATTAAGCTAATTATCACCTACGGTTATTGTTTCAAAAAGCGACATTTCACTTTGTTATTTTTATGCTAATAACTAGATGGAAAATGATGGATCTGTTGTTTCAGAGAAGTAATGATGTAACCAGAAAATAAAATGAAAGCCAAAAATTCATTTACACTTACTTTTAGAAAATTATCTTTGAAATATAGAACTTGAAATTCACATCCATCATTAAACATCTAACAGGTTGGCAGCAAGCTGCTTAATCTTATTTGCTAAATCAACACTTCCATATTAAATAACTATTTGCACAATATTTAAAAATCAATTAGAAAAGTCATCCTCTTAATTACTTTTTGCATACTATATTATATCGTGTGCTCTTAAGCTGCAACTCCACCCCAGTTGTTCCTAAACCCTATTCATTGCCTGGGACTGGTACAGTGCTCCAGGAGTCTGTAGAAGAAAAAAAAAAAAAAAAGAAAGAAAAAGAAAGAAAAGTCAATTGGTATACTTTCACATTCGTAAAGCAACAATACCAGTGGGCATTTTCCACTCCTACTATGATAATCTTCCTGCATCTCTTAGTACACTTGCTTTGTTGTTGTTTTTCCCTTTGTTTATTCAAAGAAACGATTTCACATGTATTTTTATCTTTGCTGTGCAATTATCCACACTCTTTTTTGTTCCTCTGATTTTGTTGCCTTTATTCATATAACCTAGCGTTAAAAATTTTCAGAAGACAGTTTCCTATATTTCTCATCATCCGATTTGCATATTTACTTTTAATCTATAACCATGAATTCTCCATTCTCACCAGTTATAAAAGCTCTCTCATTCTGGTCGCTATTTAAGTGGAAGCAATTGTGTCTTGGTCCTGTTTTTATCCACTTTTTCCGGAGTTGTCTTCCTGCATATTCCTGCATGTGCAACTTCTACCTTCAAGTCTTTCTCTCCTATGTTGTATCTGTGACAGAGGAAAAAAAAAATATCCTACCTCCCAAGCTAGAGGTCCTTTGGTCTACCTTTGGTCTGTTTATCGCAGGGCTCAATTTTGGGCCAATTCAATTATTCAAGAGATATTCTCACATTACAGCAAAGTGGAGGGAAGATACCTTGATATCTTACTCTAGGCAAAGAGCAGTATTTATGCTTGATATTGTGAAATAGTTTTATTAAAGAATAGAATACAGAAATCCCACAATGTATGTAACAGAAACTATTGAAGTTGGATAGTATCACCAACATTCACCTTAATTGTAAAGTGTAGTCCAGTCTTATCAATACCTCTGAAAACTATTTGGTGGTCCTATTGGTAATACTTGGATATATATGTTCCTGTCTTTATACTTGATAAGATGATGAGAAGGACTTGAGTGGCACTCTTCACTGAATTGACTTTTGATAAATTTGACAAATTTGAAAATCTGCAATGGTGAAAATACAATAATATAATGCAGATAATACACAAATTTTAAATATGATTTTGAGAAACAAATATTCAAGTTTATTAAAAATACTTTACTTCCTGTTGTAATTCATAATTTTTAAAACTAGTTAATTTTAATAAAAAAATTTGTTAACTACCATTAGGACTAGGAATTCCTTTTCTGCTCTTTTGACTTTCCTTGAACATCACACTTCTCTGACCACTCAAAAATCTTTGTGCGCTCCTATAGAACAGCTTTCTCTACTGCATATTCTCTTCTTATTACCTCCATTCATCCTCAACAGTCACTGACATTTGTTTGTTGGTCACCAATGTGCCCCATGTTGCCGATTCTACCTCATTCCCCTATTCAGCTGTCCCTGAGAATGGACACAGTAGATGACTCCCTTCCCTTTGAAACTCTATCGTTGCCTTTCATGTTACCACCTCTCTGAGTTTCCTTCAAAACTGAGAACCTGCTTACTCTATGTACCTTCGTCCCTCTCCCAACCTCAGATGTCCAAAAAGCAGAGCACAATTCTTAATACTTTTCTCCAACAACACTTTTTTGATAAGTAGATATATCAATTCTGAGATTTGTTGTCTTGGATTTTATATCTGAAATTCTGAAGTTTCTTCATTTATAATTCACCCTTATCTATCTTAGCAGATAGTGTTAACAGCTTATATTTCTTCAATAAACCCATTCTCTCAGACTAAAACATTGGAATTCCTCCTGTGCTCTTCTAATCATTTAATTCTTCCAGGAATTTAAATTTATTGTATTATCCTTCAAAAACCATCCAGTTGGTATCATTTCTTAGCACACTACTGATATAAGTCCACTCTGCCTCTGTCATTGTTATATAAACTTTCCAATATCCTCCAAGTTAATCTTGCAACATTGGAGATTGTTCACAAACTGTTGATGAACTGTGTGACAGTCTATATAGTCCTTACACTCGGATTCTAAAGGCACATATCACCCAGCATAAAACCATTTAGTTACCATTACTCATAAGATAATGTATAAACTCTTTATCTCATCCTATTTGATTTTTATGTCCTGATTCTCATCAAATAAAATTTACCCTCATCCATGAGGCTACAACTATGTGTAACCCTTCCTACAGTATCCCTAATGGTTTGTGCCTCTTCAAAACATTAGTTGGCCTTTCCTTTTTATGAAAGACACTGGACTCATAATGTCCAGTTGTTTATTCTCTTTCTCTCTTTTAAACATTCAGGTATTTGTTTAATAGCCATCTTCAGAGATGCCATCACTATCCACCTTGTATAACTTCCTGTTCAATCATCTATCTCTGGCTCCTCTATTCTGTTCAAAGTGTAAGCATTGAAAATCGTGTTTTGTTTATTCTTTGATTCAGGTTCATTTTTCTCTCAAAGATGAATTTTCTTCCATTTATATAATGTCCCTTTGTTCTTTTTCTTTCAACTATTTTCTAAAACTAATCAAAACATTTCAAGAGGTTTACACCTAAGGTTCTTTGTATTAAAAAAAAAATAAAAAAACGGAGATGAAAAATTTCTCAGCTACTTGACATAAAAGAGCTTTTCCCTCTTTGGTCGAGGGTCAACTTCCATAAGTATTCAAAGTCTAATAATACAACACTCATATGCCTACATACATAAACATGTGACAATGCTCAGTGAGTCATCATTATACTTTCTTTGGAGTGTAACATATAAACATCTTGGATGGGGGATTATGAAAAGTAATAATATAAATGCTGTACCTTATTCATAAATGTTTATGTACAGAATACATATTTTTACAGTTGACATTTTGTGCATGTAATACTCAAATATCCTAAAATAGTTCAAAACTAAATTAATTTGTACATTTTTAAGCTACTTTCCCTTGTTTTTATCAGTTACATAGGTCTTAGGAGAGTATTGGAAATATTTCATTTTCACAACTATTCCAAAACAAATTAAAAGCACTTATTTTACCCATATGGGTAAATAACCTTAGGATATTAAATACCTGTAAGTTGAATAATAAATATCAAATTTCAATGTTGAGTCTTAAAACTATACTAAGATTTTCATTTATTGTTTATGCATTTTCTTATCACCTATATCAAATAGCTAGTTCAACACATCAATTAAAATTAATGAAGTAGTAACAAATTTATTAAACATCTGTAGTCTCTGAAATCTTATAATTCCTTTACACTAATTGTGTACTTGCATACTTGCAACATCACTAGATGATCAAGAGTATTGCTATGGATATTTAAGAGATCAGAAGTGATGGCCATTAAGAAGTAAACAAATCTCATATTTTAGGCTAAAGAATAATGATTAAAACTAATATAAATTGTCCTGAAAGCCAGATTTACTATCATCCTCTTTAATATATTTAGTATTGATAGATTTTGTAAATATCTACAACATAATAACATATAATTTTTGTATTCTAGAACGGCACATCTTGTTGTTGCTGTGGAAGAGGTAGTCTTATACAATCCTGATATTGACCAACCATTTATTACGTACACAACAACAGAAAAATGAGCAATCTTTAATTTTAACAGGTATTATATTACAATTAAAATGTGTGCATTTAGGGAAGCAATTTTTATCTATCATATACTAGTCTAGAATGGTGTTCCCTATAAAATGAAAAATGAATATTTAAACAATCTGTCTACCCCATTAATAATTAGAAAATACAAAATTTAAATGTTCAATGAATGAGTACTTTATAGCCAACAGATTAATAAATCAGAAGATATCTATACCATTCCCTTTGAACCTCCATCTCCTCTCCAAACATGGAAATTCTAGAAATTTGACATTATACATCTGTATAAATGAAGAACACATAAATCCTGTAGCTCATAAAAAGAGGTAAATGATCTCCCAGTTTCTGATTGATAGATGCCCATTCATGTTTTTCTTTATCATTCTTTTTATTTTGAGTCTATGCTTTTATAAATTCATGCATTTTCATAAATCTTGTAGAATTTGTAGTAACATGGACCAGAAGGAGAGTCTTAAGACTGAACATGAGTGGTTTTGTCATTACTGCATAGACAAACTAAAATAGAAAGATGATTTTACCCACTTAGAGAAGCTCTGAGATTTTCTATCATCTCAAGGACTCAAAGTTTTTAAGGGAAATGTAACATGATAACAGTACAAACTATTCCCTCTGGCAGTTGGAAAATACAGCACTATTGTTATTAACATTTCAGTTTTAATTTGTTTTCAGCAAAAATATGAGATTTCAGAAAAATATAACATTCCACATCCACACAGGATTCCAGCTAGGTAATTGTGCAAGCATAAGTAATTTCCAAAGGAAAAACAAATTATTCATATGAGAATCTGTGAACTCACTTTACAAGCATCATGAACACATACACACCATTGTAATTTGGGCATGCATTACAAACTGGCATTTTTCATTTGTCAAAATATTACAGTGCCACATGCAAATCTAACACAAAACTCTAGAAACCTAGAAAGTGATTTGGAACACAGTACTTACCCAGGACATCTAAAAGTAACCAACCAGCCGAAGAGAGTTCCAGTTGCCAAATTATGGTGAATTGAAGGGAAGATAAACATAGAACAATTGATGTGCAATTTAAACATTCTGTTAAACATAAATAATTAAATAAAATCTACAATGGTGCCATGAAATGGAACACAAATAGAGAAATCCAACACCAGATATGAAAATTTCTACATTAATAATATAAAATATTAATAAAAGAATTCTAAAATAAATTCATGGGAAATTCAGTATTTTTAGGATGCTTGATCTCCAAAAATTGACCTGTAGAATCAACAAGAATTCTATCATATCTTTGGCAAGCTTCATTGAATAAAGTAACATGTAACTTTCTTCAAAGAATATATATATTTATATATATATATATACACACAGTGAATATATGAATGAATGAATGTGTATATATATATATACACACACACACACATGCAATGAATTTCAACTAGCCAAACATGTTGAAAAATATTAAAAATCTCATAATTTTCTGATTTCTGTCAGGAATAAAACAAATGGCCAAATATAGTCATACAATAAACAAATTAAAATATGGCAAATATCATTTATAGTTAGGGATTACAGATTTAAAAAACTCTAAGATATAATTTGATACCCACCACAGTAGTCAAACTTCAAAAGTAATTTAAAAAGACAAATATTGTTTACTATAAAGATTAATTGAATCTCACACCCATTGTTGTGGAGTAGAAAAAATAGCTATTTTGCATAGCTGCTTTGCAATTTCTTATGAAGCTGTAATCATGTGTAGCCTATAACCCAGAAACAAGCTTATACAAGAAAAATTAAAACCTGGTGAAATCTATAGTAGCTTTGATCTTAATAGTAGATACTAGAAATAGTCCAGATATTAAACATAACAAAAAGATGAAAATATTTTGGCATATTTATATAGAGAAATAAATTTTAGCAGTACAAATGGATGGAACTACTGATAGATATATCAACGGATAAAAGTTGAAAATCATGTTGGGAAAAAGAAACCCGATATGAAAATGTATATATTGTATGAGTTGAATATTTTCTGTAATGGGCAACATTTGGCAAGACTAAGATTGACATTATATTTTGTACACATCAAAGCATCACATGGTATCCCATAAATGTGTATAATGTTTATGTTTCACTTAAAATAAATTTAAATAAAGCATTAAAAATCAGAAAATAGCTGCTTTGAGTAAGAGTTGGTAGGGAGAAGAATTTATTGTGAAGATACACAAAAAATTTTATGAAATGATGGAAATATCCTATGTGGATCTTGTTAGGAAGGATATTGCATATGTATAGACCACAGTCAAAACTTTCCAAACCAAATATTACGATCTATGTACTGATGATACAATCTCTGGATTTCTTGTTGGGAGACATTCCATGTATTTCTTTCTGCCTATAATTTCTTTTAATAAACTCTAGAATATGCTTAAAGAAAAAAATAATTTGAGAAAATTAAGCATTATAGGTGGTATGGGTAAAGAGCACAAATTACTTTAAAAACTTGAAAACAGTGTGGCACATGGACCTTAGGCAGGGAAGTGTTTCCTCTGTTAGGGATGCATTATGGAGAAGCATTCATGTACACAACAGAAATGCTGAGGAATATTCAGAATACTATTCCTGAAAGATATTACATGTCTACCAACAGAAATATTGGTAGATGATGAATAAAAGGTAGAATATTTAGAAAATGAATTCTTACTGTTATAAAAATAAATGAAATTTTTAAAATTCTAAAATATGGACATATCTACTGTATAATTATGTTGCATACAATTTTCATAAATACTAAAATGTTTATATAAAGCTTAAAAGCAGTCCAACCTAAATATTATATTGTGTGGGATGGCTGGTGATAAATATATAAAATATAAAAGTAATGACACATATAAAACTCAAATTTTGTTTGTCTTAGATTAGGTGAAAGGATTAAATAAAGTACATCTTTCATTTAAAAAAATGGGTTTTGATAATGTAATTCTTAAATTGAGTGATGTTTCATTGCTGTTCACATTATTAGATTTTGTAGCACGTTTGTGTGTATACATACACATATGCATATATATGTAATTTTGTATGCACATTGTGTAATGCAAACATTTTTAAATATGCTATTAACTTAAAATGAATAAATTTTTTATGATCTGATTGAACAATGAAGAAAGTAAAACTATCAACATGATTAGAAGTAGTGAGGACATTTATGTGGATAGAATATATAAAGAAATATGAAATTAAAAGTAAATTAGCATGCCATTGTACATTTTGTTTTAAAAATATCTTAGAAGAAATATAAAATATTATATTTTGTGCAAATGATACCTCTGTCCAAGCAGTTGTCTCTTTCTTTTTGGAATGCTTAGAATGCTGTCATCTTTCCTGACATTCAAATGTACGGAGGGCAGAGATATGAATTCTAGTTGTCTAGCTTTTAAAGTTTGAAACCTTAATGCTTAGTAAGGTTAAGTCTGGTAAATATTGCTTTAATTAAATATCTTAAAATAGGCTTGATTATATTCTGGAGAAAACAAATCCCTCATCAAAAATAAAGTCCTTTCATTCCAATCATTTATTATTGTATTTCACTTTTTAATTTATCTATCCAAACAAATGATCACTTCAGTAATGATTCTTGTAGATGGTTCAACAAAATATATTATTTTGACTTCTTATATAGCTTTTTGGATCAATTGTGATTGAATTAGAAAAGTAAAACAAGTGGAGAAAATGTGTTTAACTACTGATATTTTACTACTATGGTATTTCAGTTGAATTTTATTTATATTGCACTATTTATTTTGGAGGAAAAAATGAACTTAATCTCTGCACAAAATTGTGATAAAACTGTTATTGTGACAGAAGATTCTTCCTGCTCTGGGCTGATTCAAAGGTTATAAAGCACATCAGAAAAATTCTATTTGTAATATTTTTCAGTTTTTGACACTTTGATACTAAAAATGTTATTAAGACTTAACGACCATTTTTGTCCACTGTATATTAATGCAAAAGAATTCTGAATCCACAAAACTAAAAATAGGCCAGATATCAAAGGGATATCGAACAACATGGCAGCTTTCTCCCTGCCATTGCTGACAACGACTTCCAAATCCTTTCAGCTCTAAAGCTTTCGAGATCAAAAAGCTATCATCAGGGCTCCTGGCACATACTGTGATCTCTTTAAACATTATACTAATCCAAGCAACAATATATAGAGCAGCAATCTATGTTCTTACAGTCAGCGTCTATGAGTAGGTAGACCTGCTTATTTAAGTTGCGTCACTGAGAAGTTTTCAAGTATTCATATCACATTTTTTTAAAGAAAAAAGAAATCATGATAGTTTTGAGCAGCTAATTTGTAAATTCATCTTCACATTTTTTGTCCTTTGCTTTTCTCACATTTTTTGGTTAATAATTGACTAATAATCATTAATTATTATCAACGATAATTCAATCATTATTATTAATAGTAATTCAACAATAATAATCACATTATTATTGATATTTTCAGATTATATATGTGTGGAATTATATTTTATCATTTAAGTTAATTTTACTTCCAAATTTACAAATTACAGTTTGGCCTCATTCCAGCTTTATTTGTCGTAATGTCTAAACCTAGTCCATTTCACCACAGCTTTCCCATTCTTAATGAGAATTTATGACTCAAATATAACTCATTTGCCTTTATTATACACACTACTGATTTTCAAATACCAGTTGTGAATTTTAGTTGTTTCAGGGTTTGCATTTATGAAAATAGTTTAGTTTGATCCATTTATGAAAGAGAATTTACCTGGATACTAATTGCATACTTCACAAACTTTTGAATTGAAAGTTCTGATAATGCTTCTTCTCATTCTTACATAAACATTGCAGGGATGTCAGAAACTTGTTATTTGTGTATTTGACGAAAACCATTTGTATTTGTGATTTTAAGATATTTTATCCCCTATGTAAAAATATATATTTGATATATTTCTATGTCTGATAAACTTCTCATTTGATTTTTCCTGAAATAAAGTAGTACACTGCATCTTAAGAAAGGAGGGTCTGTCATCATATTGGAGCTATTTATTTGCTTTACAATTTTCAGGGCTGTGCGTTTCATTTTCAAGCATGTGTGATAACATTTTGTTCTCTTCTGCCCTTATCACCTTACCATTATTTTCCGAAACATTTTCAGCTGGAACCTTGAGGAAGCTTTTCTGCATTCTTCTAATTCAAATTTTCTGTATCAGTATCTACTCCATAAATGAACAGAGTGACTTCATAAAAATAAAATAGCTTGCATATTTTAAAGATATCAAATCATCTTCTAAAATCATCATCTAGTTGTTGTAGAAAATACTTGTAGAAAAAAAACATATTTTCATATTCTATTTCATTTGTTACCACATTCTTTACTGACTTCATTCATGCTAGAATGAGAAGAAAAAAAATGCTTCCCAAGTGCCACATTTCAGTAGATTTTATAAACATTGTACTTGCCATACTGTCTTCCAGATTGATGGAGAGTTAAATACTTCAGTTAAAACTATTGTGAATTAGCGTATTAAATAGAAAATTTTTGACTCAATACCAAATTCGAAAAATTTAGTGCTCTGCTAATTTTTTATGGAAATATTATTTGCATCAATACCTTACAGCTTGATCCTCTTAATTATATGTTAGAAATAGATTTCATAATGCACACTGAAAGCCAGCCTTCAGTTGACTGTCGGTCCTAGTTTTTGGTATTATTGGAGGTATGTTTTGTTTTTCTTAAATATCTGAATTGTGACTAAAATACACTCTGTTGGAAATTCTGGTCATATCATTTTAAATATATATATGTATAATATATATTATACATATATATATATATATAATTTCCAAAGTTTTCTAATTAGAAAAAGTAAACCAGGCTGCATTTTACAAATTTTCTATCTTGTTTAGCTTCTACTCTAGTCCAGATAAAGCCAAATATGACCAAATATTAATATAGAATTTATTTTCTGAAACTAACCAAATGGTTTCCTTCCCTATGCATTTGAAGCCTCCTCTTCCAGTCCAGCAATTTTATGTTTTTAATGATAGATAATTGTCCATATTTTAGATTGATTTTTTAAGAGAAAGGGACAGTGAGAGAGAGAGAGGAAGAGAGAAAGAGAGAATCCATTTTATTTAGCTTTCCTTGTGGCTTACGTTGCTCCAACATTTCATTGTGTTCATGGTGCTGGGTTTTGAATCTGTGTCCTTGTTCGTGCCAGGCAAGCACCATAACTGCTGAAAAATTGCCATATTTTAAATTTTAATACTCTTATGTTATTCTGTTTCTTCCCTCAATGAGACTATACAAAATGTATAATACTTTTCTAACTGTTCATCTTTTTCCCATCTAGAAAATTTTCTCAGAGAAGGAAAACTGAGTTAATCATTACTATATCTACACTCTCTAATACAGGCTGATAGTAGATGCTCATAAAAAAGAGAAATTTATGTCATTAATCAATTGCTTGAGCTCTTCAGAGGCAAACTTAAAATAATTTATAAAAGTATTACGTGGAATTTCCAATGATACAATATTAAATATATTATATAAATTTTGTATTACTTATACTATATATTATAAAAGTTCTTTAACAATTTCAAGATTTCCTGGTTTACTCTGTGTTTTTACTCTTTTTATACCAGTGGGTGCAAATTTCAGTTCATTTTACGTCTATCTTAAGAAGGATGTTGCTGCAATAAAGTTCTCCATCTCAAGTTCTTGAATTCGTGTTTGTGCCATAACCCCTTAATGTTCCAGTCAAATTGAAGTTTGTAACTTTTAAAGCGCTTTGGCTGCAATAAATAAAGGAGAAGTTCCCTTTTATTTCATTAAGAAAGCAAATAAATACCAAATGAATCCAATTTGAGTGGTTCCTGTTGTTATAATCTCAGAAATCCTCATTACAAGAGTTTTATTGAGTGTAAACTTGGTTCTTTGGGTATTACTAAGTAGAAGAAAATTAACTGAAATAAAATACCTATTAGATGTCCCTTGCTAAGATTTCAATAAAAGCAGTAACTTTTTATCTTATTGGAAACTTTGAACTTTTGGTTCATTCTAATGGAGTAGTTAAATGTTTATATAAAACTCCCCATTGCTTGTAGGATTTAATTCTTTTTCCAAATAATATCTTAGACTTAGGCATTTAGTAGGACAGATTATTTAATGGAAAGGCCCTGTTTACCCAGTTGACAGATTGTATTTCAAAACTTTCTATTTACACAATTTCTATGCCTCCCTCCATCTTGCAGTCCTCCCCCAGGATCATATACATTATAAGAGTATTTTATGTAGTGTTCACAATGAATCTAAAGCCTGGATACTTCTGTAGTTGTTAGGAATAAAAGTAAACTGAAGTATTATCTATTTCTTGCAGACAGCATATGCTTTTGTGATACATTACCTAAATTTAAACTTCTAAACTACAGGACGAAGTAATTTTGAGTTACTTTTGAAAAGAGAACATTAAATCAGTTAGATTATATATTGCATTAAAGAAAAATTATTTGAAAAATAGTATATTGTCCAGCATAATTCTGAATAAAATATGATTTTGGAAAAATCAAGTAGATATATACGCATTTATGTATATGCATAATTTGAAAATAGACTTAAAAAAGAAAAGGAACAAATTGGAAAAAGGGAATAGATACAATTACTGTAAAAAATGTCACAATAGAGTCACCTATATGTGTATTCTAATTACACATTCATCCTAATTAACCTTTTCATTCTGAGATTAGTTTTATAGACACGTAAATTAAGAATAAATATTATATACTTAGAACCCCACTGTATTTTTTAAAAAATTAGCAATATTTAAAAATTTTAAAGGATTTCAAAATGTTCATTTAAATATTTCCCTTATTATTAAGTAGTTATTAAACATTTCAATGTTGTTAAATATTAAATGTTTAAAACTTAACTTCACTAAATATTATTCAATAATATAATCACATAACTTACTTAATCAACACTTTGTTATCATATGTGGAATTCCCAAAGGTGAATAGTACAATTATTTGTAATTAAATAAATAATAAAAGTATTGGCTTATAATGTACAGTATGAAATAATTGTGTATGAATTTAATCTAATTATAGTAAATAGGTTATAAAATTATTGGGCAAATCTAAGAGGAAAAATAGGATATACATATATTTTCAAATTATCTTCCCTCAAATGTTTATTTAATTACAAAGGGAAATCTTAATACCTTCACCACAAAGAAAGCTTGCCCAAGTCCTTCAAACAAATCAGAAGGTTAATGTTGCCAATAATAAGAGAAACCTAAATTATGCAATTCTTGATGTGAATATTCTAAAACATCACTCTTATTATACTCCTGATAAAAAATGTAACCCAAACTAATTTTGAGAGAACATTAGATACTGTTCATATGAGGGATATTATACAAGACAAGAACAAAAACAAAACCTATGGATTATTGTTCAAAAGTGTCAATCTCATGACTAACAGTTTAGAAGACATTATGGAGAAGTGAAAATTATATGAAATACAGAAGCTGCTTTGGATTCTGGAATAAAAATTAAAGGACATGAGTGAAAAAAGCATAAAATTTGTATAAAAATAATATGTTAATTAAAATTATAAGCAATACTAATTTCTTAAAATTACGGTTATATAATAATATCAATGTTAGAGTAAAAGGTATACAAAAACTTCTACCATTTTGCAATCTTTTTGTAAGCCTAAACTTTACATATGGATTTTTGATATTATATGGTATATAAAAATAATTAAAGCAATTGAATTATAATCCAATATATAGAATATAAATATTTTCTACATCATAATTTTTATCCATTTCCCCAATTGATCCACAAGAAAAATTGATTTAAGTACAATACTTTTGGGGCTGGAGCAGTGCCTCTGCAGTTAAGGTGCTTGCCTGGCATGCATGAGTACAGGGGTTCACATCCCAGCACCCATGTACACAAGCAAGTGTCAGAGCAACAAAAGCCATGTGAAAAACTCAATTAAAAATTATTTTCTCTCTCTAGCACTGTCCTTCTCTCTTTTTTAAGTAATGAAAAGAATAGTACTTTCTTTACAATTTTCAGCATGGTCCACATCTACTTAATAGATTTTTTTTTTTTAAGAGAGAGGGACAGTGAGAGAGACAGAGAAAGATAGAAACAACTTTATTTAGTTTTTCACATGGCCTTAGTTGCTCCAACACTTAGTTGTGTACGTGGTGCTGGGGTTTGAACCCGGGTCCTCATGCTTGCCAGGCAAGAGCCGAAACCACCGAGCCACCACTCCAGCCCCTCAATAAAGTCTTATACATGCCATCTGCACAGTGACTATTGCTAATATTTATAAATGATATGAATAATATTCTATAAATTTGAATGTATTTTACATATTTTGCACATATTTTACATATACTCTATTTACCACTGAATGGATATCTATATATATTATCCTGAGGCTATATAAGTTCATTAAAGTTAATTTAAAATTTTATTAAAATTAAATGAAATTTGTTGGGTGCTGTATAGCTCATGCCTTTAATCCCAGCAACTCAGTAGGCTGAGGTGGGAGGATTGAAATTTTGAGGCCAGTTTCTGCAAGTTAGTGAGGCCCTAAGCAACTTAATGAGAACCTGTCTCAAAATAAAACACAAAAGGGGATGAAGATGTAGCTCAGTAGTAAAGCACCCTTGGGTTCAATCTCCAGTACACTCCCCAAATATATTAACTAATTACTTAAATAAAAATTCATATCTTTAGTCCCACAGACCATTTTTCATGAGCCAAAGAAGCCATTTAAAATGGCTGGCAACTATCATATGGGGCAGCATGGATTATCTAACACTTTTGTCCATACAAAGTATTCTATTAGAGCTGCTCTGAATATAAGTTTTTATGTAGACCCCTACGTCTTCGAATACTGAATCAAATTATTAAAACATTCACATAGAATGTCAAGATTCTACACATGGCTTTCTATTTTTACTCTTCTAATTCCTTTTGAGGCCACAACAAAGCTTAAAAATGTGGTTCTTTCACTGTTTTGAGAATTGGCAATACCTACTTCAGTTCTTTCATATACATGCTGTCTGCATAGAGTTTAGCCATTGAAGAATGACTTTTAAACTAACACAAAAATGAAATATCCAAATCAACTTGAACAAGAGCAGCGTAAATCAAGAGAAGTGTTTGAGGGGGAGAGGGTAAGAAGTAAAGGAGTATGGTAATAGTACTACTTAATTAAAAAATAAAAGGACAAAGAAGAATTTGACAAATCAGTTGTCCCTACTCTCTTATTCCATTCACTTGGTCTCTTTTTTTCTTAAATTTTAATAGGTATATTTGAGATTTATAGCACATTTTTGGATACACAGAGATGATGGAGTGGTTTTTATCTATAGTCAAGTAGATTAACATGTCCATCATCCCACAAAGCTAATTTTTTTTGTGACAAAAGTAACTAAAATCTACATATTCAAGAACAATCACAAATACAATTTTATTAACTTTAATCCTTATGTTGTACATTACATATCTAAAGTTGTTCACCATACATATGAGCTATTTTGTGTCCATTTTTGATATATCTCCACTGCCTACCCCTGTGATCACTGTTTTAATCCTATATATTGAACTTTTTCTGTTTCATTTATTGCAATAATTCACATATAAGTGGAATCAAGAATATTCATCTTTCACATTTTGTTTAATATTTATTTGTTTTATCATATTTAACATATGTATTCCAGGTCCATCCATATTATATCAAGTGACTGGATCTCCTTTTTCATGGCCAAAGAATATTCCAGAGTGTGTGTGTGTGTTTGTGTGTGTGCGCGCGCACGCGCGTGCATTTGTGTGTGGTTTTCTTTATCCGCTTGTCTGCCATGACCATTTAGGCTATTTTCCTATCTTAGCTATTTACATAATACTGGGATTGTCATTGGGAATGCAGCTACCTCTATGAGGTGCTCATTTCACATTCTTTTGATTTACACTCAGTACAGGGATTGCTGGGTCCTCCTCAGTGCTTTAGGAACCTCCATATCATTTTCCATAAAAATACATTTCTAGTAACTTTCCTAAGTTTCCTTTTTTCCACACATCCAACAAGATTACTCATCTCTTCAGTTCTTCATCAAAGCCATCCTTAGGGATGCTAAGTGTTATATTATTGGTTTCAATTTGTATTTCCCTTATGATTAATGATATAGAGCACTTAATGATATAGAATACTTGTTGAACAATTATATGTGTTCTTTGAAGCAATGTTTGTCATGTTTTCTTCCAACTTTTAATTATTTTTTTTAAAGAGAAGGACAGTGAGAGACAGAGAGACAGAGAAATTCAATTTTTATTGAGATTTTCACATGGTTTCATTGCTCTGACACTTAGTTGTGTACGTGGGTGGGATGCTGGGATTTGAACTCCTGTACTTGCACATGCTGGGCAAGCGCTGTAACCGCCATGCCACGGCTCCAGCCGCTTAATTACATTTTTGTTTCTATTTAGTTGTAAGAATTATTAAATTTGGATATTACACTTTAATGAATATGTGGTTTACAACTATTTTTCCCAATTTGTAGAATGACTTTTCAATTTGTTGACTTTTTACTTTTATGTGCCAGAAACCTTTTAGTTTTATGAAGTCCCTCTTATTTTTGATTTAGTAGACTGAACTTTCTGTATGATATTCTAAAAGAATCTTCTGCAAAATCAAAGTCAAGGAAATTCTCTGCTATGTTCTCATCTAGGACATTTGTGATTTCAGGTGATACAATTATGCATTTTAGCCATTTTAAGTTGCTTTTTTGTGGCATAGAATAAGGGTCTAGTTTCTTTGTTTGTCATGTGAAAATTTAGTTTACTTATCACCAGTTACTAAAAAGACTCTATTCCCTATTGTGTACTCTTTTGTACCATTTTTTTGAAAATTAGTTGACCATATTTTGATTCATTTCTGGAATCTCTATTCTGTTTCATTGATTTATATTTTTAAATTTTACGACAGTATCATACTGATCTTAATTATTATTGCTTTGTATACCATTTTAAATCTGTAAATGTGATATCTCCAATTTTGTTTTTTCCTTTAATATTTTTGCCTATTCAAGACATTTTGCGGTTCCATCTAAATCATAAAATTTTTTTCTATTTTTGTGAAGAATGTCATTAGAATTTGAAGGAGAATTAAATTAAAAGGAAACAATAAATGGAAAGATACCCTGTATTCATGGATTAATGCTCTAAAAATGTCCATGCAACTCAACATAGCATAGAGATTTAACACAATTGTTGGTTGTGACTTCATGAGGCCTGGTCTGTTTCTTGCTGTGATGAATATTTAATGAGAAATGAAGATATTAATTACCCCCAACATAATTTATTGGCTATTTTAAGCTTTTTAAGTCCCCACATCCTGTTCAGTGGTATATTGTATGAGTTCCAGGTATTTTTGGAACAGGATGAATGTGTGACCACCCTAACTGTCCTATTTTGTTATGAAGCTTTAGAGTATTCACGGACATCCTCCTCCTGGTTCTTGTCCATGTGTAGGAGGCAAAATCTCCACTGACATACTCCTGAGGCTTTGGAAGGAGTTGGTGACTATTTTTTCTAAATAATCATTTATGGTATTGACATCTAAGTACAGTTAGTCTTATTAATTTTCCTTCCTTTGAGCAATTAAGATAATATAAACCAATTTTTTTCATAAAATACAATAATTCTTGATGACCAATGCAGCCAGCCTACTTATTTATGATTACTCAAAAGTACAAAATTTTAAATGCCTTTCTCTTCCTAATTCTTTCATTAGAAGATGAAATAATTTATATAGGGAGTTCTCAAAATATAGGCTAAAATCCTTTAAAGTGAGAATTACATGTAAAAATAGCACCCATACCAGCTAGTCATATCTGATCATTGTCAAAGTAATGGAAGACATATAAATTTAATTTTTAATAAATAGTTAAATGCATTTTAAGGAGGGTTTGGTTTTCCTATTTTATACATAATATAATAGAAATCTAAGCTATTTTTACCATTATATGAATAATGTCCCTTTTCGTATAAGGCATTTTATGTACATGTAGATTCCAGTAGATTCCATAAATAATGTCTTGTTTACTAATGAGACCTCAATAACTTATTAATCATAAAGTTGACATTTAAATATGAATGTTGGATTTACAGTGAATCAAATTAATATTTTACCTGACAGATTGCATTTTAGTCATTCAGACTATGTAGTGAAGTGTTGTTTTCATTTGGTTTGTAATTATTTATCGTTTTGCTTTAACTGCATAATCATTACATCAGTAGTTTTTCCCATATCTGATTACTTAAAAGGAAAGAGCCTATAAACTATTACATATTCCAGTCACAATTCTTTGCTGACATGATCCATTTATGTTCAATATTTCACCTCTCCTGTGTCACTCACACCAGCTTGGTATTCATATCTCCAAGTTACTTGATATTCATCAGGCCTTGTTCTCTTCTTGGTCAGAGAGTGAAGAAAAGAAAATAGTCGTAAATACATGAGGCTGTGGCATGAATACACAAAGAGCAGAATTCTTGGCAAAAGTACTTTGTGTCTGAAACATCGGGTGCAAGGGTTTTTTATGAAGCACTGGAAGATTGTGAGCAAGAGAGGGAAATAAAGATTAGAATTGATTTGAGGGGTGAAAATGTGCCATATGAAGTAGCATAAGTTAGGGCCAGTGACACATGAGGGCTCTGGAACTTCTGTGTAACTTAGGCATTATTTTATTTAAAGTTTTCCCATTATGATAGCCACAGTCTCTTCCTCATCAAAGGAAGGGATGATTTTCTCCATTTAAAAGAGCATTAAGTTCTCCCTTTGGCCTGAGGTCAGCCTCAGTGACACAGGAAATGAACACTTTTCTGACTTTTATCCTCACTTCCGGGTGACCTCTTAACAATGATGATTTGCATCCTACATAGTCAGAAAGGAAGTACTGCCTTCCAATTAGTTACTACATATTCTTATGAGGCAAATCAGTTTCCACTAGGAAAATTAAAGCCGTAATTTGGAAGATAACATTTAAATGATTCCTGGAATCAATAATAAAATTAACATAATATTATTCATTCAAAATTATTTAGTTGTGTGAACCACTTACTAGGATGAGAACTTTGCTTTCATTATTTCATTAAATCTTTGAAACATCCTCACGAATAAGATATTATTACCACCATACATTTCAGAGATAAAGAATCTAAAGTTCAAAGTAGCAGAGCCAATAAGTGATGATAGCAGTTTTCAATATATTTCTGTCTGATATCAGAAACCAATTTAATCATCTGATTGCACCACTGCTTTCCTACAATTTTATATTGGCATCACTATTTTTTATTTCCTCTCATGAGAAGATAATAAAAATGAAAAATACTCATTAGAACAAATTTTTAATCATGAAATACCTGGAAAAATGTGCTTCATGTAATCTGTGAAGTTCTAATATTGTAATATATTTTATAATACATTATCTGGTAAATATTTAAACAGTTCAAAGTCTAAGCAAAGTGCAGTATAGCTCATTAAGATTATCATTAATTAAGGCAAGATAATAAACTGGAAACCTATTAATAAGTCACAACTCATTATATTGTATATTTTTTCTTATATAATAAACATTCTTGTTTTGGTGAAGGCAGAAATAATCGGCTTGTTTTTGGAGTGTATTTTTATCAGCCTATTGCAATTTTTAAGTGTATTCACTCATTTTAGATATTATTTTTATAATGTTCTTATGTCCATAGAGCTTACATATTTCTGAGATAAATTATTTTTTAAACATTGAATTTTCAAAATTGCATTGGTCACCAGTTTCCTATATCTTAATGATATTGCACTTTACTTTCTCAAATGTATAAATTGACATCATCTAAACTACTCTTCTGATAAATCAATTTGCCATGCCTTCTATATAACTTTGCCTTCAAAGATACACAAGATTAAGTTGGAACAAATGTCTTCAATGCCTTTTGTAGATCACAAATATAAATAGATGTACACACTCTCCACAAACACACAGAGCTAGGAAATGTGTGTATACAACACCAAATTCAAATTAAAAAATATGTTTGAAAGCTATCATTAATTGTTATAGAAAATACTTTAGCAAGGGAAAGGATAATCAAAGAATATAGTTGCTTGCAAGAAGGAAAAAAATCAATTTTGAAAAATTTAAATTATCCTAAATTATGTTTAGTAGAAGAGTCTAACTGAAGAAAAGAATAAGTACTATTTCCAATGAAATGTACAAATATTTTCAGACTTTAATGAAGTCTGAACCATCTGTGAGAGTAGCCATCCTAATAGAACACACTCCATACTTCTAAAATTTCCCCAATGTTCTGGTCGAATTTTGCAGATAAAAAGAAATCAGATGATCTTTGTAGACTACAAAATGCAGTTGGTAATGCTTTAAATAAATTGTTAAAATCAGTAATTATGGTCATTAAGAAAGAAAAAATAGAAAATTATATTAGAGTTACATTTACAGGTTCTTTAATCAGGTCTGGAATTAAATGGCCATTTGATGGTCAAAAATCTAGTGTGGACCTCAAAGTTCATAAAAATACATATGTTTGGACAACAGACTTGGTAACTGAAGGAAAACAATTTAGTACAAACAGAATTGCCTTGATTGCTGCTGCCCACAATGTGACTATTATTTCATTTAGATAAGATTTTACTTACTACAGGCAGTTTTGTGAGCAATCTTGGAAGAAACAAAGGGGAGGGAGACCGACAGACCAACCCAACAGGGTCTTACTGAAAGGTTGCTTATTATCTAAATTATTTTTACACACGTATAGTGGTTAATTTTGTAATGAGATATCTACAATTGTTATCATTTCAATAGTCTTTAAAATTTGTGTTTTCCAGGCTGCATGATTTATATAGACAACGAAATCCATACTCCACTCAACTGTATACCTGTTAGACCAAATTCTTTGACTTAAACTTTAATTTGTCAGTAATTTTAAAGGCCTTAGAGATTAAGAATTCTAAAATGCTTCTTAATAAAACCGGTGATTACACAGAAGATATTTACACTTGATTTGGTACATTTTCTGTTGGCTATCAAGCCCATTCAGGACTACAATTCCCCTTTATCTTTGTTACTCAATTTGCTGAGATATTGAAGTTTCATGAGAAAAATGGTTAAACCAAGCAATGCAGTGAGAAAATTTCCTTCAAAGAGAAGTTCTATGTTTTCTGCATAGTGATAACTTCAGTGGCAGAGACTATTGATTACCTAATTGTGTTTCTTTTTAGTTAAGTTCCATATTCAAACATCTCAAAGGGAATGTGATCACTTGTGAAGTAATACATTTTCTGTGTTTCTAATAAAAACTGTGTCTAATGCTTTAATTCTGTAGTCTACATGGGATCCCCAAAGAGTAAATGCCTTCTCCAAATTGCTTATTCACATCCACAGTTGATAAATTAGCACATTTACCAAATAAGCCCAGACAGGTCTCCATCATTTAGGATTTTTAAGAAACCAGTATATTTTTTTGTACCTTATGGGGAATTTGTCATGACCCTCAGAGAAACTTTGTTCAACTCCAATTATCTAAATGAATATTTCTTTGCCATTGTAGTTTGAAACAGTGTCACCCCAGACATTTCAAAAAATATCCAGATATTCTACTGTATATTTTCCTGTGGATTGTGTAGCTTTCTTAAAGATTCTAGTAATATCTTTAATTATTCTATGTGTTCTTTTTTATATATTGACAGGTACTATTTTTATGTTTTGTTTTATTTTATATTCAAAGCACTTAAGAATACAAGCCTAAAACACAATAAACAGTAAATATTCATTGAGTGATTTGTCATTATATGAATATATTTAATATATATTTATTTTAGAAGGACATTAATTTACAAAAACGGCACAGTTTAAATGATGCTATTTCTTTCTGGATAATGACTCTTTTGAATTGTTATGATCATAGAAAAGATATCCGGATCTTTAGAGAAGTTATAAACCAAATTAGCAATTTGATATTCTAAATTTTATAAATGCTTTTGTCTTTGAGAGTTTTTCAAGACTGTGATTCTTCTATAGTACCAACTTTTACCTAGGAATGTATCTGAGTTGAAGGCTTCATCAAAGCAAAGATTTGGCTTCATCCTTTTTTCATTCTTACATGCTAGTTCACTGATTTGTTGAGTTAATAGCCTTAGATATTTGAGTCTAAAAATCCATTTTAAAAGTAGAACAAATGTAAGGATAATCAGAAAATTAGTCTCTTTCCTTTGTATTCCAAATAAAACAAAGCTGTTTACTATTTGTTGATTATAGTATATAGCAGGTTTGTCTTCAACAATTTTTTTTTATTTTTTTGGTATTTCTGATACAATATCACAGTATCTGCTCCCTCAGCTATTATTTATACTTATATAAAAAATACAATTTTATCTTATCTTGAATAAATAAAAAAACTTACCTATTTTTCTATGTCTATTTCTATCTTTTTCTTATCTTTGTCCCACATTTGAAAGCTGTGCTACCTTTCTATAGTATATTGCAAATTCTGCTAAGAGTGAGCTATCACATGGCCATTATTGCATTTAAAGTATCTGTTTGTGGTAATAATCATGAATGTACTCCTTGTTAATGCATATGGTTGCTTTATCCTGGTGTGCATTTATTAAGATTTATTACTATAATAACAAATGTTTTGAAAACATGGAAAATGTCAATTTTAAGTTAAAATTAATGAATTAAAACTCTGCAGCACTAAATGAGGAATCAAAATAAGATGAGGCTAGTCAAAGCAACTGTAAGTATCTTCTTATCATGTTCTTACAGAATATTTAAGGAAAAACATGCCATAACTATGTTGAAAGTTGTCGAGTGCTACCAATGTCACTGTGGTTATGCTTATTTTCTATGGGTGCTATAACGAGTACCACAAATTGAGTAGCTTAAAATAATATTTATCCTCTCATAGCTTGGTATGCTGGAAGTTGAAATCAAATTGTGCTCTAAAAGATGTAGATAGAAAGTTCCAAGACCTCTTCTAGGTTATGGGTTGCCAGCACACACTGACATTCTTTAGCTTGTCCCAATTTCCTTTATGCTTCAAGAATGGCAATGATTGCATTATAGCCTGTGCTAAACTAGCATGACCTTATCTTAACTTGTCTCTTGAAACACCCTACTTACAATTAAGATCATGCGCACAGGGGCTGGAGCGGTAGCTCGGCAGTTACAGCGCTTGCCCGGCATGCGCAAGTACACAGGTTCAAACCCCAGCAACCACTAACAACTAAGTGTCAGAGCAACGGAAACCATGTGAAAAACTCAAAAAAAGTGATTCGCTCGCTCTCTCTCTTTTACTGTCCTTCTCTCTAATAAAAAAAAAAAAGATCATATGCACAGGTTCGGAGACTGTGAGCTCAACATGTTGTTCAGTGGGGATACAACTCCACTCATAAGGATGGTCTATTATTCAAAGTAGGAATTATTCCTTTATAAAAACTTTTTGCAGTGCTGGCAAATTTAGGACCCTATGCATGCTAGCAAGTGCTGTACCACTGAGCCTCTTTCTCCATCACATTGGCTATTTTTTTTCCAAGTGTAGAACTATTTTAGACCTGACTACTGTATATTCTGTCTAGTGATCTGTTCTATAATGTAGAAGTTTATGGAAGTGTAACCTAAACTGAGAGGGTGAGAAGAGTGAATTAGACAATCATCTAAAGTTTGGTTCTGTTACTGGGATCTCAGGATAAGGTTAGGTAGAGGTGCTGCCAAGAGAGGATGGAAGCTAACTAAATTAAAGCCTATATTTTAAAGCAATGGGCAAAGAAAACTATTCATGTTTAAAACAGTGTTTCAGTTGTCCCAGAGTTCACTGTGGAAAACAAAAAAGTAAATGAAGACCCATTTGGGAAGAGAGAATATAAGCCTATTTTAAAAAACAGTACCCAGCAAGAATGAAAACATGTCACCTGGGTTACCTGGCTTTTGTTTGACTAGAAATTGTCTTATGCATGATCTGGTCATCATGATCCTGCATTTAGATCGGCAACTCTCAAACTGCATTTTCAATATGTGAATTTTTTTAGCTATATGAGCTTACTGGTATCTGAATAGTAACAGTTGAATAAATATCATAAAATATGAATAACTTGGTTGAATGACTATTTTTCAACAAAAACTAAAACTACACTTTGTAACTCTGTCTTCCAACACTACTTTCCAATCACTTATTAAGTTATTTGGTTTTCCATTCTGCCTTTCTTTTCCACGTCATCATTCTAAATCAGCTATTCTGTACCTCTCCCTTTGACTCTTGTAAAGACTTGATAATTGGCCTGCCAACAAAAGTTGTTTTTTCTACTGCGATTTATCCTTTAGAGATTCGCTTACTGATTGATCTCCTTAAAACACATCTCTGATCAAATTCCCCTGATCAAATTAAATAAAAAAAAAACTTTACTGAGTACTTCACAATATAATCTGAACCACTTTTTCACCGTATCCACTCACTATTTATAACCTCTCTGAAAATAGGCAAAGTCTCCTGCTTTCCCTTTCTCACGTTTTCATCTATAATTAGTCTTGCTTGAAATACTGTGTCCTCTACATTTCCATTTGTTAACGTCCTTCCTGTTTTACAGTTTGATCACAGAACAATAATGTTTTATTGCTCACTGAAACACAGAGGAAAATTCCATCAAGACTCATGTATTAATCTACACTTGTAAATTAATCCAATGTATTCCTGTTACAGAAGCCAATGTACCGTACTCTGCAAGTGACCTTTCACAGCCAAGCTACAGACACTGCTCTACAACTGTGAACTTCTAATCTAAAACTTGTGCAATCCCATGTTTAACACATTTCCCAGAGTTTGTTTTAACAAAATAGATTTTTCAAAGCTTGTTTTGCTGACTATGAAATTATATGACTTCTCATACACTACATATGATGAATTTTCTTATGCCTAACCTTGCAATGGTAATCCTCAGACAAAAGATGAGACATTACTCTTTATATTGTATTTGGAAATGAGTGTGTCAAAGATTCAGTTGGTTTTAGCAAAACTCTCTTATATTTATGAAAGATATTCATAGACCTTTAAGATGACAATAAGTGATAAAGATACTTTAGTGAGGGAGCACAATTTCAATATAATATTTTTTGGAATCATGAGAATGATTAAAATGTAAAAGAGATGAACAATTTATAATAGCGTTTGGAAGGATGGAGAAGCTGACTGTACTTTTTCATTTTAAGGGAGATATAATTTAAGTGAATAAATATAATTTACTTGAGTGGTTCCAGGAAAGGTAAGAATATGAAAGGACATTGCTTTACAAAGTCCTTAGGCTTAAGGGGGATGTAGACAAAGGGTCACAGGATAAGTGGACATGGAAGGAATTATGATGCAGATGAACATGCAGAATATTTTACAAATGGAAGTTTTGATAAGGAATGATTACTAAGGAGGATTTTATCATTTTAAAATCACAGAAAATAAAGCCTGTATCCATACTGATATTGTGAGAGTCATACAATAGCATCAAGGGTGGTATGACAAAAGTGAGCTTCCAGGAAACTGAATCTCTTTCACGTGGATAGAGAAGAAATCCAAAGAACAGACATTGACTGTGCTCACACCTAACTCCCCAAATCATTTCAAATAAACCCTCAAGACTTGTTCTTTTTTTTTTAAATAGAGAGAGAGAGAGAGAGAGAGAGAAGAAGAAGAATCAATTTTATTTATTCATTTGGCCTTCAGTTCTCTGAAATTTAGTTGTGTATGTGGTGCTTGGGTTTGAACCCGGGTTCTCGTGCATGCAAGGCAAGTGCAGTAATCACTGAATCACCATTCCAGCCCCCAAGACGTATGTTTTAACACAGTGATCCAAGTGGTTACTACCAAGTGATAAAATCTGAAAATTACATAGCATTCTTCCTCCAGTATCTGACACTTCAAACTTGCCTGAAATACAGTATTCTACCCAAGTGGCCAGAAATTTGGTATTAATTAAATGGTGTATAAAGTAGTAAAAGGTAGGTTCAGCATAAATAATTAACCAATCAATAAGATGAGTCTAAATTGATTATTTATTCCTTTCAAAGAGTATTTATCAATCAGGAAATCTACAAAATATGTCCCCTTAAAAATAAAAACAAAGTAACTGTTTTCTGGATTATTTTCCATCCTCTACCAATACCACCACCTTATAACATGATGTATAATATTTTTAAGTTGCATATTCTACGTAAATATAAGAAGGGGTGAAGAAAATAGCAAGATGTGTAATCATTACTGCTAATTAACTTCATGATTCGCTAGAAAATAATCCTTTATTAAATTGAAATCACAATGTTTAATATATCTAATAAAATGATTGTTTCCACAACTGAAAAATATTTTGCAAGATATATGAAAAGGAGAGAAAATATAAAAATAGGAAGAACATGTGAAATGTGTGAAATAATCTGTTCTTAAGCGTATATGAATAAAATGCAGAACAGTTTTTCTGGATCATCAGTTGTGGACTCTTCCTAAAAAGCAGCCATCTGTTGATCGATTTAAGTGGCTACTTAACTCACCAAGTAAGCTAGAAACTAACAAACTACGTGATTATGACAGAATACTTCAAGGTTGGCAAATGGTTGACATGGGACTGAATTTCCGACAGGCTAGTTTTCAACTGGTGAACACAGCAATGAGAAGGAGTTTTGATGTGTAGGCAGTGGGTCTTGACAATGCATCTATTTCAGTGAGTTCAGTCTTGTGTTCTAGGTCCAAACGCAATCTGGAGTCAATAGTTAAGTTAGTTTTTGTTTGTTTGGTTGTTTTAGTTTTCCTTATCCAAGTGATAGAGGACTATATTTATTTCAGGTCTCATTGTCCAGAACAAATCAGAATTAATGCATCAGTAATTTATCATTTACAAAATCAAAGGGCAATTTTCTTATATGCAAAAGAAGAGTAAGGCCATCTGACCATCAGGCAGGCAAAGATTCAAATAAGAAATACATGTAAAGACTGTGGGAAATCACACTCACTGAATAGTTTTATATCCATATGTGTGTACATATATATTAAGATAGATCCTTTAAAGAAATGTCTTGGCCATTTCCATAACCCTCTGTAAGGATGAGAGAAGGAGATGGCAGGAGGGCAAGTCAGTGTCCTTCCAGCTGACCTCGGCATTCCTGGCCTGCTTGTTCCCTTTCTCAGTGCTCCAGTTCCACACCACAGAATACTTCACAGCAATTATATTTCATAACAATGATGGCAAGATATTGTAAAAATCTGATAATTGCATGGAAGAAAAACAGCAATCACCCAAGATAATCATTTAAAAATTGACTTTGTCATTCATTTAACTCTGTATATGTGTATATAAATGCAATCATGTATATGAATGAATCTCTTTATAAGATGTCTACATCATACATACATAAATATTTTATATCATTTTATTTCTTCCTAATAAATAAAGGTAACTATGTGTACCTGAGCATCACTTATGGTTGCTTCATAACTTTACTCAATCTAGAATATTTTTTTCCTTTTTTTTTAAATAAACTATTATTTTGGATTCCCTCTTAGAATATGTTCTATAATATCTTCTAAGTGCTTCAAGTTAAATGCAGGCCCAGGGCTTGTACAGTGTCAACTGTACTAAAATTGGCCACATTACTTCTGAGAAGGATGATTGTCTAGGTCTCTCCAGCATGGGACTTCTCCACGTCCTTGCTGCATTTTGATATGCTAATTTTAAAACTTTTTTTCTTCCCAGATTGATACTAAATCATTATGATTTTAAATGAATTTTCTTGTTTTCAATGAACATTGAGCATGAATAAATGTAAGTTTTCGATTGTATATTCTCTTCTACTGACAAATTGTTTTAAAACATTGTTATTTTTCTTATCAAATTTTGCAATTTTGATACTGATTTGTTGAAATTGTTTCTATATTGTCATCACCAATAGTTTCCAGTAATAATCATGCAAATATATTTTCAATGAGTGGCTAATTTCTCCTATTTCTCCTTTGATGAAAAAATTTGATGTTTTTATATAAAATGTTTTTAAAAGGTTTACATTTAAAACTAATTAAATTATATATAACTAACCTTTTAATCATGTAGTTACTTTATACTTCTTTTCTGGTAGTTCTAATAATGTTATTTTAACATTATTCCTTATGCTCTAGGTAGCACCATTTTGTGTTTGGAGAAATAAGTTTTAAGTGGATAACCAATTGATGCTATGTGATTGTTTGAGAATATGGTGATTTTTTCTAATTACATGCAATATATATTTGGGTTCTCATGTTACATCAGTTTATTTTTCCACATTAATAACTCATTGCTTCATTACTTTAATTTGATAACATGACTAGATATCTGGTAAGGCAAATCTTGTCATCTTGGAATTTTCCCAAAAATGACTAGATATTCATGTTTTCCTATTGTTTCTACATATTTTAGAATCAGTTTCAAGTATCATGATTTTCTTTGTTTTCCAAAGGTTGTCTTCTTTAGTATTATAGAAGTAATTTATTATACTTATCTTTGGAAAATTTATATTTTTGTTCTGTTCAAATATTATAATTTTATGAAGAATTATAGTATTTTGTAGCTTTCGCTTTGCTTTCCTGACTTAACAGTAACAAGGGGTAATACTAATGTCAGACACTTATTGTCCTGACAAATGAATCTGGCCTGCATACTTTTTAGTATAACAATTGCAATAATTTCTATAAGTTATGTATCTTTATATTTTAGTATAATTTAATTCAATATAACTTATGACTCAGATACATTTATTTAATTGTGTAAAATATATTAATAAGAGTTATATACTGTTGTATATATGGTATATATTCTTCATAGATATTAACTTATTTAATCCTCAAAAACACTACTACTTAGATTCGATTTACATTTAAAGAAAGTGCATAACAATAATTTGTGAAAAATAATTCAGGTAGCGTAGGGTCGACTTAATATTTCAAACCTTGCAAATGGGTTGTGGAGTCAGCACTATTAGCCAGTGGAAGGCTTCTCACTGTGTATTAAGTCCCTATGGAATTGCTACAGATAAAAAGAAAAGCCGTGGGGCTGGAGCAGTGGTTCAGCAGTTACTGCGCTTGCCGGCCATGCACAAGGACACAGGTTTGAACACCATGTACCCAACAAGGTGTCTGAGCAATCAAAATCACATGAAAAGCTAAATAAAACTGATCCTATCTCTCTCTCTCTCTCTTTCTCTCTCTCTCACTGTTCCTCTCTCTCTCTCTCTCTCTTTGTTTTTAAATAGAAAATGCATTAGTTTCTGTCACCAGATGATTATATGTGAGATTTTAGGTGAAGACACAAATATCAACAAATCAAGAAATACTCAAACAAAATATTATAAAATAGCAATTCAAGGTGGACTTTGTGGAGTAAGTAGCATTAACTCACTAACTGGAGATACATTTATTTTTCACCAATCCATGTCAGTATATTTATGTCCATTGCTTACTTTGAGATGCAGATTATTTTGAGATTTAGATTGTTACAGTGATAGAAAATAAATGAAATTTAGAGGTGACACACAATCATAACACAGTGTAGATGGGTATCACATGTGCCTTATTTTTATTTTTTTCAAAAAGTTTGTGAGCTAAACATGGGTTATAATCCATTACCATATGAAAATTAATAACTTCCTACAATTTTAGAAAATAGACACCAAAATTATGTCTCCAGTGATTCACTCTGGAAACTCATGAAGATTACATGTGAAGGGTTTGGGTAAAGAGTTATGGACAGAGGGGAGAAGAGCCACACGTGAGCAGTGCTTGTGTGGTGAAGGTGGTGTAGGTTCTTACAGACCATGTGCTTTGTATGACCTCTGTGATCCTCAGTTTTCTCAATTCTAACACTGGTTGATTCTATAAATGCTTATTACAAATGTTAAATGAAATAATATGGAGTTTATCTCAGAGCTTGAAATATAACAAGCTCTTAGATCTGTAGACTTTTAACAAAACTACAAGTTATAGGAAACTTTACCATGGGCGATTAATTATATGTAGAAAGCCTAGGTAAAAATGATCATTATGGTTATCTTGAAACAGAACTTTTGCATGCTGTTATGGAATAGAACTTGCTAAAATATACAGAAAAGTAAGGAGTTATCTAAGATTATTTTTTACCTCCTCACACTTCAGCCTACAATTCAAGCTCATTTTGTTTGCTTGCAATGGACCAGCAAAGTCTGCATCCTTTGATTATTTTGAGAATTGCACATGTTTTCATCTGCATTTCAAATGGTGCTTTCAGTGATACAATATGGTTGAGGCCTTAAGACTCAGTTATGCATCATATTCTGATAGAAGACTGTTGATCACTCTGTCTCAGGTAAATCTTTTCCATCATTATTGTTTCACATTACTTCATCCTTGTATTTACTTAAAACATTTATCACAATCTAAACATTCTTCTTAACTTAGTTTCTTCCACATCGATATGAAAACTTCTCAGCATTATTGAGATTTTATGACTCAATTTATATAACTAATGCCTCAGACAATACTGGACAATTGAAACTTGGACATTTGTGCCATTTCTACCACTAGACTGATGGAAATGAATTTGGATAGATGACGTCTGGTCATTTTGATCTTGGGTTCTCAACAACTTATTACTTCATAGTAATAGAACTGATATCAACCTCAAACTGAATAGAAATATTATATAAATACACAAATGTACAAACATTATAAAAATGCTTTCTGGGCATTTTCTGTATTATATTTGAAATGAACAAAATTTAAATTTCATTAAAGATAAAATTGAAATATTATTAAAATAAAGATTAAAATATTATAACTCCATTCTTATCTGTAATCATACACAAGCAAGTTGCTAGCTAGTGGACCTTTGTATTGTTTGATATTTTTTTAGATTACAAGATTACAAAAGATTCTCAATGTGGGATGTACAGAGTGATTTGTTTTTCTGAAAAGTATTTTTGAATTTACCTAAGCCACATGGAATTAGACTGTGCTTCTGACACATATTGTCTGAATATTTTTAATTTATTATTATATTAATAATGAAATTCCAAAACCCTCTTAGAATCAGCACATTACAGTGACACAGCAATATCGATGTTCATTGCAGCACAATTTACCATTGCTAGGCTATGGAAACAACCCCGGTGTCCCTCACAGGAAGAATGGATCCAAAAACTGTGGTACATTTATACCATGGAATATTACACAGCAATTAGAAACAATGACCTTGCAGCCTTTGAGGGTAAATGGATGGT
>PVKS010000447.1:0-142350 GCA_004027875.1 Aplodontia rufa
GGAGCGACTCCTCTCCCCCCCTTCCCCAGACCTGTCCTGCCGGCGCCGGTGGCCGGTTCTCAATGTCCTGCTGGCCCCCCGGGGAATGGCTAAGATCCCCCGAGGCCGTTCCCGCCGCTCCCCGCTCCAGAACCCAGGGCGGGGAGCTACAGTCCCCTCCACGCTCAGGTTGAGGTGTGGCTGCCTTGTGACCCTGCTGACAGGTGGGACCTCTAAGAAGAGGCCACATGAGCTCCACCCTCAGGCGCAGAGCAAGGCAGGGACTGCAGGGACGACAGTTGTCCCAGAGGGGCTCTGGATTCTTCTTTCCGTCTCTCTCCGCCTGCCTGCCTCTCTCCTGCAGTGACGCAGCTCAGAGGTCCCTTGAGGACTCTAAACATTACATTCTTATAAATTGTCCTGTGGGATTCTGTCACGGCTGCAGAAAATGGACTGAGACAATTACACCATGAGGAGCAGTCTCCTTAGGCACAGCTGCGTCTAACAAGTGCAACCTTCAACAAACACCCCGGGGAGTTTCCCTCCTAACCAGACCACAGCCCCTTTATTCCTGTGTACCCAAAGGACCTCAGATAACCCCTGGCATTTATTGTAATGTGATTGGAAAAGGTAATACAGGCAATGACTGTCTTCATGCACCTTACACATGAAAGGTGGCATCCTGACCCCGGCGTAATACCCAGGCATTCATCACCTGGAACCTGCTCCTGGGCATCGAGGGTTTTCTTCATCAGCCCTAGACTGAGTGTCCTGGATGGAGGTTTCCTTTCTATAAAATAAGGGTTAAGACACTGCCAGGTTCCATAAAACATCTGCCATCTTTGAAACATAAATACACAATTTGCTTTCAGAGACAAAAGTTCATTCTGGTAGAAAATGACAATTCTGTCACTACTGACTCCTTCCCATCCAGCCCCAAGTCAGCTCTGCTTCAGTTCTGCTGTGAGGAGATCCCCTGAGCACCTCTGCCTCCCCTCCTGAGTTGAAGACAGGACCAGGGGTAGCTCTCTGGTAGAGCACTTGACTAGTGTGCATGAGGCCCTGGGTTCAGTCCCCAGAATGAAGAAAACAAACAAACAAAAAAAAAAAAAACAAAAACAAAAAACCAATTACAAGACAGCAGATGTTGAAAAGACTCAAAAGTCTCAGTAGTCTGGGAACAACTGTGAATTTTACCATCCACTTCAGAGTAAAAGAGGTGATTAAAACAGCCCAAGTTAGCGCACAATCCTGGTAGCTGCACTAATTACAAGCTTCAGGGATGGGAGAGAATGTTGCAATTGCTATAGTCACATTCCATGACAAGACAGACGACGTAATTACTGCTCTTACTGTGACACCCTCTGCACTGCCTTCACATTAGTAGAGAGGCCCACACCTATTTCTCAGCAGTCCTGGACTACTGAACAATGGACTTGGAATCAACTAGAAGCATGTTTGTTGGCTTTGCCTGCTCCTCCCTCTACCCCCAGAAAACAAAGAAGGTTTCTGGTTAAAAGCACAGCTGAGCTGTGCTCCCTGCACTGGTGTCTTTCAAGGTCAAAATTGGTGCAGGCGCCTACAGAAGTCCCACTAGCCCCAGGCAGGTCCTCGGACATTAGCAGTATGCACTTCACCTACTGCAGAGGGAGTCTTGAGATGTTTTATCTTCTTTTAACATTGGTAAGCTTTTGAGGCTGACATACCAGCTCCTAAAGGTAATCCCTCCCTTTCTCTCTCCCTGCTCCTTTTAACTGATTTTCATTAAGTCTTCCTACAGACCTCTAAGGGAAAACTCTAGAAACTTCCATATCATGGCTTCCAGTGGATTCACTGTAGGCAATTCTCAGTCACTGTTAGATGGTGTTATCAGGAGGGGCTTCTCCCACCCAGCACTTGGTTGAGGGGTGAGGTTACATCTGCAGCTGATGGTGGGAGATGGGGGTGAGCAGAAGGACAACGCTCAGGGAGCCCCTCTGAATTGTAAGGTTCCTAAGAGTGGGTCAGCCACTATCATTGTCACTAAGGCTCCCCCACATCATACTTGATTGTACTCCAGGAGGTAAATCTGAGGCATGCATGCGAGAGGTTAGTGTCCCCAAGCTTGCCTAGGTCAGGGCCAGCAGAGCCCTCATGCAGCCCATCTGTGCGCAACTGACCCACATCCACCCCGGACCTTGACTTAGCCAAACCCTTGCAACAGACTGGTAGAAGTCTTATCTGATTGGCCATCTCAGTTTTAGTATCTCCCAACTTTCCACAAAGCCATACTTCAGTCATTTTGTAAGTTTACAAAACAGACATCCGTATGGTGATGGGGACTTCTGAGGTGAACGAGGAACACAGCAAGGCCCCACCTTGCTACAGAGGGATTCCAGAAAGACAGCGAGGGAGAAGCAGCAGTTGTGAGTCGAGCAGCATGGTCCTGGCTAAGCTAACCTGCCTGGTCCTCCTGGGCAGGAGGACACCTGGACTGGAGGGACACCTGGACTGGAGGGACACCTGGGCAGGACTCAACCTGGGCACTCAGCTTCCACTGTGCAAATAGGACAGCGACACCTGCTGCTTGTGGCCAAGTGATGTAACGGTTGCCACCATGCATGCAGGGGCTGCTATTCCCTTATGTGTTTGGCTGCTTTCTGGAAGGATGGAAAGAATGTTTAGAAGTTGATGCGAGGGGGTTTTCCCAGTTTTGGGGGCATGCTTTGGCTTAATCCCAAGGCTGTACTCCTCAGATCTGATCCCACCCCTGAAATTGATTCTCCGACCCCTTTTCCTTGAACTTATTTCGAAATCTGACTGCGGGAAGCTCTGGAGTCGTCTGCTTTCTGCTGGTCTAGATGAGTGCTGTGAAGGTTTCTGGAGGAAGATGATAAAATGTGAAGTGAGGGGAGTGGCCGTGAGGAAGCTCCCTGCCGGGAGACTAGGTGCAGGGACAGCCGCAGCCACTGCCACGACCAGACCCTGGGTCTCTTCTTTCAGAAATGCAGTTCTTTCCATCTTTTCACCTCACCTTGTCTTGATCACATGTCACCCTGGACCTCCCGAACCTTCCAACCAACTGTGAGTGACCATTGCAACACGAGGAGGTCCATCACAATGGGGGAGGTACCTAACTGGGACACCACAACATTTGAGCCTTGCTCTTCCGTTTTAACAACAGTCTTGGCTTCATCAACTTAACCGTGTCTTTCTGGAGAAAACAACCACAGAAAACATATTCTGCTCTTTCAAAAGAGTTTGCACCACGGCGTCTCTGCTAGGGACTGAGGATCTGGGGCTTGGTGAAGATGCACCTGATAGAAGAGGTGTGGGAGGACTCTGGACCAAAACCAGCGTGAAAAGCCTGAAGCTGGAGGCCCCACAACCTCATCAGCAGACTTCTGGAAACTTCCCACGCAGCTCCACCAGACACAGTGTGGAGGATGGTGGGAGCACAGGGGTCCCCACTTAGTGCCCTGTCAGAACTTCTACTTTGTGAACTGTGGATTTCATGGTGCAATAGAAAGTTTCTCTCAAGTTCACATCATAAAAATTTTCACTCCTACATCCTAATACTTTAACTCTTGGATCCACTTTATGAATTGAACTACACCCAATTCAAACCCTGAAACCCACTGTGACTGCATTAGGGGACAGGGATTTTGAGCAATGAGGTCAAAAGGGTGGGTGCTAATCTCATACGACTAGGGTCCTTATAAGAAGAGGAGGAGACATCATGGGGGGCCTCCTCTTCTGTGTGTGTGTGTGTGTGTGTGTGTGTATGTGTGTGTGTGTGTGTCTTTCTCTGCAAACACAAAAGAAGACCATGTAAGGACACAGTGAGAAGGTGGCCCTTACTGGCCCCTGCATCTTGCACTTATGACCTCTGGAACTGTGACAAATCTGTTGTTTAAGCCACCCAGTCTGATGTTCTGAAAGCCTGAGCAGATGAATATGGTTCATTTGAAATTTACTTAGATAAAATTAGTGAAGCATGTAGCTTTATTTATCTTTCAAGTGCAAGCAACATCTAACAACACTCATTAATGATATGTTCCCCTCCGACTTGAGATGCCATCTGGATCATGTTCCAAATGCTCCACGTACTGGGGTCTATTTTGAGACTTATTCTGTACCATTTATCTGTCTTTTCTGGAAAGAGTTCTAGGAATCTTTAAATATTATGATTCTATGATATGTATTAATATCTTCCTCCTACAATGCATATACTTTAAAAAATAGCTTCATGGGCCACTGCTCAGCTCAGGGGTACAGCACTTGCCTAGCATGTGTGAGGCCCTGGATTCAACCACCAGCACTGCAAAAATACAGACTAAATAAAACAGACTTCCTACATGCTTCCACACATTTTCATCTAACTGAACTTCAGAATAATTTAAATCTTGCTTCTTCAAAATCTGAAGTGGAATTTGGCTTATCCTATATTGAACCTTCATTTGCAGAGAGGCTGTTTCCCAGTAATGACTCTGCTGATTCTAAAGCAAGGTACTCTGTTGTTTGGAGCTTCTATGCCCTCTTATCTTCTGAGTGTCTTACCCACTCACGTTCGCCCTCTTCAAAGTCGATTCCTGATGCTGATACGCATTCCCACCTCGGCTTCCAGCGAGTCTTGCATTCCAGGGTTTCAGGATGTGCTGAGGCAACCCATGAGGGACACTTAAGTACAGGCGTCCTTGCCACTTACTGGGTAAAGAAGTTTATATGATCTCATTTTATAAAGCAAAAGAGGAAATGCCAGGAAGAAGCAGAAGCTTGCAAGAGTCCAGCTCTCCTTCCTAGCACTTGGGGGTCAGCCAGGAGAAAGGAAGTGTGCAGATATTAACAGGAGCATGGCAAAGTTGGCTGCGTGCATTTACGCCTCTTGCCGTCTCCTCATAGTTTGCTTTGTGCATTTTTTGTGTGATTGAACACTACGGTAAGACCATGTTGAGCTTTGTAAGAAACTGCCGAGATGGCCACACCATTTTCTATTCCCACTAGTAATAAGTAAGAGGCCCCATTATTCCACATCCTGGCAGCATTTGATATTGCTGGCTTATTATTATCTATCTATTTACTAACATATGAGCCTTTATTTATTTAAAGAGAGAAGAACAGTGAGAGTGAGAGAAAGAGAGAATCAATTTTTATTTAGTCTTTTTTTCATGTGGCCTTCATTGCTCCAAGATTTGTTGTATATGTGGTACTGGGGTTTAAACTTGTGCCCTTGTGCTTGCCAGGCAAGTGCCATAACTCCAGCCCCTGTACCTTTATTTTTAAACACTTTTTTTCTTTTTTGGTACAGGGGGTTAAATCCAGGGGCACTTAATCACTGAGCCACATCCCCAGCCCTTTTTATTTTCTATTTTGAGACAGCATCTTGCTAAGTTGCTTAGGGCCTTGGTAGGTTGCTGAGGCTGGCTTTGAACTTACAATCCTCCTGCCTCAGTCTCCTGAACTGCTGGGATAGCAGGTGCATGCCAGTGTGCCTGGCTAGCTTTAAACGTTCATTTTTACATAGTCACATGTGCACACAGCATAACCTGTCAACTTGATTTCCTCATGACACTTTTTTCATAGGTGACAGTGGCATTCATGGCTTTAGCTTGCAATTCTCTAGGCCCACGTGGTGCTGAGCCTTCTTGGGTGCTTCTTGGCCGCTCATGCGTCCTCTGTGCTCTGTGCTGAGAAGTCCTTTAGGCATCTTGGCCATTTTTAAGCATGCTGTTCTCTCATTGTTCAGTTTTGAGAAACACGTCTATTTTGGATATAGATCTTTGCTCGGGCATGTTCTTTGCAAAGACTCCTGTCTGTGGCTTATCTTTTTATTTCCTCCCTGGGATTCACAGAAGTTATTAATTTTAATGAAGCACAGTTTATTTGTATTTTCCTCCATGGGTTGTACTTTTGCTGTTGTACCTAAAAACTCACTACCAAACCCCAAGGCCACCTATATTTCCTCCCACGTTGTCTTCTGGAAGTTCATAGTTTTGTCTTTTATGTTTCTGGCTCCTTTGAGTTACTTTCTGTGAAAGGTGGAAGACCAGCGTCTGGATTCATCTTTTCGCGATGGACTTCTAGAAGCGTGTGTTTAAAAGCCTATTTACTCCACGGGGTCGCCCTTGCCCTCTGTAAAAGATCAGCTGACTGCACTTATAAGGGTCCATCTCTGGGCCCTCTGTCCTGTGCACAGATCCCCTGCACGTGGCTCACCAACACCAGATCACTGTGGCTGCAGCTCTCTAAGAAGCCGTGTGTTCTTATCTTCCAGGTCCTTTGCCTTTCCGTATAAACTTTAGAATCAGCTTGTCAATAGCCACAGGATAACTTTCTGGGATTCTGGTTGTCATTACATTGAATCTAGAGTTGGTGAAAAAAGCTTGACCATGTTGTGTCCTCCTATCTATGAACACAGGTATTTCTCTACTTATACAGACACTCTTTATTCCTTCAGTTTTACTGTCTTTCTTGTGTAGATCTTGCACATGTTGACTATAACTGGTATATTTCTGCCCAATCTTTTACTGTTAGCCTGAGTTGCTTTATTTTATGTGTCAGCTTAGTGCAAAATATGTTGTTTTTAAAATTAAAGCAGAAAATCTAAATTAGTTTTTCCACTGAACACTTATTAAGACAGATACCTTTGGAATTGCTCTGTAGTCTTTTGTAATATTTATATGATCTTTCTAGTTCATGTTCTAAGGTCTTTATTTCTTGTCTTCCAGTAATTCAGAAGTGCTTCTTTCTTTCATTCATTTTTTTTTTGAGAGAGGGAGAGAGAAAATAAAAAATCACTTTTATTTATTTTGTTCATGTGGCCTTTGCTTCTCCATCACTTAGTTGTAAATATAGTGCTGGGGTTCAAACCTGGGTCCTTGTGCATGCCAGGCAAAGGCAGAGTGCATGCCACTGCTCCAGCCCAGAACTGTAATTGCTATCGGAAATGAACTTGTACTTGCTGATTCACACCTATGAAATAAGAGGAAATAGGCTACAGTGGGCAGTTGCCATGCACTTTTTCCCCTAGCACCCAAACCTCTTTGGTTGGAGGGACTATCTTCTGTCTGCATCCAGTGTGGAAAAAAGATGATTTCTCTACATAGGATCTGAAAATGTCAAGTACTCACTTTCTCAGAATCCCTTGCAACTTGGGCACAAGCATGTGACCTTGGTCCTGTGTCAGACACATGTGCCAGACTTCAACTAATGCTCCAAGAGGGAACAGATTGAGCCCGAGTGCTGGTGGAAGTATTGGTGATCCTGGCTGAAAGGCTGAGACCTGAGAGAAATAAGAAGTCTGATGGTCCATTTTCAGAATGCAGCCTTAAGGGTCCCATATAAGAGGAAGCCATCTTAACTCAGGGAACCATGAGGCTAGAAGGAAGCCATGTTTAAAACTCTCCAACAGGTCTCCTTACACCAGTAAGCGACACCCACTTCCTATGCCCTGCCTACCTTCTTTGACTTTCCATACCTTGCCTATCTACTTCCGGTGCTCAGCCCTATCCAATCTTAGCTGATCATGTAGATTGTAACTCTGAGCTCCTCCAATTAGAGTGAAGGGCAGGATTACATCAGACTGGGGATAAATACCAGTGGATTGCCATTGTGCATGTGTGCACTTCAGAATCCACCCCCCTTTGATCCCCACCCTCCCATGGGAGTAAAATCTGCCTTGCTCACCCACCTCCAACCATGTTTGTTTTATGGCACCTCAGATATTTCTGAGAGTCCCTGGCTCAGCGCAGCAACAGCACAGTGGAACAAGCATGCTTGGTGGGGGCCTAGGATTCCTCAACAGTCTATTCTGCAACACCACTCCGAGCATTGTTCCCAGAAACCAAGTTTTATGCTTATTTCTCTAGTCTTTCTGGTAAATTCTATGAACTATCCAAAATCCCTTCAACATCACACACATGTGCATGATGCCCTGACTACCCCACCTGATCCTTCAGTTTAACCCATGACTCCTGAGACCCGGATAGTATGTGGGTCCTGTGGTGAACAAGCCCCTCAGCCCTGCAAGGGAGGAACTGGTGACTGGGAGTTTCCCTCAGAAGTTTTCCTGTAGTCTGAATGCATATTATCATGTGAAATTCACAGTTAACGCACATCTGTGTCTCCTTTAATGAAGTTCAACAGCACAAAACAGAATACTTTTGCTGAAGAAAAGCAGCACATATCGGTATCACGTTTAAATTTCTGCATAACTGCAATACGCTTGTGACCCCAGCTGTGGGCTGCAGAGGCCGTCCCTCCATAGGCTGCCATCTTCTGACCTGCAGTCAAGCATCCAGATTGAGGCTTCTGTCCTTCACAGGCCAGGCTCTGTGGTCGCTGGCAATACTCGAGGTTCAGGTCTGCGTCTTCATGTCTCACACGGTGCTGAGACTCAGTCTTCTTGCCTGTGACCTGGGGCACTGGTGGCACCAAGCTCTCAGGGCTGCTGTGGACGTTCAAGCCCCTGATGGCCCATGTGAGGAACTTAATACAAGTTAGGTGCAGTGTCCAAGGGTCAGCTCCTCCTGCCTGTCTACTTAGTGGACTTTTATTTAAAAATAATTGTTCTTTTTTTTCTTTTTGCCATTCACTGTTTTTCTGGTGGTGCTGGGGGCTGTTTCTTCACTCCTGAGGTTTATGTGCCTCAGTGGTGGTCATTTTCTACGAATCATTTCCTGGGCATGGAGAGCTGCAGCTGCAGATGTGGGCCTTCTCTATTTAATGGCCCTTTTGTTGTATCCGTTGGGATCTTTTCATTTGGTTTTTTCTCTGCCAGGAGCATCAGCCTCGAGTCAGGTATCGCCAGTCTTGATCTCCATCATCTCCCCCTGTGCTGACCCACCTCTTCCTCTCCACTACTCGTGGGACCTCCAGGCTGTCCTCTGGGTCACTACTTTGGTTCGGGGCAGCAAGTATCATACTCATTGCTCCTTCAGTGGTGTTCCCAGTTTTTCTACCTCACTTCCAGCCCTTGTTTCCTAGATTTTGTTGGCTTCAATAATTTTTTAAGGGATTAAGCAGTTACTTAAAATCTTCCTTGGTGTTCTGGAAGAAGGCTTAAGGAATGCTTCCTTGAACTTTTCTATTCTACACTCTGGTCCCTCATGGTTTTGGCAGAGTGTTTATGTTAGGCCAGTGCTTTATCTTTTTCTTTTTGAAAGGGGGCAGTTCTAACTCAGCTCTGCTGTTTTCTTGAGGGTAGCTTAGGAAGATTCTCCACGGCCCCTCCCCTGTTTCCTGGAGCAAAGTCATTCCAACGTTCTTATAGCCCACAGCCCAGCTGCCTTCAGAGCCACGTACCCTGCGGCCCCTGGAGCCACAGTGGCTTCCCTCCCTGCATTGAGAGGTGGGAAGAAGCCTGCCCTCAGCAGCAAAGGCACACGTGGGAGTAGCAACACCTTTCCCCAAGGACTATTTGACGAACAAGCACTGCTCAGTGCTTCAGCCCCAGCAATGCCCCTGTCCAGCTATGTGATGCCGCCTACCCCTGAAGTCACCGCATCAGGAGGAAACACGGGGACCAACCTCATTGCTTGACCTTCTCACCTGTTGGCATGAAGATGAAGTTAGAGCAGAAATGATCGGGCGTCTGCTTTGGGAGCCTTCTGGCAGAATCTAGGCACTCCTGGACTCCGTGGCATCTGAACCCTGGGCACGCTCAGAACTCCAAAACAAGTGAACTTGCAGCGTTCAGGCTGGCGATGCCCTACCCCGCCCGGCTTCACGCGCCTACCTTCACCCTGTCCCTGCAGGCCTCCATCTTCAGCTGCTCCACAGCTTTCCTGGCCTGGGAGATGCTAGTAGTGCTGTTGTTGGACATGGACGTGCCCTCCTTCATTCTGCAGGCCCTGGAAGCAACCACATGGAAGGTTTGCAGGTGCCGCTCTGCTGTCCTCCCCGCCTCCACCAGGGAGATCTGGGCGCAAACTCACCTGGGATAGAGAGAGGAATGCTCTGGACAGCGAGGACCACGAGACACTGTGCTTTTGTGGAGAGACTTTGTCAGCCCTGGGGAGAATGAGGAGATAAGAGATGGAACCAGGTTACTTCGTTACCAGCCACCACCCGTAAGGCCTGGAAGTATGTTGGAAATAAATGATTTTCACACCTGTTTGCTCATCCATTCCCCTAGCAGCTCATAAAGTTGGCAGGATGGTGTTGATTTTTGTTTTGTAAATAAAATGCAAAAAAAAAAGATAAAAATTAAGCCAATCATCAAAGGTTCCAAAGCCAAAATGTGTGGATCCAAAACCCAAACTCAAGATGTGGCAGCCTGGCCGCGGGGTCTCTCCTTGGTCTCACATGGCTCCCAGCATACTGCCGATGGATAAAACGGCTTCAGTATTCATCTTAGTTTTCTGTCACTCCAAAAAGTTTACAGACTTTAGGTTGGGAGTTTGCTTTTAAACGATACCACACACAGTCCATTGCAAGCATCGCTTTGCTTTTCTAGAAGGAGAAGGAAATTCTCCCGGCCTCACACTGAACGACGCCAAGTGATGAAGCTGGGACACTATAATGCTAGCTGTGCGGTAGACCAGTTACTCCATCCACGAGCAATCAGGATGGCCGCGGAAAGCAGGCGCATAGGGGAACCGGCTCCCGGCTGCCTAGGGAACGGAGGCCAGGGCAGGATCTTGGAGTGGGGTTTTCATATTCCCTAGCCCAGATGAGCCCTGACATCCTTCTCATTGCTCATGTACAACTTTTCAAAAGTAAACCTTCTTGCTATAAACTCGGTGAACCACCAAAGGCCGAGTGTGACAGGTATGTGTTCCTACCTTGCTCGGGAACTTTTACCCACAACCACAAGTGGTTGGGGCTTTGAAATCTGGGGACTGTCCTGTACACAGGACACTTGGTCCATCCTGCTCCCCAAGGATCCACTCGGCCCTGGAGTGACCCTCGCCTAACCTGGAAGAGATGGCAGGGAGCGGCCGCCCCACCATGGTGGGCAAGTACCTGGATGGCTGGCAGGACAAGGAAAAGCAGAGAGCTGAGCTTTCCAAGACAGACCCGGAGCTCCCTGTCCCCCACGAGGTGCCTTTCATGTCCACTTAACTAGCCCCTCTGCCTTTTCCAGCCTGCCCGGAAGCCCTCCTTCTCCGTGACCCAGTGTGTCACACCTTTGCCCACATATACTTCCCACCTCGGCCCAAGAGACAACGTGGGGCTGTACTGGAGCCAAATGCATGCCTGGGCTACTGGGGGACCCCGACTGGACCCTTGGCCTTCTAGACGATGAGGGAAAAGGGGAATGAGTCAGTGGTCCCAGGGCCTCCTGGCTCCTTGTGGGCAGACAGCAGTGGCTCACACAGGGTGCACAGGGGTCTCTGATGGCTGCCACTGGGGCTCCCAACTCAGGACGTGCAAAGTCCCAGGAAAAGGTGCGTCTGTCCCCAGGGCTGCTGGTCTGACTTATTAGGGTCTTGTGTTGGCAGTTTCTGGAAGAGTGGACACCAACACACCTCATTAAGTGAAGCTGACCAGAGGCCTCCATCTGCTGTTTTGGGTGGAATGGTGACCTCTGCTTGCAGAAAGGAGCTGACCTTGCTGCAGGGACTGTCCCTCAGCCCTGCTCCAGAGGGAACACTCCTGGATAGGAAATGTCACTCCCTTATCTTACCTCTGAGAGGTCACCGTGGCAGGCCCAGGCAGGGGATACAGGCTGGTGGCAGCAATAGTCTGCTGTCTGTTAGAGGCTGATTCAGGGCTCCTGCTTCGGGGCTCACCTGGAAGCACAACCATAAATGTATGTAGAGGAACGGGAGAGCCCTCCTCACTGGTGCTCAGGGTCCCAGCTGCCCTGCTCCCAAGGAACACTCCCAAGCTCAGCAGCTTCCCGTGAGCCTGGGGACTCCCAGATCAACCCTCAGGAGAGACAGTGAGTGAAAGGGGAGAGAGAACCCCTAAGAGGACACAGCAGACTGGGCCACCATCTGCAGAAGAAGGCCACCCTGGGACTCACCAGACGGCCACTGCCATCTGCCCCCCCTGTTGCTCTGCCTGTCACTCACAGGTCTGAATCTAGCCACTGCACCAAATGGAAGCCGTTCAGATACATGTCCAATGCAGAAAACTGAAACTAAAGGCCAATCCATCACAGTTCTGCTTCCTAGAGATGGTCCTGCCTATGGCATGCACGCACCATTCTTGGACATGTTAGGAATAATTTGATTTCACCAAGCACACTTAGCACGGAGACGGGACTAGGTCTTCAAAGAGGGCCAAGTGGCCTTGTCCACCTCCTTCCCTGTGGACAGAGTTGCTCCAGGAAGACCAGCTTTAAAATGAGGGAATTATTCCCAGCGTCCGCTGAGTGCCCTGCTTGGCTATATCCACCTCCAGGGAGCCCACTGCATCAAAACCCAAAGCCCAACAGGACCAGGCTGGCAGCTAGTGACCAGGCAGCAATGGAGAGTCCATGCAGTCTGGGACACACGAGCTGAAAACCAACAGCAGAACGGTTTCCAAGAGTGCTGATGTGTTAGCAAAACGAAGACCCCAGGTCTTCTTCTCCCAGAGTGGCAGAAAGCAAAACAGAGGTGGCTACAGTAGATGCAAAAGCCAAATAATTTTGGGGAATGGGAAGCAGACACATCTAAGAAATCCCAGCAGTGCCCTGCCTCCATGGGGCTTACAGAAGGGGCTTATTCCCCTGGAAGGGGCTTCATGTTGCAGACATGATTTGAAGCATTGGGGTCACCTGATGGCAGACTGATGGGATATAATGTGGGACACCAGGAGGCAGTGGGCCTGTAGGCAGTCACATGTCCCAGTCAGCAGATGCACCCCAGATGCCTGCAAGTCATCCAGCCCCCCCACTATAAAACTTACTTTACATACACACCTTACTTGACTTTTAGATTCCCAGAAGCGAGTTTTACAGATTATACGCCTGTCCCCGGAAGACTCTAGATTGCACTGATCGGATAGCAATTCTTTATCCTCTGAAAGTTCCTTAAAAGTTGTGTGTGTGTGTGTGAGTGTGTCTGCTCAACCCAATAAACACCATGGTGAAAGGCCATGGGCAGAGCTGCCTGTGCCGCAGCCACCCTGAATGCAAGTTGTCTCTGAGTCTTTCTTCATACAGAAGTCTGTGCCTGTCTGCACGGTGAGGGAGCAGCAAGGGCAAGGAAGAGGGGCAAACCCTAGTTTATAAACTCAGACAAGGATCTCTCATGGTAACGGAGTCACTCCTGTGACACTGACATCAATCCACGTGCTCCCAGCAGACCCCTCCCAACACAGCCTCATCGGGCGCTGAGTTTCCAGCACGGGAGCTTCAGCAGACACGTTCAAACCGTTCAAACCGCAGCAGGCGATGACAGCGAACAGAGCCTGCTCACAACTCCTTGCTGCAGCGGCTCCTCCCTCAACCAGGACTGTTCTCTGCAGGAGCATCCGGGAGACTCTGCCTTCTCCTTGCATCCTGCACAGCAGCTTCAGGTCCATCAGTCCCAGTACCGATACGCATCATTCTCGCTCCATCAAGGTGGCGTCGGCTGAGGTCTTCAGCCATAGATGTGCAGCTTCTTTTTGTAATGAATAAGGATTAGAGGGAAGATACTTTGCACTGTCTGAACCTGTTCCTCTCAGACTTTCCAAGTGCCCATTTATTGACTGTATCAGTAGGGGCTCAGGGATTTTTTTGGTTCAGTGGAAATTCTTGACCACCACTATTTATTTTGATGCTTGAATTGTCCTAGATTCAGCGAGTGGGTGCCACTTCATGATGGTCTGTTTCTTCTTATGTCTCTTTTATTTCTGATCACTTCCTTGCTTTCTTAACGCTGCCATTTCAAGGTGTTGGGACAGTGCTCCTAATTTCAATTTCTACCAAACTATGACTTCGCTCTTTCTCTCATCTGGCCAATGTGTCTCTGTCGAAGTACAGAAGCACTACAAGCCATAGGCATGGGATTCCTAGTCCACAGCACGCACAGGGTTGGTAGTATCTTAGGGCTCCTAGACTACCTCTGAAGGACTGCTGCCAACCAAGCATCCGGCACATTTGGGAGAGAGGGCAAGAGCCCGGATCTACCACTAACTTTCCAGGCAACCTCGGGCAATTGCCTAACCACTCTGGTCTCAGGGATGTTACCAGGGCTGTCTGAGCAGGACCAAGCTATGTGAAGAGGCCCCTGCAAACGGAACTGTAGCTTATCATGGGTTACAAGATGAAAGCATCCTATGACCAACCTCTAGTCCAGGTCCATGCCAAACATGGACGGACATCCGGTCTCATGAGACAATGGAAACACACACAGCAACAGGACAAGGATGGGAGCCCCGGCTTGCCCCTGAGGAGCACCAGGCGTTCCTCCTGGGAGGAGCCCTTGAGAAATTCTCAGGGCAGTTGGTACTCCAGCCAGGAGTTCTCTTAGCCCCACATGGATGGTGCTAAGAGATCTGCATAGGAAGATGCTTCTCAGAGCTAGGAAATCCAAGACTGGGATGCCAGCATGGTTGGGTTCCAGCAAGGGCCCCTGTCTGGACCCACAGAATGCCATCTCCTCTCTCTGTCCTCATATGGGGCAAAGGGCAGCTTCCTCAGGCCTCTTTTAGAACGACAAATCCCCATGTCCATCACCTTCCAGGGCCACTGCCTTTAAATGCTACTGCATTGAGGGTTAGGTTCCAGTTTATGAATGGTGGGGGCACTAACATTTGGATGACAGCAACTGCCCAGACTCGGGAAATCCAGAGTGGTCTCCACATCAGGCATTTAAAGTTCTTCATAGCTACTCCCAGTTCATGTGCAGTTTAGCAACGGGACACATTTTTACCTTAAGAAATGTTGTCTAGCAATACAGCTGACATGCAACATCTCACCTGGTCCCTGGGGTGTGACTGGCTTCCCTCAAATGTCTGTGTCCCACTCTTGAGAACCTGTGAACAAGTTAAACTATGTGACAGGGAGGAATTAAGATGGCAGGTGGAATTAAGAAGGCTGACCAGCTGACCATCCTAAGATGGGCAGGTGATCGAGAATTTTCTGAGAGGGCCCAATGTAATCACAACTGTCCTAAAATGAAAGATGGAAGCAGGAGATATGAAGCTGGACTTCACAAAGCGGTAATCACAAACTGCAAAGACCCACGGTTTTCAAATGCTGGAGGAAGAGGCTTCAGGGTCCCCTGGGCTTTCGCCAGAGGACAGCTGGAACAAGCCTTGGCTTCTGCAGTCCCTCAAAAGGCAGTCTGGAGCGGCAGATTATGTCAAATTCCCTTCACATGATGTTGTTTCAACAGAAAAGCTATTTTTACAGAGGGGGAGGTGACTGAAAGGGAAAACTGATAGTTATGAGTTTTCAATGTAATTTTAATTGAAGAAAGAACAAATGCTGTCACATTCCAGCTCCCAGCAGTATCCTGCAAGAATGAATTTCCCATCAACATTTTTAGAGCAAACCATCAATTTTTACATTTCTGGAGAATCAATCTTTCTTAAAAGCAGGGTGGCTTCACAGCAAAGCGCAAGGGTTTTTGACTTGGCCTGTGTGCGTGTGTGTGAGGCCATTTCCCACCTCACCTGCTTCCCTTCCAGCGTTTAGTACTATGCTGTTACAAAGAAGGTTTCTTTGTGTCTCTGACTCCGCCACCACTTCTCCTCCAGGTTCCTTTGCCAACCTGACAGGTGTCTTGGTCAACAGTGTAATTTTCAGAGGCTGGAGGGGTGGCTCAGTGGTAGAACACTTGCCTGGCATGTGCAAGGTCCTGGGCCCGAACCCCAGCGCCACATACACAACTAAATGTCTGAAACACAAAGGCCAGATGAAAAGCAAAATAAAGTTGATTCTTTCTTTTCCTCTCTCTCTCCCACTATGTCTTAAAAAAAAATCAGGTGCTATTTTCAAACAGGCTCCTGAGTTGGAAGAGGAGGCACTGCTACTGAACCTCAGCTCTCGGGAGTCTGCGATCTCCTGCTGCCCCTCCAAAGTCTGGTTTAGCAGCTGAATCCAAAAGAGGCCCCAGGGTGAGAGGGGCTGGCTGATGCTGACAGGGAGATTACCAGAAGCTTGCAAGGGCCCCACATGGCAAGGGACCCTGCAGCCCACAGGATGTCCCAGGAACACCCTCCTGCCCTGGCTGTCCCAGGGACCTGGGTCAGCACTGACTCCATCTTCCCAACCCATGCTTGCTGCCTTCCCAATTCTTGTAAGACTTTATTTTTTGATTTTTATTTATTTAACTTTTTTTTGGTTTGAGGGATTGAGCCACATCTCCAGCTTGTATTTTCATTTTTTTATTTTGAGACAGGGTCTCCCTAAGTTGCTTAAGACTTCACTAAGTTGCTGAAGCTGGCTTTGAACTTGCCATCCTCCTGCCTCAGCTGCCCAAGCCTTTGGGATTACAGGTGTCCATGACTGTGCCCAGCGAGGCTGCATTTTTTTTAAAGAGAGGACAGTGAGAAAGAGAGAGAGACAGAATCAATTTTTATTGAAATTTTTCACATGGCTTTCCTTGCTCTGACACCCAGTATGTGGGTGCTGGGGTTTGAACCTGTGTACTTGCACATGCTGGGCAAGCATCATAACCGCTGAGCCACCACTCCAGCCCCAAGACTGCATTTTTTAAGAGCAGTTCAGATTCACAGAAAAATCGAGCAGAAAGTACAAGGAAGCCTCATACATGCCATGTCCCCATAAACACCCGCCTCCCCCACAATCAACACCCCACACTGGAGTGGTATATGTGGCAATGAACCAATGCTGACAAAGCACCATTACCCAAGGCCACAGCTCACCTTGGGATTCAGTCCTGGTGTTGAATGTTCTGTGCACAAGTGTGCGATGCTGCGATCTACCTTCATCCACGTTCTGTGCACAAGTGTGCGATGCCGCGATCCACCTTCATCCATGTTCTGTCCACAGATGTATGATGCCATGATCCATTTCATCCAGGTTCTGAGCACAGGCATGTGAAGCCGTGATCCACCTTCATCCAGGTTCTGAGCACAGGCATGTGAAGCCGTGATCCACCTTCATTCAGGTTCTGAGCACAGGCATGTGATGCCGTGATTCATCTTCATCCACACTCTGTGCACAGGTATGTAATGCCGTGATCCACCTTCATCAACACTCTGTGCACAGGTGTGTGATGCCATGATCCACCTTCACTGACACTCTATGCACAGGCGTGTGACGCCGTGATCCACTTTCACCGACGTTCCGTCCACAGGTGTGTGATGCTGTGATCCACCTTCACTGACGCTCTGTGCTGGGCATGTGATGCCGTGATTCCACCTTCATAGCACCACACAGTAGTTCAGAGCCCTTCAAGTTTCCCCACTCTACTGTCTTCCATTACCCCCGCCCCAGTTCCTGGCAATTACGAGTCCTTTTGTGTCCTTTTCCAGAATGACATGTAGTCGGATGCAGTCTTTTCAGACTGGCTTCTTTCACTCGATTATATGCACCTGAGATTCCTCCATGTCTCTTGGAGTTTGATAGAGCCTTGGTTTTTTGTTTGTTTTTGATTTTTTTGTACCAAGGATTTAACCCAGAAATACTTTACACTGAGTTACATCCCAAGTCCTTTTTATTTTTTATTTTGAGGCCATCTTGATAAGTTGTTGAGACTGACCTCAAATGTCTCAGCCTCCTGCCTCAGCCTCCTGATCTGCTAGGATTACAGGTGTGTGCCACCACGCCCAGCAGCGCCCTCGTGTTTAGTGCTGAATCAAGTTCTGTGGTTTGGATGTACCTCATTTTATTTATCCACCCACTTACCAAAGGACATCTCAGTTGCTTCCACATTGTAGCAATTACAAGTAAGGGTACCATGCACATGACGTGCAGGTCCTTCTGTAGAAATAAGTTTTCAACTCAGCTGGGGAATTACCAAAGAGTGCAAGTGCTGGGTCCCGTGAGAAACGGGTGTGGTTGGAAGAAACTGCTCCACTCTGCTTTGCATTTCCAGCAGCAATGAATGAGAGCGCCTGCCTCTGGTATTCCCAGTGGAGTAGTTGCACGGAGCTCTCTCTTCACTGTTTTCGTTTGCATTTCCCCGATGGCATGGCGTGCAGCACCCTCTCGCCGCTCATCTGCCATCTGTTCCTCTTTACTCAGCTGCTTGTTCAGAACTTCTGCTCAGTTTATATTTGGGCTGTTTGTTTTCTCTTTGGTAAGTTTTAAGAGTTCTTTGCATATTTTGGGTAAGTCCTTCATCACACATGTCCTACAAATATTCTCTCCCCATCTGTGGTTTGTCTTCTCATGCCCTTGACCTTCGCAGCCCTTTTGCAAAGCTCACGGGTGGAGAATGGACCGGGTAGAGAATGGACCGAGTGGAGACTACGAGGCACACTGAGTTCAGAATTCAAGGAGGCACAGCATCCGGGACGCGATGCTACTTGATTGACAGTCCCTTTCAATTCTCTCCTAATTACAGTCCTTCTGAAGTGTCTGCCTCTGGTGCCCATGACCACCCCCTCCTGGCCAGAGTCCACAGTTTACGGGCAAATGCACCACCTCGCCAGTACCTTCCCCTGGCCATTGCTGCAGACAGAATTGTCATCAAGGAGAGCAATTTAGACCCAAAGCCAAGACTGGCTTCCCATGGTCAGCAAGAGGGTGCACCGTGGCTCCTGGCAAACCTGAAGGAAAGCTCTGGCTCTATGCAGCGGGACCTTGGGGAAGTCACTCAGTCTTCCCAAGGCTGGGTTTCTATCTACCCCACAATGTGGTTTTAAAGATTAAACAAGATGGGAGTAAGGGTTCTAGGAAACTGCCTGGCACAGGGTCCCCAGAAGTGGTGGTTCCTAACACCACGGAGCAGGTGGCCTGCACTCTGGACCTTATGACCACCTCCTTCCAGGACCCCTTCCAGAACTCCAAGCCTCCATGGATGTTCACATTGTCAGAGAGGAAGGCTGGACTATCTTGAGCTGATGAGGACGCCTTAACAACTGCAACAACAACAACAGATTCCTTAGCAAACAGGAGGGGCTGGGTGTGCCAGGTTAAAAAACAGACACGACCCAAGATTCTTCTAGCAGTTTCCAAAAGTCTAAGACAGGAAAGAAGTCAGAGTGTAGACGGGAAATGCCCTGGACAGCAGCAGGAGGAAGAGGGAGATCCCCAGGACCAGGGTGACAGGGGACTGCAAAGCCCTCAGGAAGGGGCGGGGCCATCTGGTACCTGAGGGAATGGGTGGTCTTGAGGAGAGTTCTGTGGCACCCTGCAGGGCCCATGACCACAACAGCCACCAGTGGATGGTGCCTCAAGGGGCCCCCAGTGGACAAATGCATCAAAAAGCAAAGGGCCACCTCCAACACCCCAGTTCCAGGGGGACCCAGAAGCAACGTCAGCCTGCCAGTCAGGCAGGAGGCAGGACTCAGAGTTAGGAGAATCCCAAGTCATCCTTCTCCCGACACCTGTGTGTGCAGGTTGAGACAGACCAGCTCTGTTCACTTGGATTGGCAGGTGCTGGACGGGGTCCTTTCTAACCATAGCCACCCTCTTGCTTCACCTTGCTTCTCGCCAACCCCTGTGCTCCTATATTCAGGGCCCTGGCTGCCCTTGATCCTGGGGCTCCACACAGCTCCCTGGTCAGGACGCCTGACGTCCGCACCCCCAGCTCTGTAGCTCTCCAACGTCATCACGACTTGCCTCTTTGAACTGGGGTCAAGGGGGAAGACAGGTTTCTTGGGGCAAAGAGAAGTAGAGGCCCAGAGAGAGCCATTGGGTTTCTGCAGCTCCGGACAAACACACACAGCTTCTTAACAGAGGACAGCGGTTGATAGCTGCCGTGGGGGCCAGCCCTTACACGTGTCCTCCCTGAATGGCCCTGTCTGGCACTGGGCGCTCCTAGGGCTCCGGGTGGAGCCAGGAAGCACCTCCTGGCCTCACCACGCGCAGAACAGCGGCCCATGCTGTGCACTCTGCTCTTCACAAATCTCTCCTCTGCCCCAAAGTCCAGGTTATTATTTTCCCATATGCCCCTGAGCAAGAAGACTGGGTGTCTTCCTCCCTGCCTCTCGTTGTGGAACGTTTGGGACACACACACGTAGAGAAAAGCCAACACATTGCCCAATCCATCGCATTCTGTGGTCTCTTCTTAGCCATGAGACCCCAGAGGATGCCTGAAACCATGGACAGCACTGAACCCTCAATAGACAGCATTTTACCAACTACTGACGCTGCAAATGACTGTTCTGGTTTAGATGTGCGGTGTCCCCCAAAAGCTCCCGTGTGAGACAATGCAAGAAAGTTTAGAGTGGAAATGCTTGGGTTAGGAGAGCCTTCACCTCATCAGTGTGCGGATCCACTTGAATGTGTGGTGACTGCAGGCAGGTAGGGTGTGACTGGAGGAGATAGGTCACTGGGGGGGCCTCAGGCTTATGTTTGGTCTCTGATGTGTGAAGTTTAGTCTCTGCTTTCTGATTATCAATGTCCTGAGCATCTTTCCTCTTCTGCCATGATGTTCTGCCTCAACTCAGGACCAGAGAAATGGCACTGGCCATGACGAACAGAGACTTGTGAAACCATGAGATCCAAATAACTTTTCCTCCTCTAAAATTGTTCGTGTTGGGTCTTTTGGTCAGAGCAGTGAAGCAGTTGACTAAAACATTAACGGAAGGGTAACATATACAGTGTGAATACGCTGGAGAAAGAGATGACTCGTGTCCCTGATGGAACCGAACAGGGTGGAGGGCAAGGATTTGCCAGCAAGCTTTGCGTTTGGGGGCGTGGAATGCACACCTTGGCTGCAGAAGGAGCTGCCAGCACGGAGTGAGAGAATCCCCTTCTTGGTGGAATAGGGACAGGTGGAATGCTGGCTCTGGAGACGTAGCTTGGGCAATTAGAAAAGGGAATTTCTCATACAGGAAAAATGGACAAGGAGCCAGGAGACTTGCTTTTAATCCTTTTTTCCACTTCCAGTTACAACTGTGACTGCCTCTGCGTCCCCATCTTTCCTTCAGTGACAATCTGTCATCTTTGTGCCACAAAATGATTAAAATTAAAAAAAAAAAAAAGAAAAAGAAAAGCCTCCGGTGAGTCAGGGGCTACCAGAGGCTTCACCTGCCTTTTTTGAGATTAGGAAGAGCTTAATGCCTTGATCTTCAAGGGAAAAAAGAAAAGAACCAGTAATGACATTTTCACTCTGAATTCAGACTTTGCAAGACCAAGTTACTCCTCAAAGATGACTGCCTTCAAAGAGTCAGGAAGCCCCGACATGGAAGGCTGTCACCCACTGACACCACGGACCACTTGTCACGCCTGCTACCAAGAGCTCCCGAGGTGGTTACTCATACTTTACAGGTAGACTCATTTGTGTTGCTCAAGTATGTCGCGCATGGAAGAGAATATTTTACCAGCAGTGGGAAAAAAAATCGAACACATTAAATAAGCCTGAAAATAACCTGGCTGCTTTCCAGGAAAGATGTGGAGTCCCACAATGTTTCTTCTTCACTGTGTTGACAGCCTGACGCAGACTCTGCGACGTGGTGGCAGTGGCAAAGGGCACCACCTCCTCCCAGCAGCCAACAGTCATAGCTGGCAAGATCCCACCCCTGCACATGAGCCCTGCCACGAGGTGCCTGAGCAGCAGTGGGCACAGGAGCCAGGCAGCTGCCGGGGCTACTGGTGAAAGAGCACCTGGGACACAGAGGTTGAACCAGGACAAGGCCATTCAAAGTCAGGAAAGTGTCCCCACAGTCCCGCTCCTGCAGAGTCTTCACAGCAAATGGGGAAAGATAAAAGACCAGCATCCAAACCTGAGAAGCAGGTAAACAAGGCTGCATTCAGGGAAAGGGTCACATGGGTGTGGCAACTAGGCTGGTCCCCCTGGTCACCAACTACCCAGCTCCTTCAGCGGGGAAGGGGTCAGTCAGCCTCAGAACCGGAATGGTTCCCAAGCACCATGTGGGAGGGACTCCCAAGAGGCCCCTTGCCCTGGAGTGGCAGCGTATGGGGGAGTTGTCCACCACCAGGCCAGTGGCAAAACTTTACAGAATATTTAGAAAATTTACCGCCACCTGGCATCACTACTGAATCTCAGAACCAGAAACAGAAGATTCTGCAGGCCTGAATTCCAGTAGTCTCAGGCCACGAAGTTTTAAGCAGAAGTTAGATCCCTCCTAAAATTAATCTTTAAGGATGGAGCCTCCCTTTGTGTTGGTCCTTTTAACACCTGTGAACAGGGATAAACGCTATGACTGATTCAGTAATACACTGAAATCTATTTTATAAAATGCGCGCTCACTAACCAACAGCCTGTTCTGTCTTATGGGACTCCTGGCTTCAAGCTGAAGGTGGGAGGATGGGAGGCAACTTAATCTCCCTTAACCAGCAGGTTAATGGCTGGGAATCTGCTGACACACCCAGGTGAAGGTGGGACCCTCCTCTCACCTTGGGGACCCTTGAGGGCTCCTGTGGTTCACTGATCAGGTGAGCTGGCATGGGGAGTGGGACTGGCTCTCTGTGGACAGGGAACATCTCCCTCATGGGCCTTTGCCCTCCTCTGGTCAGCCACGCACATCCTCATCGCCTCAAGGGGATCTAGGACAACAAGGGAGGAGAGAGAGTCAGGACCATCTGCTTCTTCCTGCGCAGCTCCCTGGGAACAGGCTGTGGCCACTGAAGCTTTGGGTTTATTCGCGGACAGCTCTACGGAAGGGAGGACCCCAGAGGTGCTGGAAAGAAATCAGAGAAGGACTGGAGCGACCAGTCCCTGGGGCACCTGTTCCAGGAAGGGTTAAAGCAGGACAGGACAGCCAGAGGCTGTGCTGAGACCTAGGAGGTGGTCTGGGACCCTGTGCTGCAGAGCATTTGTGCTGAAGCAGGCCTGCACCCTACTGTCTTCTCCACCTGGAGCCCAGGCCTGTAGCCCCAGAGCCACACTGAGGCCTCCCACCAGTGTCCTGCATGTCACTTGGCCCTCCAGTGGGATGCCTGCCTGTGCCTTGATGTGCTGTTGAACTCATCAAACTACCTCGTGTGACATTCCCATGTATGAGGCCAGGATCAGCAAACGCTCTGCAGCAGGGTGGCCCTGGAGGCCACGGGGAGGCCCCAGTGGTGGACTTCCATTCCTGGAGGATGAGTCTGAGATGGGCTTCTGCTAGGAGGCAACGTAAAACAGCAGAGCAAGCATGGAGCCGAGCTCCCTTCCTGGCCTTGCGTGCATCTGGGCAAAGGATGACACCTCTCCAAATTTTAGTTTCCTTGTTGGAGAAGAGGGATGAAGCCCCTGCTTCCCAGCAGTCCTGTGAAGGTTGAGTGCACAGGGGACCCATCAAGTGTTGGTCATCACCCCTTAGAAAACCTAGGTGTGGCTGTAAAATATATGAACGCTACCCATGCCGGGGTCTGGAGCATGCGCTTTAGATGATGCTTACATGTCTTGTAGTTTAAAAGCCCATGAGGCTGAAGGTGCGGTGCTCCATACCGAAGGATGAAGGGGATGAAAGGATTACCAGGTGGGAGCACGCCTGAATGTGGAATGTCAAGGACACAGCGAGCACCGGCCAGGAGGCACTCTTAGGCCATCTGACACTACAGTATGGGCTGCACCTGGCGCAGGAGGAGGATGAGCTGGGCCCAGGTGCTGGCCTCTGCCCCCGGGGACATTCCCAGTTCAATTTATTTTTTCAATTTTTTTTAATCAGTTAAAAATGGACTAACAATTAAGGGGGAATCATTGTCAAACAATCAAGAACAAATGTATATTCACATAGCAAGCCAAGGCTGATGCCATTCCATGGTTCCCCCCTTGGGTTCTCCATGGTTCCATGTTTCCCTCTAAGTTGATTTCTCCATACTCCCTCCCTCCAGTCTCCTTGATGTCCTTCCTATTTCCTCCCCCACCCCGCCCCTCTCCCTTTGTCTCCCAGCCTCCTAGGCAAGGTTCCCCTTGCAACATGTATGTAAAACTTCATACATGTTGAAGTTATTATTAGCTTAGCCTTCTATCATACTGTTTCTGGTTGTAATCTAGCTTCCACAAATGAGAGAAAACATTCAGCCCTTGAGTCTCTGAGTTTAGGATATTTCACTCAGCATAATTTTTTCCATCTCCATCCATTTGGCTGCAAAAGCCATAATATCGTTATCTCTAATAGCCAAGTGGTATTCCATTGTGTATACATACCAAAGTTTTTGAATCCACTCGTTGAGTGAGGGGCATCTGGGTTGGTTCCATAGTCTAGCTATAGTAAATTAAGCTGCTATAAACATTGATGAGGCCGTATCTCTATAATGTGCTGATTCTAACTCTTTTGGGAAAATACCCAGGAGTGGGATAGCTGGGTCATAAGATGGTTCCAGCCCTAATTTTTTGAGGATTCTCCACACTGCTTTCCAGAGTGGCTGAACCAGTTTGCAGTCCCACCAGCAATGTGACAATGTTCCTCTTTCCCCATGGCCCCTCCAGCATCTGTCGTTTGTATTCTTATTTTTGCCACTCTAAGAGGAGTGAGGTGGAATCTCAGTGAAGTTTTGATTTGCATTTCTCTTATTGCTAATGATGTAGAGCATTTTCTCGTATGTTTATAGGCTTTCTGGACTTCCTCTGGTGAGAAGTTTCTTTTTAGTTCTGTAGCCCATTTATCAATTGGATCATTTATGATTCTGGTGTTTAGTTTTTTCAGTTCTTTGTATATTCCGGATATTAGCCCTCTGTCTGAGGTGTAGCAGGCAAAGATTTTCTCCCAGTTCACTTGAGCAGACTACCAGAGGAGCCTGACCAACTGGCCCCAAATATCCCTCCACTGTGTCCTGTCAACAAAGGCCTCAGGCCCAGGATCTGGCCTGGCCACTCCGGGGCCTTAAGAGAGATGAGGTGTGCAGGAGCAGGCCCTGCAGACATCCAGCAGACTGCGTGACCTGCAACCCGAGGAGTCACAATTGCACGGATTTCCTATTGCTGTGGCAACAAATTGCCACAGACGTGGTGTAAAACAAGCCGGCTCCCTCACAGTTCTGGAGTTCTGAAGTCTGAAATGGGCCTCGCTGGGCTCAGATGAAGGTCTGAGGGGCTGTGGGGGCTGCCTCCAGGGAGGTATCACAGCCCTGCCTCCGCCAGCTTTGAAACACACGCATCGCTCAGCTTGTAGCCCCTCCTGCAATTTCAAAGCCCACTGAGCAGCATCTTCCAGCCTCCCTCTGAAACCAGGTCCTCTTAGAAGGACACTAGAGGTCACACTGGGCTCACTGGATGAGCAGGATCATGTCCTCATCTCAACCCCCTCACAAAACCCACCTGCAAAGTTCCTTTCATCATGTAATGTGACATTCCCAGGCACCAGGAACTAGGGTCTGCCCTTTGGGGGCCATTATTCCTCCTAACAAAGCAGATGTCAAAAATGAAAGATAATATGAGGCACTCAGAGCCCAGCCCGTAGGATGCACTACTCAACAGAGCTCAGCCTGGAGGCCTGCTCTACCCTGTGGGCAGATCCTGAGTCCTGCTGCCGAATCCTTCCCGTCTTCCTTCTGGGTGGAGTGTAGGGTCCTCTCCTCACTCTCTGCTGTTGTGACCCTGTCTGTCTGTGTCTGAGTCATCTATAAAGAAAGCCATTTCTCACCGTTCTGCAGCTGGCAGCCCAAGGTCAAGTACGGCATCTGGGGCCTAGCAAGGGCCTTCTTGGAAGGGCAAGTACGGGTGGACACTCTCTTCACAGGGCAGGAAAGCCAGAGTGCCCACTGCCACAGCCCTTTCACAACTGGCAGGAGTCAGGCCCACAGCATACCCATCAGGCGGCACTCCCACGCCTGTGGCACTGGGGACTGTTTGCACACACATGAACTGTGGAGGGGACACGTTCAGGCCATAGCACTCATCCTCACGTAAGTCCAAAGAGCAGGGCGGCTGCTATTCACATCTGCATGCTGCCCCTGGTGTAGGACTACCCGACAGAGCTCGTCCTGGAAGTGGCTGTCAGATGTCCCATGGTGACTGATGGGTGGGGATTGGTACACGCTCCTCCACAGGCTTAGAACCCAGGAGCTGCTGCTGCTATGGGGAAGCAGGGGTAGGTGGGGCGTCTGCATCCAGGGTCATCATGCTCCGGATGCATAGTGGTTCTTCGGGGTGGCTAGCAACCAGCTCCCCTGCAAAGGAGGCACTCTCTCTCCCAGGCAGGGGAAGGCAGGCCTGGGCTCCGGCAGTGGCGGCAGCCACACTGTGCTCGCTGGCCATCATTGCCCCACAGCTGCATGAGGGCGGAAGAGGCCAGCACAGGGAACGAAGCCCCGAGATGCTGAGGCAGGATGGCTGTAATCAGACACCAGGAAGAAGGACCCAGAGAAATCTTCCAGATCAATGCTTCCCAAACCTGGTGGTGGTAAAACTCAAACAAGTTGCTAGGCCCTGGGCCAGACCTGTGAGCCAGAAAGCCCATGGGTGAGGCCCAAAGTTTTTACAGCCAGGCTTGGGAACCACTGCTGGATTCAGCTGGATTTTATACACAGACTGTGGTGCAAGTAAATGGCTCCACAATGGGTGTGTAAATCTGACCAGGGCCAGTGCATCTAAACACACAGACACAGCAGCGTGTGTAAGAAGTGCAGGACACCTGCTACCAGGCCATGTTTCTAACACATCTGATCGTCCAGCAGGCTGGAGTCAAGGGTGGCCTCTTACTCCACGGAGCCCTCCAGACCTTCGTACCTGAGCCTCTCGGGATACCCTCTGGAGGGCTCCAGGATGGGTCAAACTCCCCTGTGGACCTGGGATCTCCTCTCTTTCACCTCCACCTGGTGTCTAGCTGGTCAGGAGACCGTGGGCCCCTCAGCCACAGTGTGAACCATGGGGCTTCCAAAGAACTCTCAGCTGCCAAGAGGTCCATTTCAGAGCCAGAAAGATCTGCCTCCCGTTTTGCTCTTTAGCTCCGAGAGCGTTGGACTCTTCCTCCACCCTGCCACACGGCCAGTGCTCCTCCTCTCCTTCCATTAGAGGTGGGGACAGGGGACACATGGTCACCTGTGGGCCCACCATACTTCCGTTTCCCTGGCTCCATGTGCATCAGATGCGCTCGATGGGGAGGGCCCCCAGTCTCGGGTCACACATGCCCTGCCAGGAGCAGCCCATTCACGTGTGCAGCCCCGGTGCCTGGCACCCCTCACTTCCTCATCTCGCTCTTCCTGCACACACTCATCACGTCCGGACGCTCATTGGTGGGATTCCGTTTGCTTTCCTGACTCCTTGCTGTAAGCCCTGAGGGTGGGGTTTCGCTTCCCTTGCTTGCCTACTTTTTTGTCCGCTGATGCATCCTGTGGGCTCAGGGAACACGGCGAGGAAAGCCAACAGACCACTGAGGAACGGGGCAGCCAGCAGGACCAGGTGTCACAGCTGCCCACAGAGGCCCCTCTAGAAGACCAGGAGGTACAATGAGGCTCAGGGAGGCCACGCTCAGGCCTGGGTCCTGGGCCACTCAGCAGGTAGCCCAGGTAAGTTGCCATGGTTACTGGAGAAGCAGGGCCCAGCCATCAGCCTTGGGGCCCCCAGAATGTGCGGATGAGAAAAAGGTGAAAGGAGGTTCAAGTAAACGAGAAACTGAAAACTCCTCTTGTGCTGAAGATGCACACACTCCAAAGGTCAACAGATTAACTCCCCACGTAGACCCAAAGCAGAGACTGCATTTTAGCAGCATCAGACCAAGTCCAGCAGCACCAGGGGACAGAGGAATCATGAACAAGAGGCAGAACTGCCTCTGCGTGACCACAGGCACAATGAGTCATCCAGGACAGTGGCGCTGGCGGGTGTGCTGCTGTTTCACAGAGGCTGGCGGACGGGCAGCTGTGCAGGCAAGCCTCTGCTCAGCAACAGACCCGCAAGCCGTTGATCTCACCTCCTCCCTGGGCAACTCATACACCTCTCCACCTGCCAGCTCCATTCACAGAACCAGAGCAAGTCACCCCTCAACCCACGCTGGAGACCCTGGGGTTCCCCAGACACCAGTGAAGCTGGCCTCCACTTCCAACCAGACACAGGGCTGATGGAGCAACCTGGGAACCATGCTCCAGGGCCTCCCCCAACCACACAGCAGGCACAGTGGGGGCTAGGCTGGTCCTGCTTCTGCTAACTGCTCAGGGTCCGGATCTCCACAGCACGCTGCCTTTGTTATTCAACAGCCGTCACATGTTGGCTCCAGCAGGCCCTCCTGCTCTCTGCACATCCTGAAGCTGTAACATTCCTGGCCTTCTGCCAGGAGAGCCTGAGAAGACCTACCGAGCTGCATGGGGCCTGCTGAAACTCCCCCCCACCCCCCCACCCCACCCCCCAGCTGCCAGGCCTCTCTGGGCCCCCTGTGTGCTTCCCTGCCCATCTGCTAAACCTGATTCTCCTGCTTGGACCTCCACACCTGGGCACAGTTTGGGTAGAAACTTCTCAATGTTACATATTTGAGTGACAGCACACCAGAAGTCAATGAGGCTGCCCTGGGTGGCAGAGTTTATGGGGATCACCTATTTTGCACGTTAACGCCTTCTGCAGTCCCTGCAGAGGCACCTGAATAAGCTTTTAAAAGAGTTGCATGCTTCCCTTCTTCCTAATCCTGTTGCCCTGCCCCTCCCCAGCAGCAACTGTGGGGAGGGGTGGAAAACAAGGCCACAGCTGTGCATCAGACAGGAGTGCCTTGAGCACGAGGAGCCAGAGGATGGGCAAGAAAGGCAGCCACGCAGTCAGTGCCAGCTAACAGCCGCAGGCTGCTGCTCAGCACCATGTAAACGTGTTGGAGAGGGAATGGCCCCTGGGCCCAGAGGTCCTTAGAGTAGTTCTTCCAACTCCAGGGGCCCATGCACAGCCCCATTGTACATGTCACATCGCACTACAGAGAACTAGCCAGCTGAGGAACCACCTGAGAAATCCATGGCGATAGACCCATCCTCACTTCTGAGAAGCAGCACTCAGACCACCCCCTCACTCTGCCCTCTTCCTCCGCCTCCACTTTCACTGTCATTTGTACACCTTGAGTTCCTTGGTTAGTCAAACTCGCTGCCAACACTCCTGAACGGAGAGGACACCAAGGTTCTGCAAAACCAAAACCTTGCTTGTACCTCCTGAGAATCAAGCAGGATCATTGGCCGTTTGCATCCAGCCCAAGGCAAGGACAGGCCCTTCCTCCTCCTGCGCTCAGGATGAAGGGCTTCTCCACCGCTCCCTGTGTGTCCTCGCTTCTGGGAACCCAGGGTCCATCAGGATGAATGGCCTGGCTTTGGCACAACTCCGCTATGTGCAGGAGAGCCACTCACACTCTAGCTGGCCTCAGACCCCGCTGATCTCCTGGCAGCAGATGGGGGAGGCTGCAGCTAGCACAGTGCCCACTGCTTTCTCTGCAGTTCCTCCAACCTCCATTTCCTCCCCTAAGTGGAACTGTCCTTTGTGCGTTCACTCATCGGTTATTTAAGTCTATGGCTTACTCTTTGTCTTTAACCAGCTTCCTGAAGACATCTAGCAGTAGCGTCCTGTGCCTGACCGCCTCCTTTGCCTTTTCCTCTGCTGATTTAGCTTCTCTGACTTTCAGTTAAAATATCCTGGCTAGCCACTGTTGATCGCATATTTTTGTAGTATTTATGAACTCAAATACTGAACAAGTAACCTTTGTATATGAATAATAAAAGTCACTACACCTGAATTTGTGTATAGTGAATAAAAATGGCAAATTAAAACAGGAAAACCAGCAAGATTAAAAGGCATAGAGGAGTTCTGAGAGGGGGAAAGCAGGTAAATTTGCAAGACACTGTTTCACAATTCCATGAAGAAGAGGACAATCTTCTAATACACATTAGTAGGCACTCCTCAAACTAAGAAAGATGTGATAGCAACACGTGACAATAAATAAGAAAGACTGCTGGCATAGACTTCCGAATTCTCTCTGCCATCTGGTTGTCCCCTGCCAGGTGCCAGTTCTGTGGTCAGTGATTGGGGTGGGGGTGGCACACAATCACTTCTCGGTCCTAAGTGTCCTGTCCTCTTGAGCAGCCATGGATACCTGCTTCCCCAGGGACCCGGATGCATGTTCTCACCTGCTGCTCCACCATTCTGAAGAATTTAAATCTGTAAATGAGTATGGGGAAAGCTCTTTCCTGGTTCCTCCATGGGATCCGCATAGACCGGCAGGTGCCTGCGAATCACAGGACTGCTGGGAATGACCCTTCTGCTGTGTTATTTCTTCGCCAGACATCTTCCACAGCCTTCCTCTGGGCGATTTTATTTGAAGGATAAGAACTGGATTCGAGGATGGTGGAGGGGCAAACAGGAAGCCTCCTGTCCTAAGCAGTCATTTGAACCAAATGCCCCCCACCAGTGTACCCACTAACTAGTACAGCATTGAAACAGACCTTGCATTTACATCAACGTTTCCTATCTATCCTGTGCCACGGCCATCTCTTCCCTGACTGAGAATCCATAGCTTAAAGGTGCCTTGTTTTGTTTCTCGGGCTGCAAAGGCTTTCCCTTGCTCATCCAGCTGCGTGCATGGCAGCTTTCTTGAAGAAGCAGGGTCAGAGCTGATGGTGGCATGCCTCCCTTTCCTTGCTGCAGGCAAACATCAGGAAAGGGGTTGTTGACTCGGGAATTGAGAAACCAGCCACAGATCCCAGGTGCCTGCACTATGGCTGTGAGGCATCTGCCACTCAATCTCCAGGTGCCACCGTGGGAATCATCACACCTTGCTGCTGAGCAGACAAGGGACTGGCACATTAAAATGGGAACATAAGGTGCAGCCCAGGAGGCTTGTTTGCTCAGCTCCAGCTGAAACTGCCAGTTCCAAGCCAGCCTTTTACAGATTTGGGAGGCGAAGGAAAGAAAACCGGCAGCTCTGGGAGCTGGGGAGAGGGAGTCAGACCTGGTGATAGGATCTACCTTATCATTTGATCAAAGTTGAACATGGGGGTATCTAACACCTTAGCTTAAAATGCACTGAAAGAAGCAGATCCGCCTAAATTAAGGATTCTTTCCCACCATACCTCGGTTCCCTACCCTCGTTATTTTCAAAGCGATTAAAAAATTAAACCAAAGCTCCCTCAACGCTGCTGGGTGCATGCTAGGAGGGCAGCACATTTCAGCACCAGCCTCGGGGACAGACGCCATAGAGGAAGGAGAGGGCACACTCCCTGGGGTTGCAGCCTCTGCAGGTGCTCTCCAGGCAGGGGAATCAAGAGGGCTTCCGCAGGCACTTGCCACTGCCCGAACAAAACGACCAAGTGGCACTACTCCGCCTCCTTCCCCTAGGGTCCTCCGAACCGACGACGTCCCTGTCGGGAGAACACCAAACGCTCCTCGATCCACGATGGAAAAGGGGTCCCGGGAGTCGCCGCCCGTGCGGGACCCGAGCGAGCCGCGGCGCTCGGAGCGGGCCATGTGGACCTCTGGGGCTCGGCAGGAGGGACTTGCGCCCGTTGGGCCCCGCGAGCGGTCGGGAACCACGGGGTTTGTGTCGCGTGCCGCCCTTGGCAGGAGCAGGGCGACCCTGATGCCGGAGCCTTTTCTCCAGTTCCCACACTTTCCCGCCCGAGCTCGCCGCCCAGGGCCGAGGCTGCCCCGACGCGGCGCGGCGCCCTCCCAGTGGCCCGGGGGCTGGGCCGGCCGCGGGCGCCACTTACCGCAGTGGGCGCAGGCCGAGGGCGCCGCTCACACGCGGGCGGGGGCTCCGGTGCGGCGCTCGCGGGGGGCGGCCGGGGACATCGCGGCGCGGGGCCGGGGTGGGGCGCGGAGTCGCGGGCGCCGGCTGCTCGTTCTGCGCAGCGCGAGTCCCCGCCTGCCCCTGGTGCCGGGCGAGCGACCCTGGCCCTCGCCTCCCGCGCTCCGCGGAGGCCGCGCCCACTCCGCGGCGGGGTCTCACCCAGCGCCCGGGAGGGGCTGGGAAATCCCGCCCGCCGCCGCCGACGTCACTGGTGCGTCACCGGGGCTCCCGCACCCGGCTCCGCGCGCCCGGACCGCGACCCCGAGCCGGAGCCCGCCCGCCTGCCGCGCGCGCCGTTGTGGCTCAGGGGCCGAGCGAGTCGGGGCGCGGCCGTCCACGCTTCACCTGGGAGCGCGCGGGGAGCCGCCCCTGAGGCCGAACGGCTGCCCACGCGCACGGCCCGGTCGGCGCCACCCGGGCAGGGGACGCCAGCGTCGCCAGGGAGCCGGGGAGGACGGCGGCCTCGTCCGGAACGCGAGGCCAGTTCCCACGCCCTCGCAGAGCCCAACGCCCCTGCCGCGGGGAGTCCTGACCCCAGGGCGGAGGCAGCGCTGTCTCCTGGCCTCTCCCTTCGGGGCTGTTGGTGACAGACATTGAGAAGCGCTGGATTAGGCGGACCTCTTCCTTGAGCGGAGAACAGGTGCAGCGCGGTCCGTTTTCCACCTCCTGATGCAATAGCAGAAAACCGTGGGACTGGGAAGCCACACACTCATTTTAAGCAGCATTAGCAAGATTTGTAGAAAAGGAGGCCAGAACGTTCCCTCCGTAAAAACAGTCACGACTGAGGACCAGCACGTTTCTTGCAAAGCTGAATTCCTTCTCTGCCTCCATCAGCAACCCGACCTTGCCATAGAGCACACAGGGCACCGCTTTCCACACCTCGGTCCGTGGATCTGACATTTACCGACACGAATGCGCACCTTCTCGGAGGCAGAGGCCGGAAAGGTCACAGGCCAACCTGCATCTCACATCGCTTTTTTCATAGCCCCCAAGAGCCCGTTTAAGGCACAGAATTAAAGTATGGTAAAATAACTGCAGACAGTAAATGCCTAAAGCAAAAAACATTTTTTAAGGAGAAATATTATAGGTACTGCATTGAAAATCCAACAAATGCAAAATTTGGCTCAGTATTTTCATCGCCCAACTCTACTCATCAAATCCTATCCCAGGGGCACACCCTTCCCAAACTGGTTGGATGAAGCAGACTCCTGGGTTTCCTTTTATTCCAAATCCTAACTTTAGTCTCAATTACTCAAGCGTAAGGGAAATGAATATGCTTCTAGGTACTTCAGTTTCTTTTTCTTTTCTTTTTTTTTCTAATTATACGGCTCATTTCAGGTAGGATTAATAATCTTTTGACGAGGAAAAAATTGGTCAGTTGAAGCCAGTGTTTCCACAATGGATCTGAACTAGGGATCCCTTGCCCTAGTTAGAAATGTATACTCTTGGGCCAACCTGAGGCTCTAGGGAGAGACACCCCAACTACTTTAAAGGCCCTCTGAGGGATCTGCCCAGGTCTGGGCATCACTCAAGACTGCTGTGGAAACCCAGAGCCTGGACATCAGCCCCATTCCTACTGAATGTTCCAAGGTGTCTTTGGTATTAATAAAGCCACTGCAATTTCTTTAACATTTGCATGATGTATGTTTCTATCATTTCATTTTAAAAATGCATCCAAACCTTTATGCTTCAAGCAGGGTTTTCTATTTTGAAGACAACATACAGTTGATTCTTTTTACAGTCAGCCTAGTATCTAAGCCTTTTTTTTTTTAAGAGAGAGAATTAATTTTATTTAGTTTTTCATGTGGCTTTCATTGCTCCAACACTTCATTGTGTAGGTGCTTCTGGGGTGGGTTCAATGGCATGCCAGGCAAGCACTGCACCACTGAGCCTCAGATCCAGCCCCCATCTGAGCCTTTAATTGGACTGTTTACATCATTTAATTTATATGTAATTATTATATGGTTGAGTTCAAATCTACCATCTTGCTATTTGTTTTCTACTGCTGCTAATCATCTCGGTTTTTATTTATTTGAATAATCATTTTGCCTTCATTTTTAAAGATCTTTTTAGGATGATAAGTTTTTTTGTTTTTGTTTTTGCCAAGCTGTGCTAAGCATTTTATTTTTCCATATTTTTGTTGGTGCATATAGTTTTCCATGATGGGATTTGTTCCATACTTGTACATGCGCACAATATGTCAATATAATTTGGCTAATTTCATTCCCCTATTTCTTGTTTGGACCCCTTCCTCACTCCCCCTGGTCCCTTTCCTCTATGCTACTGATCTCCCTTTGATTCTCATGAGACTCCCCAGTCCCACCTTTTCATTTTTCTTCTCTAGCTTCCACATATGGAAGAAAATGTATGACCCTCAACTTTCTAAGTTTGGCTCTTTTGCTTAACATACTATTCTCAAGTTCATCCATTTCCCTGCAAATGACATAATTTCATTCTTATGACTGAGAAAAATTCCATTGTGTATATACACCGCATTTTCTTTGTCCATTCATCCGCTGATAGACACCTAGGCTGGTTCAAGTTTGGCTATTGTGAATTGTGCTGCCATAAGCATGTATGCATGCATCACTGTAGAATGATGACTTTAATTCTTCAGGATAAATACCCAGGAATGGTACAGCTGGGTCAAATGGTAGTTCCGTGCCTAGTCTTTAGAGGACCCTCCATACTGATTTCCATTGTATAATCCCACCCACAGGTTAACATGTTCCTTTTTCTCCACATCCTCTCCAGCATTTATTATTGTTCATATTCTCGATGGCTGCCATTCTGATCAGTGTGAGATGAAATTTCAGTGTAGTTTTGATTTGCATTTCCTTAATTACTAATGATGGTGAACTATTTTTCATATATTTGTTGGCCATTTGTATTTCTTCTCTTGAGAAAAGACTGTTTAGTTCATATGTCTGCGTATTAAATGGGTTATTTCATTTTTGGTGTAAATTCTTTTGAGTATTTTATATTTTCTAGATGCGAATCTGCTGTCACAAGAGTAGCTAGCAGAGATTTTCTCCTATCCTGTAGGCTCTCTCTTCACATCCTGTTTCCTTTGCTCTGCAGATGCTTTTTTAATTTGATGCCATCCTATTTGTTGATTCTTGGAATTGTTTTCTGAGCTTCAAGGGTCCTATTGAGGAAGTCATTGCCTGTGCCTGTACACCAGAGTATTGACACTGTTTCTTCCAGGAGTGGCACAGTTTGGGGTCTAATTCCTAGGTATGGGGTCTACTTCGAGTTGATTTTTGTGCCGGGTGAGAGGTGAGGGTCCACTTTCACTCTTCTACTTATGGAAAACCAACTTCCCCAGTGCACTTTCATCCAGCGTATGCTCTTGGCACCTTTGTCCAGGATCAGATCACTGTATCTACGTTGGTTTGTCTCTGTCTTCCCTTCTGCTCAGTTGGTCTATGTGTCTGTTTTTATGCCACTACCATGCAAGTTTTGTTACTACTGCTCTGCAGTATAATTGGAAGTCAGGTATTGTTTTTGCCTCCAGCATTGCTTTCTTGGCTTAGAATTGCTTTAGCTATTCTAGGTCTTTTATTCTTCCAAATGAAATTTAGTGCTGTTTTATCTAGTTTTGTGAAGAATATCATAGGTATTTTGGTGGGTATTGCATTGTATCTGTGTATTGGTTTTGGTAGTATGGTCATTTTATCAATATTAATTCTGTCTACCCATGAACATTGGAGGTGTTTCTATCTTGTTTTCTTCAATGTTCAATGTTGTATAGTTTTAATTATAGAGGTATTTTACTTCCTTGATTAGATTATTTGTTTATTTAATTTGAGGCTACTGTGAATAGGATTGTTTTCTTGATTTCTTTTATAGCAGATTATTGGTACATGGGAAAGCTATTAACTTTTGTATATTGATTTTGTAATCTGTTACTTTGCTGAATTTGGTGTTTTCTTTAGGTCTAACCATCTTCAGCTGGGGTTTTCTGGATCTTCTAAGTATAGAATCATCTAAGTATAGGAACATATCATCAGTAAACAGTGATAATTCGACTTGTTCCTTTCTATGTTTCCCTTTTATTTTCTTCTCTTGCTGAATTGCTCTATTAGAATTTCTAATATATTGGAGTTGAGAGTAGATGTTTGTGGTGATTTCTCCATTTTCATCTCTGATTTTATTAATTTGAGTCTTCTCTCCTTTTCCTTTGATTAGTTTGGTTAAGAGCTTATCGATGTCATTTATCCTTGTCTTATTCCATATTTTAAAGGAAATGCTTTCAGTTTTTCCCATTCACTATGAAGTTGGCTTTGGGGTTTTCACATACAGCTTTTATGATATTGAAGTGGGTTCCTTCTATCCCTAGTTTCTTCAGTGGTTTTTTTTTTAAATCATAAATGGGTGCAAAATTTTGCCAAAGGATTTCTCTGCATCTATTAAGATGACTAAGTGATTTTTGTTCTTAATTCTATTTATGTGATGAATAACATTTATAAGCTTGTATATGTTAAACCATTCTTGTGCCATGGGATAAAACCCACTTGCTCATGTTGTACAGTCTGCTCAGTATGTTGTTGAATGTGACTTGCTAATATTTTATTTAGGATTTTGGCATCTAGTTCATCAGGGATATTGGTCTGTAGTTTTCTTCCTTCATGTGTCCTTATCTGTTTTTGGTGTAAGTGTGATACTGGCTTCATAGAATGAATTTGGAAGTGTCCATCCCTATTTTTTCATGGAATAATTTGAGGAGTTTTGTTATTAGTTTTTCTTGGAAGGTCTGGTAGAATTCAGCTGAGAATCCATACAGTCCTGGGCTGTCTTTGTTGGAAGGTTGGAAGGTTGGTTTTATTATTGCTTCTATCTCACTGCTATTTGATCTGTTTAGGTTTTCTCTGTCCCCTTGATTCAGTTTTGGCAGGTCATCTGTGTCTAGAAGGGTATCCATTTCTTCTAGGTTTTCCAATTTATTGGAGTATGTGTTTTCAAAATAGTCCCAAATTATAGTCTGGATTTATAAGGTGTTTGTGGTGATTTCTCCATTTTCATCTCTAATTTTATTAATTTGGGTCTTCTCTCCTTTTCTTTTGATTAGTTTGGTTAAGAGCTTATCAATGTTGTTTATCTCTTCATTAAACCTTTGCTGTTTTGTTTTTTTATTTTCAGATTCATTGATTTCAGCTCTGATATTTCCTTCCTTTTACTGATTTTGGAATTGGTTTTGCTTTTGTTTTTCAAGGGTCTTAGATGAATCTTAGGTTATTTGGGATCTTTCTGATTTCCTTATGTAGCCATTCATAGCTATTAACCTTCTTCTTAGAATTGCCTTCATAGTGTCCCAAGGGTTCTGGTATGTTATATCATTATACTTTTCTTGTTTGATTCTAAGAATTTGTTTTTTAAGAGAGAGGGAGAGAGTGAAAGAGCGAGAGAGAATCAATTTTTTCTATGTGGCCTTTGTTTCTCTGACACTTCGTTGTGTAGGTGCTGGGGTTTAAACTCAGGTCCTCACATATGCCAGACAAGCACTACAACTGCTGAACCACCGATTCAAAGAACTTTTAAATTTTTACCCTGATTTCTTCTATTGCCCATTCATCATTCAAAAGTGTATTGTTCAATATGTGTTTGTTTAGTTTTTGTATGGTTTCTTTTTGGTGTTGATTTCTAATTTTGTTCCATTATGGTCTGATAAGTTCTGATAAGTTGCAAGGAATTATAATAATTTTTTATGTGTTTCGTAAGAGTTGCTTTGTGACCAAAAATATGGTTTATGTTGGAAAAGGCTCCATGAGCCTCTGAAAAGAAAGTGTATTGGCTTTTGTTGAATGAAATATTCTCTAGATGTCTATTAAGTCCATTTGATTTATGTTATTTTTCAGGTCCAAGGAGTCTTTACTGAGTTTATACCTGGATCATCTATTTATTGGTGAGAGAGGTGTGTTGAAATAACCCAGTATTATTGTAGTAGAGTCTACCTGAGACTTTAATTCAAGTAGTGTCTCATTTATGTAATTAGGTACACCAGTGTTTGGGCAAAATATTTCTATCATTTTCTTTTCTTGTTGGATTTTTCCCCTTACCAATATGAAGTGACCTTCTTTGTCTCTTCTGATTAATTTTCGTTTGAAGTCTCTTTGCTGGATACAAATGTAATTACTTCTGCATGTTTTGGGGCGCCATTCACATGGTATATCAATTTCCATCCGTTCACTGCAGCTTGAGTCTCTTGCAAACAACATATAGTTGGGTCTTGTTTTCTAATCCATTCTGCCAGCCTACGTCTTTTAATTAGAGAGTTGAAACCACTCACATGCAATGTTGTTATAGTGATGCTTATTAATTCTGGTCATTTTGATTTATTTCCAATTCTTAGTTTCATCCTGTTTCTCATTTGCTGAACTACTTTTCAAAGGAGATTTATTCATTTGTGATCTCTAGGGTTTTTTTTCTTCTGTGTGGAGTATTTCTTCAAGTATTGTCTGTAGTGCCAGCTTTCTAGTCATGAATTCTTTTAGTTTCTGGTTATTTTGGAAGGCTTTTATTTATCTTTTGATTTTTGAAGAATAGCTTTGCTAGATATAGAAATCTTCATTGACAGTTATTTTATTTTCCCCACACTTTTTATTGGTGCATTAAAGTTGTACATAATGGTGGCATTTAGTGTTATATATTCATACATGCACATGACAATATAATTTGGCTAGTTTCATTCCCCAGTATATTTCTTTGCCCTTCTCTCTTCCCTACCCCTGGTCCTTTTCCTCTGTTCTACTGATCTCCCTTATATTTTAATGCAGCTCCCCAATCCCATTTTCTTTCAGGACCTGGAAAACAACATTACAAGCCCTCTTGGCTTTTAGAATTTGTGCTAAGAAATCAGAAATGATTCCAATTGGTTTGCCTGCAAATGTGACCTGATGTTTTCCTACTGAAGCTTTTAAAATTCTATCCTTGTTCTGCTCCGTATGTTAGGCATCTTAATTACAATGTGTCATGGAGGCTGAAGTGGTGGTTCATCAGTGTCATGCCTGCCTGGCTTGCATGAGGACCCAGGTTTGGACCCCAGCACCACATACACAAGTAAGTGTCAGAGCAACAAGAACCAGATGAAAAACTCAATAAAATTGATTCTCTCTTTCTCACTCTCCCTCACTTAAAAATAAAGAATGTGTCATGGAAAGGTTCTTTTTGAATCCCTATTTGGGATTCTGAGATTCCTTTGTTCGGATATTCATTTCACTCTCAAAGTCTGGAAATTTTTCTGTTATTTTCCTGAAGAGGTTATCCATTCCATTAACCTGCATCTCACAACCCTCTTCAATTGCAAGGACTTTTAAACTTGGGGTTAAGTGTTGTCCCAGAGATCTTGTATATTCTGATCATGGTTCCTTACTTTCTTTAACGCTGCTGGAGTGTCCAAGGTCACTCTGTCTTGCAGCTCTGAGATTTCTTCAGCAGCATCTGCTTTTTTAGAGAGACTTTCAACTGAACATTTTCTTTGATTTACTCTTTCATTTCCAGTATTTCCACTTGGTTCTTTTTCAGTATCTCTATCTGCTTATTGAATTTCTCATTTATATCCTGCACTGACTTCCTTCATTTATTCAATCATTTTTCTGTGTTCTCTTGGAATTCATTGATCATTTTTATAAACATTCCTTTGAATTCTTTTTTCTTTTGTGTGACACAGAATCACTTTTATTATTACTTATTTAATCAAAACTTTACAGGGGTCTAGAAACCTGTATTTTTTCTTTTCTTTCTTTTCTTTTTTTTTTTTTTTTAGAGCTGAGGACCAAACTTGGGGCCTTGCATGTGCTAGGCAAGTGCTCTGCCACTAAGCTAAATCCCCAACCCCTAGAAACCTGTATTTTTAACAAGCCTTTGATTAAAAGTGTGGAATAATCAAAAAACCTCATTTTGTTTCACACTACATAATAAATTAAATTAAAAGTCTTATAATTAAGCAAAGTTTGTTGTACAAAGTATTAATAGATTCCTAAACACAATCTGGTTTGGAAAATGAAATCATATGTATGTAGTTGTATTCATAGGATAAGTATGCTAAATCAAAAGAGATACACCAATGAGAAACATTAATGGGTCAAATCCAAGTACAAATGAAGAAACTCCTCTGAATTCCCATGTTTTGGTGAGTATCAAAACCCACTTTTTTTTTTCAGACAGAGGGACAGTGAGAGAGAGAGAATCAATTTTATTTAGTATTTCATGTGGCTTCTGTTGCTCCAACACTTCCTTGTGTACATGGTGCTGGGGTTCCAACCTACAACCTCACACATGCCAGGCAAGTGCCATAACCACTGAGCCACCGCTCCAGCCTGAAAACCCACCAATCTTTTGTTCCTTTTCTTATATTTATTATTCTGTATCCACATTTTCTGCATCTGATTGGATCCCTGGATTTTATTTCATTTTCTGTTGACATTCTCCATACATCTATATCGCTGGCTACTGCTTTGGGGGCTGAGTGTCTTTCTGGGTGTCCACTGTTTATATCTATACACCATGGACAAGCATTCCCACATTTCCAAAGAGACCATTCTTTATAAGAGAGAGGGAGTGAGAAAGAGAATCAATTTTATTTATTTTTTAATCTGTTCTTCGTTTCTCTGACACTTAATTGTGTACATGGTGCTGGGGTTTGAACCTGGGTCCTTGTGCATGCCAGGTAAGCACTCTTAACCGCTCACCACTGCACCAGCCCCTCTTTTGAATTCTTTATCTGATATTCATCTCTTCAGTATCTTTGGAGTCAGCTGCTGGTGAGTTGTGAACTTCAGGTGTTGGGCCACCTTGCGTTCATATTTCCTGTGTTCCTGTGTTGGCTTTTATGTGTCTGTTAGGAGGAGCCTCTCTTCCACTCATGTGTGAGCCTTTTCAGGGCACAGCCTTCTCTTGCCCAAGCATCCTGGAGTGATCGAGATTGAGACCTCCTCGGAAGTGTGTCAGTTCTGCTTTTGCTGAAGCAGTGGTTGTCTGTGAGTGGGACCTGATGGTCCACCCCTAGCTGTTTCTACTCAGGGCTGGGTCATCAGTTTGAGTTTTTGTCTCTATTCTTTGCATTAAAGTATAGCTGATGTTTGTGTGTGGAGCTAGGTGTGCTGTCTTCTGGCTGGGGTTAGTTCAGCAGCAGAGTCTCTACCCTCTGAAGTTGTAGTATCCTTATAGGTTCCCTGCACCTCACAGAAAAGGGGGAAACAAACAAGAGAAACAACCAATGCAAACTATATATAGTATTGAAATAAGTACCCAGTGCCTACTGTGACATCTACAACACTTATTACCACAAAAACAGGAATGGTGGGGTCACCAGTTGCCAGCATCAAAAACAATAACTGTGAATTAGATCTGGCATTAAAGTAAACAGCAGGTGTCAACTGTGCCATCCATACCAATAATGGCAACAACATGAATGGTGGGGACAGCAAACGAAATAGTTCTAAAAGATGGTAAATATGCAGTTCATTAAGAGAAAAATGTGACAGGAAGGTAGAAGAGTCTAGTATGTTCAAAACGCAAACAGAGAGGGTGCAGAAGAGATGTAGCAAGTGATGGTTATAAAGGAGGAAGAGAAAAGGTAGGAAAAACAAAGTAAAGGGAGAGAAAAAGAACAGGAGAATGTGACTTCGTTGGAGAAGGAAGGAGAGAAAGAGAAATAAAACCAAACAATCCTCACCCTCACAAGGCAAGGAGAAAGAGCTATCATAAAAATGCTAAAAATGAAAAAAAAAAAAGCAACACATTTGTATATATGCCCACAAACCAATCAACACAGAAAGAAAACACGCACAAAGAATAGATTCTTCATGAAAAACGAATTGTCTGCACTGAGATGGCCAGAACAGTGGACGAGATGGACGGGCACTGTCTATGCCTGACTCTTTCCACTTCTTGAGCTATGTACTGAGAGAGAGGAGGGCGGGGGCTGGGGGCTGCTGACCCCTTCCTCGCCTTCCTCAGAGCTGGAAACAGCTCAACCTCCCTCTCGACAGCATGAGGTAGGATGGAGTGAACCTGCTGTCCTACTGTCATTGGGAGTTCTGTCTGCACAGACCAGGTCCATGCACTCCCAGGTGGGCTGCTGCAGTTCTCTGGGGCCTGGGTCTAAGCAGGCCTCAGCTCTGGAGAGGTTAGATGGAGGTACGCCTAGGACCCAGTAGACATGGATCTCAGGAGCCTCCCTAGGGTTCTACCCATGTGTGGTGGGGGAGCCAACAACCTACACTCTGCGACCTCCCCAGGCTCAGTCCCTGAGAATATTCACACCCGCCTGATCAGGTTCCTGACCCTCTTCAGCTGCCAGGTGAGCTGTCAGCCAGGTTGCACTGCCCTCCAGCTTTCTGACCTGAACCCTCCTACGCACAGTCTCCTCTGTGCCTGTTTTGCTCCTGTTCTGCTAAGTACTCCTAGACCACATGGCAAGTGGTGGCTGGGACAGCAGGGCAATGCTTGCTAGGACCTCCTGGGTTCCCAGCACAGCTGCTGCATGTGGCCTCCTCATCTATCTCTGCTCTCCACAGCCTGCTGAGAAGCACGGGGCATTCTTCAAACATGTCACTCTGCAGCCTCTGGATCAGGAGGCTCCAGTTGCTTCTCTATCCTGTAGGTTTTTCCATGCCAAAGCTGTCCACAGTGTCTCTGTTTTTCCTCCCCTCCGAGGTGCAGCGGTGCTGCTGCCGCTGCCACACATCTTTCTTGTGCTTTAATTAATGCCAATAGCACTGCTCCGGGCACCAAGCTTTAACACGTGGATGCTCAACAACCTAACCATAAGCACAAGGACAATTAAAAGCTGCCAAATAGTGTCTGACATGGAGTGATTTATTGCACAGAAGAAACAATGACGGACAGACTGAAGGTTGTTCCTGCACAGCTGGTGACAGCTGACACCTTAGTCTTAAACAGGGGGCCATGAAAGAATGTTTCCATGGATCCAATGGGCTCTGGTAACTTCTGCCAGATGTGCGTGCATAACTGTCATTCTTACCCCTGCTTTAGCATTTGTGTCAGAATCACCTTAAGGTAAGCATGGAAGACCAGTGATCTGCTGAGGCAAGGACAAGAAAGGAGGTGAGAGACTTTTGGGGAAGTCAAATAAGCTCACTACAAGGCAGGGAGTTTCTTAGTGGAGCTCGAGGGAAACAGGAGGTGGAGATGGCTTTGAGTTTCCTGTTTTGTGAAAGTTGTCACCTGAAGACGAAAGGCTACTTAGGATTTGGTAGTTCAGCTGGGTTCGTAAATTTTCTTCAACACTATAAAACAAGATCCACAAGACACAATATGTATCTATCCACCCACCACCTCTCCATTCCTTCCTCAGTTTAGTGTGGATCTGTTCTACCCTATTCACAGTTTTCAGTTTTCTCTTTTGCAGTCACATGATTTTGCTACTACCTTGTAAACATGATTTTTGACTAACAGTTATCAAATATTTATCAGATTTAGTTCTGATATTCTGGGCTGTCTTCAAAACTCATAAATATTCATAGGAGAGAGTTTTCCCCAACTAATATATCCAAAAGAACTGGTTGCAATAACTGAAAGAAATCTAAAATGCAGAACAGAGTGGTGGAGAGACCAGCTGAGCGCCATGCAGAGGGACAGGGTAGCTCCTCAAGTGGGCACAGCCTGTGTCCACTGGGCATGGCTGCAGCTGGCCAGCGGAGGACCTGTGTGTGCACTGCCTGTGGCCGGGGTGGGGGGCATGTAGGACACGACTGGCTTCCAGTCCCAACTGCAGGCTGTGAGGCGGATCCTTTCTCACACTGTGGTCCTCCAGGCCATTCCAGAAGAGTAGAGATGTCTAATTTTTATCTAGGTAGGCGTGTGCATAAGATGATTCTACTTGATTGTAAAAAAACACACTACTATGTAGAAAATTATATATGGACGCTACATAATGTCATTAGCTAATTAATCATGAAAAGTATAGCTTGATTTTTATTAATGTCTCAGAAAACATTGAAAAAATTCTTGGAACTGGATTTTAAAGATTTAAAAAGCTATTTGAACAAATTCTGAGAATTAAAGAAGAGCTTACTGTTATGGTCTTGAGAAGTCTTAGTAAGACCAGCTTAATTTTTTTTGGGAATGAGCCATACTTTGCCAAAAATAATCTTTAAAACTCATGTCTCACTAACTTTGTTTATGAGGGAAGAAACGTGCTCAGCAGTTGAGCAGGAATATTGAAGTCCAGTGTCAAATGGTCACTTCAGTCTCGAAGGACACATTGCATTTCTTAATTTCCCTCAAAAAGCTGGACTTGCAACCCAGCATCCCCAAAGCCACAGCACATACTTTTCTGCGCACATCATATGACGCACAATACTCTCTCCCAGTTCCATGTACGTTAAGTGCATATATTTTGTACTGGTAAACGTAGTTGCTTTTGTAACTGTTGAGTTTAAAATTGGACATAGCTGGGGGAAGAGCTGGTAAGTGCTGAATGTCACACTGCTATACCTGGGCTGAGCCCAAGGCCTGTTTTCTTCCCCTTTGACCTCAATCCTGAGCTGTTCTTTCTGTGTCCTCCCCCATCCGCCATCTGCCAGTGCCTTTCAGCTTGTCTTTCTGGCGAAGAGTTGATGCGTGTGCTTTGCCTTCGTAACAGGTGCAGTGCTGCCCTGATTGCTGAGTTCCCTGAAAAATAATGCAGCTGTGGGACAGTTTAGGAACAAGTCAGGACAGAATGTCCCCAATGTGGGACAAACTGGGAACAGCTGAAGTGGGGTCAGCGGTGAGAGAACACTGACAAGGGTAACACAGGAACTCAGACAGTTTCAATCTCTGATCTCTTATCAACACTGATAAAATAAATGTTAGTCATTGCTGTGTTTCTTTCCTCCCTATTCAGCTTCCCAAACACTGGCCTCTCACTCTTCTTTCCTGTCTAGCAGCATTAACATGTTATCGGAAGTAGCAGGGTGCAGATGGCCAGGAAAGAGCTGCAAGGGCTGGAAGAATCTGTGCTCCTCCCTTCCCCATCAGCCCCCTGACACGCAAACTTTGACCAGGGCCTGCTGGTGCTGCCCACAGTCTTCAGCAATTACTATCCTGAACCCTTCTGCCCCATCTTCACCTCGGTTTCTATTTCTCCTTTAGGTGCCAACAAAACTTTCAGTCTTACAGGAGGTGTTCTTAATCACCTCCATTGGAGCTGTTTTTCCTGTACAGAGCACCATTGACTCTACATCTCCAGCACCTACTATGGTTTTTAACTGTGTGCAACTTCCGTCACTCATGGAGGCTTCTCCACCACCTGTAACTTCCAAGATGGCAGGACCAACTGGATGTAGGGCAATACCTAATCCTCTGCACTTGGCGGGGACAGTGCCTAGCACATGGCAGGGGTTTGGTGTAGATCTGCCATGGGGGCAGGATGGGACAGACATTCTTCATGTTAAGATGAGCAGCCTATCTTGAGACTAACATCCAAACTTCAATTAAGGGTAGGAAAAGTTGAAATATAACCTTTTGGCAAAAAACATGATTAAGAAATGAAAGTTCTCTCTCTTTTGTGCATTTGTTTAAAACCATGGGCCTTGTGCATGCTAGCTCAGCACTCTACCACTGACATACACTCTAGCCTAAAATTGTTGTTAGCTTCTCCTAGTGATAGAAATTTATAGGGGAGCTGAACAGAGAACCTAAAAAGCCACTGATCTGAGATCTGGTCATAATATCTAAGTCATATAAAGGAGAGGAATTAAATCTATTTTTATGAAATTTATTCCCAAGTTGAAGTGGCAGTGTGTACAAAGATAGCAGAGCTGTGGTCGTTCACAGGAATGTTTGCTACAACATGCACATTATGAAGTGCTCCGACATATACATATTAGGTTCCATGCTGAATAAATAATCCCAAGTTAATTTTTGTTTTTAGATAAAAATAGAATATTGCACTCTTTACAAGACCAGTTATTTTGCATATTTCCTCTTTAGATAAATGATGAAATCCTGCACTAAAAAAAAGACTGAGTAGCAATCCTATTCTAATAGGAGCTTAATTTAAAGTTCTCAGTAAAAAAAAAAATGGAAGCTCAACAAAGCCAATCAGTTCAATGTGAATAGGAATAGTCTCCTCTCTGCACTTACGTGGACCTCAGAACCAACCCCGGGCCTGTGCAAACCACGACTGTGACGCAGTCTGCCAAGTTCAAGGCTGGGAATGCGTCTGGCCAGGGGCCTTTCCTTGTGCCTAGCTCCACAGCAGAGACTCTGGAATTGGGTTTTATAGTTTTTAAGCAGAATGTTTTAGAAAGTCTGGAAGTTAAAAAAGTAGTTCTGTAAACATCATATGAATTGCATTTCCATAACAAATGTGCAAGTTATTCTCAGGCAGGAATACGTATTTTTATCGCATGATAACATATTTCTGAGCCTATTTTGCAGTTTTTGAAGCCATTAAAGCAGCACCCCAAGTAAAATATAGCTGTCACTGCATGGCAGAGATGAACTACTCCAAAATGTGTAGGACTGTGTCTTCATGGTGTGTAAGTCTGCTGTGGAACACGGAGGATTCTCCTGTTCCTAGAATTTTCAGGTAGCAGAGGTTATTAGGAACAGAGTAAAAATGGCTTCCTAAAAGAATTATTCTGCCTGTTTGAAAGACAGTAACCCGCCTCTTTTTCTTCTATGTTCTGCTTTGGGGAAGACAGTCTGTCTGCAGCTGGATGAACTGCTTTCTCGGTGGTCTGAAGGCCTGCACACACCTGTGCAGCTGAGGCTTTCCAGTGCAGTGCTCTATGGATGTCACTGCTAAAGGCAGACATAAAAGGTTCACCAAGATGTTTAATCCTTAGTGATTCAACGAAGGGTGCTCAATATCTAGTGTTATGGATTTTACGTAAAAATCTCATGAAGAAACAGAATGCATTTGAAATCGAAGATGCCTACATTCTTGTTTGTGGCTTTCAAAAATTTCTGTTTCTCCCTTAAGCTAAGGGGGCAACTGTCTAATGTTGAGATTCATTAGTAGTTCACTTTTAGTATTCAGACAGTCAATAGAATGCATGGTGCAGAGGCACCTACTCCATTATCTGCTTCTCAAAGAAAGCAATTACTGAGTCCTGAAAAACCTCATCTCTTTCTTTCCTTTTTTGGTGTGTGTGTATGGGGACCGGGTATCTCAAGGCAGAAAACTTTTAAAGTATAATTCTTAGAGTATCTTATATAAGTGATCAGCAAGCCAATTGAAATTTTTCTGGCACTTTTGGAGGGAGACCCTGATCTTTTCTTTAGAACACCTTTGTGGGAAAGCACTTTAAGAACATGGTTTTAATGCACCAAACGCAACCTTGGCTGGTTCACTGGTGCACACCACGGGTCTCCCACAGCAACATTCGATGACGGGACTCGCCTCTCAGAGCCTGGTGAGGCTTTGGAACTCTGTGCAGATGAGCAGAGGCTGTGGCTACCCAAAGGGCCTGGATAGCCTCTATTTCTTCAGGTCCAACCCTGTTCCTGCCCTGGCGAAGCCGACCGTGCCCCTGCAGTTAGGGTGCTTTGGAGAACGCGCAGCTCCGTCTGCTCACCCCGCGGCATAGCTGCTGAGGAAGGAGTAGAACATGGGCTGTTTCATGCGCTGCTGGTCCTTCCGACACCAGCCGATCACCGTCCCATCACTGTTCGCTGTGTACAAGTGGTGGCCATCACAAGAAAACGTAAGGCTGTAAAGGCAAACCCCAGGGGCACATTATATTTCCTGAAATTGTCTAGGCACACTGACACACTGACCAGGATGCAGTCGTGAAGGTCTCTTTCCTGGAGCAGAGACAAGGCAATGGTTTGCCCACAATGTGGGTCTGCACCGAGCTCCAACACTCACTCTGCCAACAGGCCTGGGAGGCTCCCTTCAGCCAGGCGCGCACGATGCCGGGGCCGGGAGCACAGCACAGCCAGTCCTGGCCCTGCACACCTGGTTTCCTGCTGGCCTACGCTCCACTACCTCAACAGCAAGCACTCCGGTGTAGGAAACTAAGATTTTTTTTTTTTTATTAGAAGTATACAGAGATACAATTGAGGGGGAAACTAAGATTTTAATGGCAGTTCAGTTCAGTTTCCCCTTAAAAATTAAATTATTGTTTAAAAATAGTTTTATTTCCCTGAAAGAGAAAAAGTTAAAAAAAATTCTAACACTAATAAGTAATTTAGGTTAACTAAAGTTTAAATTTAGTACAATGAAAATAAAAAGTAGAATTTGAAGGGCTTCACTTTCAAATGAGTTTTCAAAGTCACATTTGTTAGCTCAGCAAAGGGTAACTGGTTGTTTATCAATCTGTCAATGCGCCCCTGCAGCAATCAAATGCTATGATGGTCTCTGCAAACAAGGAAGTCCCAAAGTACAGTTTCTACCCTTGCAGAGGCCGTCTCGGGTGCGCTGCCAAGCCTCCCTTTCCGGTGGATCTCAGGCTGTAAGCTCCAGGGCAGGGACTGCAGCTCTTGCTCTGGGTTCCTGACAACTCCTGTGTGAGGAACAGCCGGCTTCCACGAGCCTTCAAGCACTCATTTCTTTATGTCGGTGTGCTCTAAATCTCTCTAACAAAAGCACAACCACAAACCACAAAGAACCCAGGGGAGATCTTACCTCACAATAGGCTTATTTGATTTGGGAAATGTGATTTCTCTCACGGGCTTCAGGTCCCACGTGCTCCACAGCCTGGAGGGAAAAGTCATCAAGCGTAAAGCCAAGTACATTGCCCTCTGAAACACCTGCACATTCATTCGTTAAAGTCTCCTGGAAGGAGATGTAATTATCGACTAACCATGACTTCTGGGAGTTTTCAGGGGGGCAGATTAAAAAACTTTTAACGTTGTGTACTTTCATACTGTTAATCTTTTAATTATTAACATAAAATATCAAAATTACACTAAAACTACCTTTATTATTTAGAAACAGGAATAACCAAAGAACCTATATCCAAAGGTGATTCTAAATCTCTAAATAGTAAATAATAACATGGTATTATTAAAAACTAATTTCTAAAACTGCCATATCCCTGTGAATGAAAACAAACAAACAAAAAAAACCAGAACCCAAGCTCCTCTTACCTTACAATTCCATTTTCTAGTCCCCCGGCAATGACATTGATGGATGTCCCCTCAGGCTGGTTGGAGAAGGCCACAGAGCAAATTATCTCCCTGCAGTGGACGTGTCCAACAAGGTCCCCATTCACTGTCCAGAGCCTGAGGTCACTTCCTCCACCAGCTACAACACCAAATCGTCCCAGAGTCACCAGAACATGGGAGACAGAGCCCACATCCACTCAGTATTACAGAGCATCCCAGAAGGCCACACTCACTGGCAACCCGAGGCTAAGGACCTTCAGTTCCTACACATCAGTCACACAGCCTGCTTATTTATCTAGAGACAAGGACTAGTGCAGAAGTATAAAGGCAGCAAGAGGAAGGTACCCCAAATCTCTTGTTATTACCATATTTCAGCACAAGAGCTGCATCTCCAAAAAGAGATGGAAATATTCTGTGAAATCATCTATTAGAAGTGACTTACATGACTTTTAAAGAGGAAAAGAGTTGTAGTAAAAATTAATTCTTATAAAAGAAAATTTACTCTTTAGAATATCTAAGACAGAATCTTACTTGTCAATGCCTCACTGAACTAACTTTTCCTTTCAGAGACTACAGTGTAACTAACTAGCTGTTTTCTAGTTCTCTTGGGGTAGGAAAGGCCATGATCGCTTGTCATCCTCCAGGAAGGGGTGGTGTGCAGGGCCCCAGGATGTGTGCAGCTGCCTTTGGGGAAACACTCTCACACTGAAAGAGAGAGGTTTGGGGCCTGGCAGCATTCAGATCTTATACCCTCCATTTACCTTTCCATTAGGAGTAACATAAAAGTACAGAATTTTGTTCTTTCTTTTATTAAGACAATGAAAATATTTCATATCTTATACAAAGAAACAAATATTGGAAATGCTTATTTATTTACAGATATGTCAAAGACCTTCAAATATCACAGATCAAAATGGTCAGTGTGTCACGCAGCACCATTCAAAACAGCCAAAAGGTGGAAACAACCCAAATGCCCTACAAAATGAGTGGATAAACAATGTGTGTGTGTGTGCGCGCGCGTGCACGCACACGTGCGCATGTGAGAGTGAGTGTGTGCTGGTGTGCTGGATGTTTTTCATATAGACAGGAAGGAAGCTCTGACACTGACTTAAATGGACGAATCCTGAAAGCATTATGCTAAATGAAATAAGAACAAAAGGACAACAGTGTGACTCTACTATATAAGACCCGTAAAGCATCTGTAACAGGCAGAATCAACAGGTACAAAGCAGAAGACAGGCTCCCGGGGCAGAGTGGAGAAGGAATGCAGAGTCACTGCATAGTGGCTGCATTTTCTGTTTGGGTTGAAGGAAAAGTTTTTGAAATAGTGGCGGTGGGTGCACACACTGTTAATGCAATGAATGCTGCTAGCTTGTAGGCTTAAAAAGGCTGAAATGCAAATTCTATGTTCAATATATCCGCCCTTCCCCCCACAGCCTCCAGAGTTACTAAGAGTTCCCACTGCACAAAGCTGATTAGGACAGGCTATCTAAGCAGCATCCAGAGGCAAGGAGATAGAACTGCAGACAATCACCTGTTCCACAGCAGGCTACTTTCACCCTCTCTTTACAATTAATACCTGCTAAAAGTTTTTTTTAAAGGTAAAGCAACCAGATGAGTATTAGGTTAGAGGACTTATAAAAGTGATTGGATTTTATATATTCACATACATATGTACGTGTGTGTGTGTGTATAAAATTCCGGCTTTTAATTGTTTAATTCTGAGACATGGTCTTGCTAAGTTGCTCAAACTGGCCTCAAACTTGCAAATGCCCTACCTTAGCAGCCCCAGGAGCTGGGATTGCAGGTGTGTGCTACCACACCATCAACTAAAAGTCAGAAACTTGAGCATTTCCGAGGAGAGTCTTACTCTTCCTGCATGTCCTGGAAGTTAGAAGAACGCAGAGAACCAGCACACCTTGCACATCATAATGCCACTCTGCCAGAGGGCCAGGCCCATCCTCATTCCAAGGCATGGACTTGGTTCAGTGATAGAATGGTTAAAATGACAAGAAATAATCTATTACGAGAGTCTTGAAATTTATTTAATTTCACATCTTATCACTATGAAAACTACATCCCATAACAAGAACTGAGGAATTATGATCAGGAGCGGTGAAACTGCCAAAGTAACCTTTGAGAAGATTTCTCACACACACACACACACACACACACACACACACACACACACCACGTACATACAAGTACATTTTATGTTTCTCTGTTTTAGTTTTGGTTTTAAAGTTACCTGGATGGTGTTCACTAACAGGTCAAGATTTCCTGCAGGTTAAATCTGATGATGCTTTTCCCTTCTTGGCCTCGTCTAGTCTCAGTCACTAAACATGAATTTGGTCTGTTTTAGAAAGTAATTTTTAAACTTAAGTTTGCTATACCAAGAACTTTTTTGTTGTTGTTTTTTGGTACCAGGGGTTGAACCCAGGGGTGTTTTATCCCCTGAGCCATATCCCCAGTCTTTTTTATATTTTATTTTGAGACGGTCTCATTAAGTTGCTTAAGCCTTGCTAAGTTGCTGAGGCTGGCTTTGAATTTGTGATCCTCCTGCCTCAGCCTAGAGAGCTACTAGGATTACTTGTGTGGGCCACCACATCCATTCCCAGGGCTCTTTACGATTCTTATTGTATGTGTTTCAAGAGGCCTCTTGGTTTTTTTGATCCAACTGGGAAAAAAAAAAGTTCTCCCCATCACTCTATTCCTATCCAGGGAAACCTGAATATCCTACTGTGAGTTGGTAATTGAAGTAAAAGTAATTCTGTTTCTAGTTCCCGTCTGACTAGCTGATATAATATCACAGATATGAATCACTGCTGGCAGCAGGGAACTACTTAACTAACAAATCCAGCTCCCTCAGGATCAGTCCTAACTTTCAAATGTTGCTAAAACAATAAAATAGAGAACTTTATATAAATAATTGTATATTGGCCTAGCATGCCTCTGGATGTGACACAGTAAAGGAAGCTAATGTACAAACTGAGAAAGAACAATTAGCCACTTCACCAGTCATCACCTCTCACGTTGGCACTGTCTAAGCCAACTGTTGAAAGTAAGATCTTTCCCCTTAGCGGTCATCATTAGGAAATAAAATATTTTCATGACACGATTTCACGACAGGTTTAAGAATAGCAAAAAATACTTGCACATCTGAAATCTTTAACCATGAGCAATGGCATTATTTTTCTTGAATACAAGAATGAATGAATGCTTTGTAAAAACAACATCAAAACCCTAAGAGACACCTGTGGCATAATAAAATAATTATTTGGTGTTTGTCCCTGGTTCCTGGCACAGAACTCCAGGAAGCCTTCAGATGCACTGTCTTTTGCCACCATGATGATGACTCATGAGAGGCTGGTCACCAGGAACCTTCAGACCCCACCCCACACATGGGAGGGAAGAGGGGCTGGGGCCTCTGTTCAGTCGCCAACATGTCTGTTAGTGAAGTCTCCTTCATTTTCCTACATGACAAGGCTTGGGTATTTGTGGATGGGGGAACACTTCCCCATACCAGACAATGCTGCACCCCAGCTCCACAGCCCTGACGCCAGGAATACAGGTTCCCCTACGCTCAGGAACCTCCGCACCTCGCCCTGCAAGACTCTGCTCACCTCCACCCTTTATCATAAACTCCAGTAGTGAGTACAGGCTGAGCGTCAAGAATCCGAAATGCTCCGAATGAACATTGAAAGCCTCTGAGTGTTAACATGACACCACACCTGACCTCGCATGGCAGGTCACAGTTAAAACCCAAGTGGAAATTTCTGTACAAAATTACTTTCAGACGGTGCGTGCAGTCAGACCATAAATGAATTAATTTAATGTTTACACCTGAGTCCCACCCCAAGACACCTCAGCATGTACACACTAATAATTCATAATAAAAAGTATCCAAAATCTGAAACACCTGGGTCCCAGGCATTTTAGACATGGGGTACTCAAATTGCACAGGGTTTTACTGAGTTCTGTGAGTCCTTCTAGAATTATTAAACCTGGGAGCATATGGTTGTGGCAACTCCTAAATTTGCTAGTTTCAAGTACTGTGAGAGCAAACCTCACTGCTGTTCACCCAGTCAGTGTCAGAGACATGAAAAAGTGATTTGTGTTTGGCAAGACACCATGTGTTTGTCACAAAAAGCCAAACAATGTCAAAGTGTAAGCAAAGGACAGAGGAGCACACTTGTTATAGACATGTCAAAGATATTCCATGCTGTGTGGCTCCTTTGAGTTACAGAGATCCTTAAAAGCAGTAATGCAAGCAGGAAATCATAGATTTTGTAATTGTTCTTTGTTGTTGGATGCATTGTTTTTTTTTAAGAGAGAGAGGGAGGCAGAGAGAGAGAGAGAGAGAAAGAGAATCAATTTTATTTAGTTTTTAATGTGGCTTTCTTTTCTCCAATACATCGTTGTGTATATGGTGCTGGGGTTTGAACCTGGGTCCCTGTGAATGCCAGGCAGGCATCATAACTGTTAAGCCACTGCTCCAACCCCTGGATGCATTGTTTTAATAACATATATACATGAAAAAACCCCAACTTGCTGTTCTATACTATTTCTCCCTCTCAACAGGGGCTGGAGTGGTGGCTCAGCAGTTAGAGCACTTGCCAGGCATGTGCAAGGACCCAGGTTTGAACCCCAGCACCACATACAAAACTACATGTTAGACAAGCAAGAACCAGATGAAAAAATAAATAAAATCAATTTTTTTCTCTATCTCTCTCTAGAAGGAAAGAAAGGAGTTGGAAGACAGAGGCTACAGGCTGGCCACCCACTGGTGGTCTTCATTTAGTAGGAGCAAAATGTATGAGAGGGCACTGGCCCAACAGATCAGAACAAATCAGAATGGAGTCACTGGTGCTAGGTACCACATCATCAAGGTGGACTTACAAGTGGCCTAATTTTTCCGAAAACCAGATTTGCAGCAATCAATCACAAGGGTCACCCGAGCTCGTGCAGTAAGTAGGTCGTCTCTGCCTTCTCCCAACTTTCCTGCCTATACACTCAGCACCCAGCTCAGCTCCCTGCCATGTCTATGTCACAGATGGGGGGCTACCAGTTCATGAATTACTAATAAAGCCAAGTATATCTTCAAATTCAATTCACTGAAAATTGGTTTTCTAATATGAGGAAGGTACCAAAGATAATAGTTAAAAAGCAGAAGCAAACAATGAAAGAAAAACAAAAATCAAGGAAATTCAGATAATCATGTAACAATAATTGCTTATGTGTGCTCAAAGGCAGTTTTAAATTGTATCAGGAAAATAGCAAAATTATGACTATTAAATTCTGCACAAGTTTATGCCTACATCAAGGAACTCCGCAGTGCTCAGGTCTGGCAGGGAGGGACCTGAGATGCTCACCATAGAAAGTAACTAGAGGAATACACCCTTAGAGCAGCAGGTTTGGGACAAGCTCACCTGAATCACACACAGTAGCAATGTCACCTGAGGTTTCACTGGCAGAGACAGCCGTGACAGGGCTTTTGTGTCCTGCCAGACTTTGCACATAGCATAACCTGAAAAAAAAAGAAAAGACATGAATTTGCATATGATCACTAAATAGAATTACATCCTCTTACTTGTATAATTCTTTTCCTCAGTATATATGCATGTATATATATACATGCATATGTATAATTCTTAAAATATACGTGTTTACTAATCTAGTCTTTTGTTTTCAATATGATTATAACAGTAATTCGTTTTTAAAAATTTTATCGAGGAGTCGTGTTGTTGTACAATCATAAATGCATATGTAGTAACAATATGATCCTAATCAATAATCTCCCCCACATCACCCACACCCCCCAGTCTCTTGACTCTTCTATATTTCCCCCATAACAGATATAAATTTGTGTGTATATATGCATATATATATATATATATATTCTGCATTTTCCAGAATTAAATGATTGTATTAGCACTATTTGGCTTCTTGGGGGTGTAAAAAGTAGGCTGCATTGTAGATTCTCCCCCTAGATCCCTCCCTATCATCCTTCCCTCTCCCCTCCCTTGCACTCTCCTTTCCCCCCTCAACATATCCACGGTTCCCCTACATTATGTGCTGCTTCGACTTTGGTGAGTCTAGTACATGAGCTAGACCTTTCACCTAAGCCTGGGTTTTGCTCCAGCTTCCACAAATGAGGGAAACACTGGACCCTTGAGTCTCCGGGTTTGGCTAATTTTGCTCAATATAATTTCTTCCACTGCCATCCATTTATCCTCAAAGGCCGTAATATTACTATTTCTAACAGCTGAGTAGAACTCCATTGTATATATGTATACCACAGCTTTTGGATCCATTCCTCCAGTGAAGGGCAGGCATCTGGGTTGATTCCATAATTTAGCTATTGTAAATTGAGCTGCTAGAAACATTGATTTTGCTGTGTCACAATATTGTGCTGATTCTTCCTCTTCTAGAAAAACACCCAGAAGAGGGATAGCTGGGTCATAAAATGGATACAACCCTAATGTTTTGAGGAGTCTCCACACTGCTTCCTGAAGCGTCTACACATTCTGCAGCTGCACCAACAATATGTTAGTGTTCCTTTCGCCCCACAACTCCTTCAGCATCTATTACTGTTTATAATCTTCAACTTTGCCAATCTGACTGGAGTGAGCTGAAATCTTAATGTAGTTTTGATTTGCATTTCTCTAGTGACTAGCGATTTAGAACACTTTCTCATGTATTCATTGGCTTGGTGGACTTCCTGTTGAGAAGTTTCTGTTTAGCTCTCTGCCCATTTATTGATTGGATTGTTTATGTTTCTGATATTAAGTTTTTTGAGTTCTTTGTAAATTTTGGATATTAGTCCCCTGTCAGAGGAAACATAGGCCATGATTATCTCCAATTCTGTAGGTTCTCTCTTGATAGTTTTGACCAATTCCTTGGCTGAGCAAAAGCTTTTTAGTTTAATAGCATCCCACTCATTGATTCTTGACTTTAATTCTTTCACTATAGGAGTCTTGCTGAGAAAGTCATTGCCTACTACCATATGCTGGAATGTTGCTCCTAATTTTTCTTCTAGCAATTGTATGGAAGTTGGTCTAAATCCTAGTTCCTTGATCCATTTCAATTTGATTTTTGTCCAAGGTAACAGGGAATTTAATTTCAACTTTCTACAAGTGGTTGTCCAGTTTGTCCAGCACCATTTGTTGAATAAGCTGTCATTCCTCTTATTTTGACACCCCCCCACACCTTTATCAAAGATCAGATCTTAAGTCTTCTATTCTATTCTATTGGTCTTTGGCCTGTTTTGATACCAATACCGTTCTGGTTTTGTTAATACAGCTCTATGGTATAATTTTAGATTTGGTTTTGCAAAACCACCTGTTTCATCTTTCTTGCTTAGTAATGTTTTGGCTATTCTGGGTTTCTTGTTATTCCAAATGAATGTGAGAGTTCCATTTTCGATATCTACAAAGAATGACCTTGGTAACTTGAGGTGGATTGCCTTGAATCTGTATAGTGCTTTTGGCAGAATGACCATTTTAATTTTATTAATTCTTCCTAACCAAAAAAATGGAATGCCTTGCCATTTTTTTGCCATCATTTCAGGTCTTCTTCAATTTCTTTCTTCAATGTTTGATAATTTTTGTTGTAGAGGTCTTTTCCTTCCCTTGTTAGATTAATTCCCAAGTATTTTATTCTTTAGAGGATATTGTGAATGGGACCAATTTCCTGATTTCTTCTTCTACCCTATTACTTTTAGTGTTTTAGGAAAGTTATCAATTTATGGCTATGGTTCTTGTAGCTTTCCACTTTGTTAAATCTGTTTATAAGCTCAAGCAGTTTTCTGAGAGAGTTTTTTGGGGGAGTCTTTCAGATATAGGATCGTGTATACATCAGCAAAAAGGGATAGTTTGACTTCTTCCCTTCCTAGTCTCATCCCTTTGGTTTCCTTTTCTTGCCTGATTGCTCCAGCCAGGGTCTTGAGGACTATATTGAATGAAAGTGGGCAGCCTTGTATTGTTCCAAGTTTAGTGGAAATGCTTTCAGCTTTTCTCCATTTAATATCATACCAGCTGTGGGTTTATCATATATGGCCTTTACTTACTTAAGATATGTCCCTTTGATTCCTATCGTCTCTAGAGTTTTCATCACAAATGAGTGCTGGATTTTATCAAAGGCCTTTTCTGTGTCAACTGAAATGATCATATTTTTTTGTCATTAATCCTATTTAAGTGATGAATCACATTTATTGACTTATATATGTTGAACCAGCCTAGCATCCCTGGAATGAAACCCACTTTATCATGATGAATTATCTTCTTGATGTGTTTTTTATTGCAGTTTGCTAGAACTTTATTAAGGATTTTTGCATCTATGTTCATCAGGGATATTGGTCTGTAGTTTTCTTTTTTTGATGTGTCTTTGTTGGGTTTTGGTATCAGAGTTACAGTTGCCTCATAAGAAGTGTTTGGGAGGGTTCACTCCTTTTCAATTTTTTAGAATAGCTTAATAAGGAGAGGTGTTAGCTCCTCCTCAGAGGTGTGGTAAAACTCAGTGGGGAATCCATCAGGCCCTGGGCTTTTCTTCTTTGATAGGCTTTTAATTGCTATATGGATCTCAGTGCCTGTTATGGGTTGTTTGACTTTCAATACTATTCTGCATCAATTTGGGGATGTTGTATGTGTCTAGAAATTTGTCCACGTCTTCCAGATTATTTGATTTGGAAATGTATAGTTTTTCGAAATAAGCTGTGATAATACGTTAGATTTCCGTGGGGTCAGTGGTGATCGCTCCCTTTTCATTGGTGATTTTGTTGATTTGTTTCATTTCCCTTTTTCTTTTAGTGAGATCTGCTAGGGGTTAGTCAATTTTATTTAGTTTTTTGAAGAACTAGTTCTTTGTTTCATTGACTCATTTTATTGTTTTGTTTTGTTTTAGATTTCATTGATTTCAGCTTTGATCTTGATTATTTCCTGCCTTCTACTGGCTTTGGGATTAGATTGTTCTTCCTTTTGTAGGGATTTGAGGTGAAGCATATATTTATTTATTCAGGATCTCTCCCAATTTTCAATATAGGTACTCAGTGCTATAAATTTTCCGTTTAAGAATGCTGTCATGCTGTCCCTGAGGTTTTGATATATTGTGTCTTCATGCTCAATCACTTCCAAAAATCTCTTGGTTTCTACTCTCATGTCTTTTTGGATACATTCTTCATTTAATAGGGAGGTAATCGTATCTTCAAGCACATGTTTCATTCTTAAAATTGTAATGTATTGATATTATTTTTGTGTAGTTGATTCATATAGTAAGAACTCAATAATAAAAACAGCTATCTTTGGGACTGGGATTGGAGCTCAGTGGTAAAATGCTTGCCTAGCATGTGTGCAACCCTGGTTGTGATTCCCAGCATTGAAAAAAAGCCATGTGTAAGCAAGACATCCTCCATACCTGTTTAAGTCCCATATGATGCAAGTTCCATCTCTGCTCACACTTATCATTATGCTGTATGGTTTGCAAACACACAAGCTGGTTATCTCTTCTGTGTGTCCATAGAGATGTATCTGAGTCTCCATTTCTATCTCTGATGGCTGAAATTCAGAAGGTAAACACAAAAATCAAAACAAATATACACCAGTATAGTATTTCAAAAATAAGGAAGCCAAGTGACTCAAACATTCTTCTCATATTTCTCATGACCAATTTTTCAATCCTGTTCAGTTCAACATTTTTTAAAAGGGTAAAACTAATAAAAATTTAAAATTTTGAAATTATTCAATTTCATCAACTTGTGTGCTTTTCATTTTTGTCAATTCTTGTCCAGTCTTTGTTCAAAGGAACGTGTATTTTTATAGTTGTAATACTGCTATACAAATAATTATCCATTTTATATTTTATACATTCTTCTCTAAATATTTTCTAGTTTTGATACTGTCTTCATAATAATTTTTAATGGTGTTTTAATATTTTATACAGGTAGTATAACTCAATTTACTTGAGTGTCCTTCATTATTAAACATTTAAAATTGCTTCCAATTTTTAAATTATAGATAATACCATGAAATTTTTCATATATGGGCTCGTGTGGTGGCTCAGCGGTTACGGCACTTGCCTGGCATGCGCGAGGACATGGGTTTGAACCCAGCACCATGTACACAACCAAGTGTCAGAGCAACGAAAGTCACCTGAAAAACTAAATAAAATAGATTCTTTCTCTCTGTCCCTCTCTCTTAAAAAGAAAAAAATTCTTCATGTATAAAAGCTTTATTCCTCCTCTGAACTTTTTCTTTAGAATTCCAAAATTTTACTAGTGTGTAAATTTATAAATCTTAACAGTGCAGTTTTCAAAAGCGCTGCACCAATTTCACGATGCCACCTGCTCATGGGTATTCACACCACATTCCTCACCAACAGTCATGGACCAATTTCCTAAGCCAAAGAGAACAAGCTAATGCCTGGGGTGCAGCCTGGCACACAGATGCCAGATGTCACACAGGCTTTGATTTGTGTTTTCTTCATTGGTCTGTTTACTAATACAAACATTTGAGTACTTCTCTTTGAAAGAATACAGAAATGTAAGAATAAACACCTATATGGTGACCACCCAGCCAAACAAATCTAAACATTTTCTATATTATCAGCTTATTTTTCTTTTTAAAGAGGGGGGGAGGGGGAGGGAGAATCAATTTAATTTAGTTTTTAATCTTTTGTTGCTCCAACACTTCACTGCGTATGTGGTGCTGGGGTTCACACCAGTGTCCTTGTGCATGCCAAGCAAGCACCATAACTGCTGAGCCACTCCAGCCCTATGGGTTTATTTTTTAAACAAATAAAGCATTAGGCATTATGCATACAGTTTGTGTCTCATTCTATATCTTATTTCCTCCCCCTTGTCAGAAGTCATTACAATCCTACCTTTCTTCTCCCCCTTCTCACCCTCTGACCGCCCCTCTTTTTCTTTTCTTTCTTTTTTTTTTTTTTTTTGGTACTGGGGATTGAACCAAGGGTGCTCTACCATTGGGTTTCATTGTCAGTCCTTTCTATTTTTTTATTTTGAGATAGGGTCTAAGCTGTTCAGCCTTGCCTCAAACTTGTGAACCTCCTTTCTCAGTCCCGCAAGAAGCTGAGATTATAGGTGTGTACCAACATGCCCACTCTTTGATGCTTTTAAGGCTGAAAATGGGGTGGTAATGAAACCTTCATTCGAGGACTGGAATTCAATTCAATATGTTGGAATACGTAAAGAAAATTCAAAATAATGCCTGATATAAAGTAAGCATTAAATAAATATGAGCTATTTTTTATTTTATTCCTAGTTTTTTCTTACGTCTACTTTGTTTTTCTTCAGCGTCTTATTTTTAAGCAGAACAACTACCTCTGAAAGCAGATTAGCTGGCTGCCTCAAGTTCAAAGCTAAATGAGGTTAGTGCTCTATTTGACAAGTGAAAAGTTTGAGCTTTACGGCCAATATTTTCCTGGATATTTCTGCACACTTCTGCCAGCTTTTGCCATTGCTTCCTGCATGTCATGCCCCATCCTCCAAATCACCAGGCCTTGACTCTCTGCCACTCTGCAAGCTGGTTCTCCTGCCTGAGATGTCCCAGATCAGCTCACGTGGGACTCCTGGCTCAGGTGGCTCCTCTCCTTCCCTGCAGCAATGCTCTGGTCTGCCCTCCTCACATGCTTCTGCATCACGGTGTCCTGGCCTCTGGTCTTGCACCCTGGAAGGGTTTCTCCTTAAAGACTCCACTAGGTTCTCCCTAAAATGCCGACTGTGTCCTATTACTCGTGCTATAAATGTTTTAATGGCGCTTAGTCTAAGAGATGGAAGCAATATTATATTTATACCCCAGAGATCATTGTAAAAAGCCTTAACAAGGGATTAAAATGAAACAAGTACAGAAAAGACAGTAAGAAGAAAAAAAAGAACACAGAAAAGGTTGTAGCTTAGATGATTATCACTCCAACTTGCCACTTCAACTGTACCATGGACAGTTGATTCAAGAAAGGAGGCCATAAATTGAAAGAAGCATCACATAGAGGGTCTTCTTTACTTTAATGGGCAACTTTTATGATTTAACTCCAATATCTTGGAAGTTCTGTGAAGGGCTTAAAACATGTTTCTTCCATTAAGTAACAGAAATTAAAACAGGCTACTTAGATTTTAATTGACCCAGAAAGAAGTGCAATGCTTAACACTACAGTTTCTAAGCTTTCAAATTTGACAGGGTCTTGCGACCACCCTTCCTAAGTACTCAGGTAGATACAGAGAAGGCAAGCAAGCATGTGGATGGGATGATGAATGTAGATACAGAACAGATCATAACTCAGCATGCTATATCTTTGAAACCAAAAGGCAAGAGTCTTTGTAATTATTTCCAAATTTTTTCATGATCTTATTAAACCTATTAGATATTTGACCTTTCACATTTTAAGAATGAGCACAGTGAAAAAAATCAGTCTTATGCAAAACGAATGCCACTTCACCAGGGCCAGGATTCTGCTCCACCAGAATGGCCCAGGACGTACCGTGCTGCTGGTGAATCTGTTTGTGTAGGCTGTGATTACACCGCACTTGCTCCCAGTGAAGAGCTGGCAACCGTCAGGCACCCAAGCACAGCTGGTCACCTTCGAAAAGGACAAATCAAAGAATATCGTGTCTTAATACCGTGAGAAATGCTTCCACTTTTCTGACAGCTATCTTTTAAAAAATATGTGATCACAAAATTTCAGGTAAATGTTTCACTTGAGCAGACTGGAATGGTGCTAGATACAACAACATTTTCTGTAATTGCAAGACAAATATTTAAAATTCCAAATGAAAAATGATACAATGTACAATGTATGACTGTACATTATAATACACTCGTGGTCATTTGCTCCTTAGAAATCTAACCAAACAGTCCAGGACAGATCCGACCCACGCTTGAATGTGAGTGTGGACGTGTGTGTTTCACACACTTACCTACTTGTTCACGGTCCTGCATGTCCCCCCTTTTCCTGTTTAGAGTGCATCTAGGTAGAGGTAGTGCATCTACCAGGTCTCCAGGTTGTTGAGTAGAAGATGAAAGATGAGCATGAAGCACAAACGCTGGGATTACTCTTTTGGTGTGGAATTCTTCAGTCCTGGCCAAGAAGGTGCTAGTCGAGCTCAGCCCAGCCCTCCACGTGGCCTGACAAGGACTCTGCAGGCGCTAGCCACCACCCAGAGCCATGTCCACAGCATCTGCTGCCAAGTGTTCTGCGCCCACTGTACCTTTCTCCACTCCCTCCCACCTCTGTAGGTCACTAAGAAGGTAGAGGTCATCAGCCATGGATCTCTTCTTCCATCCTCTTACCTGAGTCTTCTGATTCCAAGGAGGAAGGGCCTCTGATTAAAAACCCAATCCCTTCCTATCCCCACAACTCCTCAGTATACTTGTCCTTAGGATTTCAAACCACCTATTCCTGGACCTACAAAAATGCTCAAGTCTCTGCTACCTTAGAAAGTGACTTTCTTTGATCAAAATTCTTTTTTTACTTGTGATAAACCAACAAGAACCACTAGATTCAATTTTATTTTTTGAGTTTCTTTCTTCACAAGCTATAACTTTGTAAGTATGGATACTTTATGATTTTTATTCTTTCAAAGAGAAAAAATACTTTAAAAACATATGAAATACCTGGGTGTGGTGGTGCATGAGTATAATCCCACATACTTAGGAGGCTGAGGCAGGAGGTTCATAAGTTTGAGGTCAGCCTGGGAAACTTACTGAGACTGTGTCTCAAAATAAAAAATAAAAAGGGCTGGAAATGGAGCTCAGTAGCAGAGAACCCCTAGGTTCAACTCTTAGTTAAAAAATATATATGCATATAATATATATACATATATGCATATACAGTAAAACATATACATCATTCTATCTTGCAATTATCATACTGATCCACTGAATCTTTTCTGATCCTAACAGGAACACGATTTCATTTTTCTTAAATCCTGAAACATTTTGCTATTTCATCACACTAAGGATCATTCTATCACTACTCACCAGTTAGTTATTCCTAACTATGCTAAAAACAAGTGAACGAAATTAGAAAGGATGGCGTGATCTCCTAGCGAGACAGCATAGTGAGTGGAATAAGCTGCCATCCTGTTTCCTTGCTGCACTGTCTGCAGTATGGCGTCGACTTTCAAGAAAGCACAAAGGGAGGCTGACATTTCATGCCTGGACTCTGCTTTTAGCTTTCATGGAACAGTGAAGACATCGGAATTGCTCATTTGCTACCAGTAAAAACAGAGAGAAGGAAAGTGACAGAGCAAGGAGTCTCACAATTAGGAGACTAATCAGAAGAAGATGGCAAGGAGCCAGCAAAGCCCCAGCCCCTGACGGTGGCGAGAGTGGTGACAGAGGAAGAGCTCAGAGTGAGTCTTCAGATGATGGCACCCGAGATGAATTTCTCTACTGAAGAACAAACAAGCAAGCAACACCTTTCTAAGGACAAAAATGAAATATGGTATTCTGACCCAGCTGTCATTTCCCATTTTATCACACAACATTTTACTACAAGAATCTGGACCGCCCCTTTTTGTTATAAAGACCTAGGAGAGTATTCTCTCATCTTATGTGATGTTTGTGTTCCAAATTCTACATGGTACAAATACTCTTGCAATGTTTAATTCACATCCAGATGTACATGGAGCACAGAAAGGTAAGCACTGTAAGAGGTTGCCTATGTGTGGATTCTAAAAGTCAAACTCAAGCCAGGAGGCAGTAAAGCGAGGTCGCCAGGGCTGGGATGGGAAAATGGGTGATCCTGGTGCAGGGACCAGCGGCTCGGCTGCAGAAGAAGCCCGAGCTCTGGGGGCCTGCTGAGTTTATGGTGCTTGCAGTTAACAAGACTGTACCTGCACTTGGAATCTGCTGAGCACACTTGAAACGTTCTCACCATACACATGAATTGCAACTGTGCGAGGCAATGGGTATGGGAATTAGCAGGACTGCAGTAATTGTTTCATAACACAATCAAAATCACGTTGCATGTCCACCTTAAACATGTACAGGTTTTATTTGTCAACTATACTTCAATAAAGCTGGAAATAATAAAATCAGACCATATAAAAACAAGAACTATGTTTAAAACAACCTTTTTTACTTGGCAAGAACAATCTGGCCAATGCTGCTTTGTATCAGGTAAGATTCACAAGAGAATTGAAAAGCTCCCGTAAGGTCACCATTTCATCTTTGTCCTCTCTTCGTCTCAAGTCCATCTAATGAGTTAATCAGCAATAGCCAACTATTAAACAAATAAAAGAAATCCCTAGTAATGAAGGTATAAAGATTTTGATAGAAAAATTGTGGTAAGTGTATCATTACTATTGCTTTATCATTCAATTACCAGTGATGAAGGTTTCATTTGTTCTTCATCTTTTCATTGGAAAGTCAAGACTGTAAATCCAGATTATTGGTGCAGCAGTGACTTACACCTGGTCCTAACCTACTCATGTTAATGTAAAGTAACAGAATTCCCATTGTGCCTATATTTCCCTCCTGCCACAATGCATAAGAATTAGGAGTCAGTAGGAGACGTACACTAATTGACAGCATTTGTGTTTTCATTCATTTTGTAGACTCATTTCCAATCTAGTCCTACTGCCAGCTTCGCTATGATTTATGATTATAACTTGCTTGTGTTTGGCCGTATGTCTCTATTTGCATAAAATGCTCTGATTAACGTAGACCGATGTGTTTCAAAACTGAAAAGAATTCTGATTAAATTCAAGTCAGATTGCTTTCCACCATCCTTCGTCCTCATTTTGTCAGCTTGCTGGTGAGCCAGGAAACAAAGGGTGAAGACCTCTCTCAGATTATACCAACAAGCCGTCACTCTCCTTGCTGTCACAGCTAGAAAACCCCCAAAGTAGTTTAACCATTCCCAGAGAGCTCGGGGAATGCCAGCCATTTTAAGGCGCAGCAACAGGCAGCAGGGGCTGCACAGGTAATGGGGTCAGAGAATGGTGAGAGAACTTCCCACAGAAAGACAAAGAAAGAAGGCTGGGCGTCCAGCTCAGAGCCTGTGACATAACATTCACCGTTCACAAACTTGACAAATGTTGGAAACATTTTTATAACAGCTTTTTGAGGAGTAGTGTGAGTACTACTCCCCCATTTTAAAGAAGAAAAAAGACACCCCAGTTTGGAAAGGCTGAATTACCTGCCATAGACAATGTGTAGAAAATAAGAAGGCGGAGCCCAGAGCAGATCACAGGGCTTGAGTGCCCAGTACCCTTAGGACGAGTCAGGTAATGAAGACAGGATTGTGGTCACAGAAGACGACCTAGTGACAAAGGCAAGTGGCCACGGGGAGAAAGCAGAGCCAGTTCTATCCAAATGGTATGCCCTGAGCTGGTGCCGAGAGGGCCACCATGCTGACCCCATCAACAAGGAGGTGGGTGGAGAACAGTTGAGGGCACATGCGGAAGAATGGGGGCAGAGAGGCAGAGAGCTCTGCAGACAGCAGCTCCCTGAGGGCACTGATGCAGGGGATTTAATCGGGCTGCTGTCAGTTGGGTCCCTTCCGAAAGCTCTGTATTTGCTCTCAAGGACTGCACAGACCGCTTACCTGGTGCTGCTGGGAGCTCTGTATGAAGTTCACGGGTGGCTCGCTTTGCTTGCTCTTCAACCTCAGGACGTTGTCGGCGTATCCCCAGCTCAGGATGGCTGACCACTGAATGTCAGTGCTGTTCATGCTTCTCACACCTCGGGGAGGAGAAAGAACGGTATCCGAATGCCACCCTCGGTGGTGATACGCCAGCTCCCCACCACAAACGGCAGGCGGAAGGCTGAAGACATTTTTCTAAAACTGGTAGTCAAGCACACTTGATTCATTTCTTTAAAAAATCATACTATTTAAGTAACTTTATAGATACCCGGTGCTGAACAGTCAATGTGGACAACTTCTAGTTTTAGAGAACTCTGCTAGGATAGCAGACACACCCACTCAGGGAGGGGATCTGACCCTGTCAGCTGCAGGATCCAGGCAGACCTTCATACTTGGGAGTTCTCTTCTTTTCTATTTTTAATAGTATAATACCAAGCCCTTGGGACATAAAGATTTGGGAATTTTGACCTCTTTTCTCAGTACTGTTTGTAGTTCACAATTTGTAGCCATAATGGTAACTGTAACATAAATGTTGTAAATGAGATTGTCCTTGAAACTTGCAATGTTTCACAACAAGCTATGGAATTTTAAGGAGAGAGAGGTGCTTTATGTATTCTAGTATCTAGCAGGACACCTAGCATGCAGACATACAGAACAAATATTTCTTGAAAAATGAATAACATATTAAATATATAATTCACAGATTTCTTTTTGTTTTGTGCATTTAATAACCAAATGTAGTCACAAGTTTCACAACAAAGGAATTGGGGTGTAGTCACTAGGTACAGCTCTTCTAAAAATAAGCCACCAGAGAAAGGAGCCCCCCTAATGTGAGTCTTGTGTCCTCTCAAGACTACAATGCCTAGCCTGGGGCAGATGCTCAAGTAACCAAGTTTCTTATTGTCAAGTTTTCTCTTTTCAGAAAAGAAAACTTCACCCCTAGAGCAGTGGATGTTAAAGGGGGTCTGCAAGAAAACTGCTTTTTCTGCACATGTAGCCCTGCACCTGAATCCCAGTGATTCTGATTCTGCTGCAGCAAGTCTCTGGTGGGACCTGAGCCAGGGCTTGGAAAAAGCACTTCAGGATTTCTGAGGCACAGTCAGTTTTCAAGAAATCGGTCTGTATCAGTCTGAAGATCATTAAAACCATCTCAGTGCCACTGCCACAGTGTTACCCACCTATAACCAAGCAAACTCATTCAGCTCTCTCATGTAACAGTGCTGAACATGTCCAGCTGTGAGTAGGTGGGCACCCAGCTCTCACCTGCAAGATGCAGTCTCCCTCACCAACGGCATCCAGAATGCCGCTGTGCACTACTATGTGCCCTCTTCACATAGTGAACACAGAGGGTCCAGCCCAGGGTATTCAAAGAGTGATCACCACTTACTAAAACTGAGGAGGAGCCAGGCCCAGTGTTAGTCATTCCTGTACATTATTTCTTTGAATCCTCAAAGAATGTTACCCTGGGATGGAAATAATTTTGTTTCTTCCATTTTGTAGGCCCAAAGCCAGAATGTAACAAGTATTGAGTAACTTTCCCAAGGCCACACAGCCAGGAATCAGTGGTGCTGGGACACAGACTGGGCACTGAGCTTCCAGAGCTCACAGCGGCATGCACTTCTCTGCACACATCTAGGTACTGACGAATCCCAAACACAGTCTGCGGGGAAGTCAAGGGTAATGTGAATGAACACAGCTGTTGACGACACACGCTAAGGGCTTGGCACAAATAAGACAGGTTGAGAATCATATGAGACACATTTATATCCCATAAAGCTAAGTGACAATACAAATAGAGATAAAGCCTGGTATATTTCTTTAAAGGTAAATTATTTGCACATTTTAGTATTTTAAGTCTTATTAGTGGTAAATTAATCGCAACACCTCATAACTATCTGCAACACACTACTGAGAATAAACCACTGACATACCAGTCATTGGGATTAAGCAGGTTAACTTGTCCTACTAAGTCACTAACTGGAGATGAAATGGTATGCATCCTCTCTCCTACCAAATGAAAGAACTGTCCTTCACTTCACCACAGAGCTAGGAGCTGGCCTAAAGAACTGTGGACCCTTTAGCACCCTTCACTGCTTTAGGTGACCTGTGTATGGCACAGGTGCTGGCACCCTTGTACTGGGGTGCTGGCGGAAGGCTGCAAGTGGGGCCTTCCCCGAGGAGCACCATGCATGGAGGGTAAGGTGAAAAGCTACCAGAGCTGACTGCCAAGGGGCACTGGGCCACAGGCTGGCTTTCAGAAAATCTGCATACCCCCATCATGAATGAACACAGTATCCTCGGTCACTTCAGAGCTCATGCCCCGGCCTTGTAAGTGGGAAATTCCCTTGCATCTCATGAAACAGCTAATTTGGAAGGACCGAGGGATGCTTCAGAGGAAAATGCCCTGCTTTCCCACTGTGCAGGTGATATGAGATGCACAAAGAGGCCCCCGCTACGGAGCTCTCTTCCCATGTCACTGTTCCTGAGTTGGTGTGTGGGCAGTCAGAAAGGCCCTGCTTACATGCATCCGTGTTTGAAGCTTACTTCCAAGGCTCTCCTAACTCCTTAGTCCATTCCACTTTGTGCTTAGACCTACGGCTCCATCTTCAGAGGTTCAAGATTTGTCTGTTGAATACATCTGTCTACCTGGGGTTCAAGAGGCTCCAAGTGTACATTTCCATCAAATTGGTGATGTTCCCACTTGTGAGCATAACCATCCTCATCTCCTTCCAACCCCTCCTTAAACTTTCAACAGGATTGCATTTAATTTTCTCTCTCTTTTTTTCCAGTTATGTTGCAGGACATAATTATAAATGTAAGCACAGTTTCCACCAAGGACTGAGAGAACTTTACATGTCACATAAAACAGCAGCACAGATGAGCAGGAAACATTCGAATCTCATGGAACACGTCCTCAGAATGATTTTCATCGCTTCATTTTACCTTGTTCCTTGCTGTAGGTCATCAGAAGACAGAAGTTTTGGGACAAACCACAGATTGCTCTGGTGGGTAGAGCCTGGAGAGAACCCAACCGTTCTCCATTGGGCTGGCTGAAACAGACCACGGGCACGGGCGCACTCGGGGAGCCCACATACTCCCCCCACTTCAAGCCTTTAATCCACGACAGAGGACTCTACAAAAAAACCAAAGAGGAAAGGGAGATTTTTTAAAAAGTAGTAAATACAGAATAGAATTACTTCTAATTTAAATTCCAAACAAAGTGAGAGAAAATAATCTGACCATAAGTTCTTCGAGGGAAAGCATTACTCTACATATTTTCACGGCCCCATACTTTTCATGTAGGAATATGTGTTCTGTATTTGACTTTTATTCTGTGACTCTGGCCTAGCCTGCATGAAAATTTCTGGTTAATAATTCAAAATTCCCTGACATTTGAGCAGAGGGGGGAGATTTTTACTAAAGCACATTTCTTTCAGGCTAGCTGAAATACCTAAGATAAAGTCGATGCCTGTAGTGGACTGCAGTTTGGAAGTAAGACAAGCCATATGCACACGTGACGGAAATGAAGACCACATGCTCAGACAAGCCACTCCAACTTGAGCTCCTGGAAGAAGGGGCCACTGCTGACTCACCCTGTGCCTGCAGGCAGCAGCTTCACAGCAGATGTTTGAGGAACGAATGGAAGAGTGTTTACCAGTGGGGCATACAGAGAGGACTAGAGCACCCAGGGCCCCAGATAGTGCTGGTAAGTTCTGGGCAAGAAAGAATTATCCCAGAACAGCAGAAGAGGTGGGCTCAAAGCAAGGCAGGATCTGGACACAGAAAGGTGGGAAGATGTGGAGAGGGACACCCATGCACAGACCAGAACGTTGGCTCCGTTCCAAGGGGAAACGAGTGTCAAGAGGAAATTAAGAAGGGATGAACCAGGCCCCGTCAGGATCTCTCCAATTCTGCTGTTTTCATTCTCTTCATAATCATTTTATACTCCATTAATCTTTTATTTTTCAATGGATTTTACCTGCTTTAGTTATTTTACTTTCAACTTTTCAGAGGAAGGGCTATGTAAATCTAATAAAAACAATATACTAAGCAAATTTCAGTAATTTACACACACACACACACAGTCTGTAAAAATTTTCACTGCAGCTTGCTTATGTCACTTTTCAAACAACTGACATAGCTGGCACGACTAACCTATGTGCCACCTTTCCAGAAAAGCACAGCGGAGAAGCTCTGCTGCTTCTGCCAGACCACGAACGCAGCAGAGTGTGCTGTTGAGACAGCATCTCGCCACGGGGCCCGGGCTGCTCTCCAAAACCTGGGCTCAAGGGACCCTTCCCTTCTCAGCCTCTGGAGTAACGGGGACAGCAGACACATGCTACCGTACTCAGCCCTACACATTTAAGTAGAACACAACGGTCTGAAAACAGTGAGCGTCTCTGGGAAAGCTGAGTTTCAGGGGTGCTCACATGAGGACTAAGAGGCCAGCACTGTGTATTCTAAGAATCTTTTTTGTTTTTGGTGCTGGAAATTAAACCCAGAACCTTGTGCATAAAAAGCAAGTGCTCTACCACTAAGCTACATCCCCAGTTGTTCTTATTTTTGGAGACAGAATTTTCCTAAGTTGCTGAGGCTGGCCTCAAACTTGTGATCCTCCTGTCTCTGACTTCCAAGCTTCTGGGATTACAGGCACGTGTCACTGCTTCCAACCAAGCTCAATCAATGCTGAAATTGAGATAAAAGTGGTGCTAAATTCTGATTATGATTTACCATTCTTAACTCCTTGCCTAAAACAATACTTTCATGTGAATTTCAGAGTTTAGAATTTTGTTTTCAATTACATAAAAGACACCATGACAACTGGTTTACATTACAGTTTGCAGGAAGGAAGAATACTTTATTGAAATGCTTCTCATGTAGTTCTGATTGTTTTTAACTTCCACAAAGAACTGAAGTTCACAGAGGCAGCAGATAATCTGGCTGACTCCCTTAAGCCCAAGTACTGCCGCTGGGTTTCAGAGATGGTGGCTTGGGTCTGCACTCTGCAGACACCAACTAAAGGCCATGGAGAGTCTGCATGGAAGGTTCCACAGGGTTTCAAATACAGAGAAGCAGTGGCATAAACACCATGACATGTCACCCAGAAGAAAGGGCAAGCCAAACTCTAAAGAACTTCTAGCTGAGAAGGCATTAGACTGCCTGGCATGGAGACACAGTGATAGCAAGACACAGTCCTTCCTGTGGAGCTGCAGTCAAGCAGGGGTTTGGGGAACAGACGGCGTGTGCTGGGAAGCAAAACAAAAAGGTGGAAGGGACTGCGACTGACAGCTGCTGGTTTAGATACTGGGGTTGGAAAGACGCTCGGAAAAGATGCCAGAGCAGAGACCTGAATGCAATGAGGGAGCCCACAGGGGTTCACAGGGGGAGGGCACAGTCAGTGTGAAGGTCCTCAGGTGGCAACCAGGCAACCCAGTACCTCCTCCCACTGCCAGCAGACCTGCTGCTAATTCTCTTACGTAGGCCAACTTAAGATGGCTCATTAGCAATAAGTACTGGAGTAAAGTACTAATTTTAAGACATATGCTGTTCAATTATTTCAACATGAAAAATTAATGGATTGTTTAAAATAGCCGCTAAAATGATTTGTAGGGCTTCAAAAACACAAAAAAATGTAGCTTTCTTGTATGAAATACAACATTATGACCTGGTTTAGCAAAACGACAGTGTCTATCTTATTACCATTTTATTTGAGTTTTGCTAGTTGAATGAGTTTTGTTTGTATTTAACATGCAAATTTGACATATGTGCATAAAGAATTTCTATCTAGTGTTATATCTGAAATTTAAGCAATATTATTACAAGAAACTTTGTCAAAACAAGGTCTGTGGAAATCTCTGAACGTGGGCCACAGCCCCCTGCAGCTGGAGACCCACCACCTGGTTTCCTCGTCAAGGTCCTTTCCCTTACCATTTCATTTTCACAGGCCTCCTGCAAACTCTTGCGATATCCCGCAATTCACGTTCTTCTGTCACATACTGATTTTATTTTAATTGAAGATTAAAATCCATTTTACTTGTAAGGAAGGCTTGCTTGATTTTTCTATTTCAAAGAAAATTTATGCCTACTTCCTATTGTTAGAGGCAGTACGTTATTCCATCACAATGTGGGGAGGCCGAAGAAATTTGTAACGTTCCCCTCCAAGTATAAACCAAAACAACCGCACCTCTGCCCAGAGCCCTTTTTTGTTGTGGTGCTGGGAACTGAACCCAAGGCTCTGGGCATGCCAGGCAGGGGCTATACCACTAAGCCACATGCCAGTCCTGGCCAGGGCTTGTGGCCGGAGACAACAATCAAGGCCAGGTTGTGTTGCTGCACCAGTCCCAAGGGATTCTCTCCTCTTCCTGTTATGTCCCCTCCTGCCAGTCACCCTTCTCCTTTTTCCCTGAGCAAGGCCACTTTCTGATGTGACCAGTTCTTTCCCTCACCGAGGTACCTTTTCCTATGACTGGCCCAGCACTGATCTCACACAGTGTGCTGCTTGAGCTGGCTGAGCCTATCTTGCAGGACCGTTCACAGCAATGACCATGCTATTCATTTCTGTCCCTCAGAGCCAGGGCAAGGGCCTAGAACCCCAGGAGTGCAATCAGGTTTGCTGAATTCTACTGAAATCTGAATGACATACCGGACAGGTGATTTCCTTGACCGGTTCCCGAGTCTCCCTGAAAGCAAACTGTACTAAAAGCCCTACGGCAGCTGGAAGCTCTCCTTCAATGTTGAGTCTGCCTCCAGGTCTGTTGGCGTGGGCCGTGTGGAACAGCTGGCGAGGGGTCTGCCCATAGGTTTTTATCATGGTCTCCAGGGCTCGTCTCTGAACTGGATCTTCAACAGCAGAGACATCCATTCCAAAATACGTCTGCAGAGTGAAAGAGCAAAAGAACCTAAGACCTAGTATAAGTAAGACTTGACACGTACCAAAAGGAAATACTTGGTTTTATTCTTCAGGCAATGGCTTACTGTTCTCTATTTCAAATGCAAGTGATTTTAAGCTGTTTTTGATCAGGTTAGCTATCTATTAACGGTCTCAGTGGGATCAGAGTAGGAATAAGCAATATTTCTAAGATTGGAAACAAAAACAGTGCATGTTTTCTGATTGGTGCTAATTAGGTATATGTATAAAACAATTCCAATTTGATGCCTGAGAAGAATATCATATAAGATTTCACATGTAATAGGAAATTACTAAAATTCTGAATTCAGAGACTATGTACTTAATCACATTATTTGCCCTATGACCTGAATTTTATTAAGTTCTTTGAACAACAGTATCAACGCTATCCTTTTTCAAACACTAGAGACCCAAAGAATTAGTGAAAAACCAGTCAGATGAGAACTCCCTTTCGTGTTTCAGTTTTCAGATACTTTTTTCTCGGGTATTTTAAATTCAATTGTATTTGAGAATAACTAAAACGATGGTGAAAAGTTATAGAAACAGCATACTGAGATTAACATCAAAGCTCCTAATCACTCTAAAAGTTGTATTTTAGGATCAAATATGAATGAAGCTCAAAAATTATATCTGAACCCTTACTTTATTTTGGCTCAGGACATGTTATCCCAAAACACAGCACTTAGGCACACTGAGTACTTGTAGCTGGGGGAACGACACTCTGATCTTTCCCTAAGCTGATCATGAAACCTAGAAAGTGTCCTCTGCCCTCCCTAGAACAGGTCAGGAGAGGTGCCCTGCTCCCCTTCCCTCCACTGACACACAGAGAAGGCACACTGAGAGCATGGAGCCAGTGGGCCTCACTATGTCCCATGTCCCTGAACTTGGCTCAGACTTCTTCTGCCCTATCATCTTTCTCCACAACTCTCCCCTCTTCCCCAACCCAGCACAAAGACACTCAGATCCAACCAAGGTTCTCACATCACGTAAATCTTGTCTCAGGTAAATTTCTATGCCTTTCTCTTGCTAATCTCTTCTTTATTCCAAAGGCCTTGGCCAAGGAACCTAGGATAGACAGAAGGAAAAGGTATTTTTCCTTCTCTACTACTATTTTATATGAAGTTATGATTCTCCTTTTTCAAAATGAACATTCTCAAAGCATATGTCTTCTATTGGAATAAGCGATAAACCTTTCTTATTCTCTCTTCCAGACTATAAATCTCTTAAGAAGTTTCATTTTATATTATTTTGGAGGTACCCAAAATAATCAGAGCAAAATGGAACGAAGAGAATCTTATTTTTGGACTACTTTTGGAATGAATCTCTGGCACAAACAAGCACAGGTATGTACAGGTTGTATATGCATTTTAGCTGCATTTCTTATATAACACTTGTAAATTTGTCACAAAGAATAGTAGTTGGAGAGGAAGTCCAAGATCAATCTACTTCAACCTGCTAATTGTAAGCTAGGGAAGCAGTGGGGTTGAATGTCTTATGCAGTGAATTAATAGTTAATCTATTGTACTTGTATTGAGGAAGCACTAGGCAGCACCAGGAAATACCATTCTCCTCATGATTTGCTTTTTGACTTTCTGCTCCAGAAGACATTTCCTTACACAGGCCTCAGTGGGACCCTCTTCCTTACCAGAGCAGACCCACCGACCCACCTCTCCTCCTAACCTACCTACCCTCAATACCTCTGCATCCCAGAGCCTAGCAAGAGAAGTATTTCCTGAGTAGATAAGATTTTCAAAAAAGTAGATAAGATTTTGTTGTTTATCCAACAACATAAAAAGTACATGTAAAAGTGTTACAATTGTACTTTCAGGAAATTATCTTAAAGAAATAAAAAGGTATGTAAATAACCTCAGGAATACTAATTTTAGCAAACAGATTCTAAATAAATCTCCAACAGCATATTAGTAAAATCAATTACTACACAGCCATACTTTGCAATAGTAAGTAGCCATTAAAAATCATAATTTAAGACTATATTGTTCAGAGAGAGAAAAAGGTTACTCAACAATACTAATATTATTACACATTGGAATGATATGCATGCATAGAAAAAAATCTGGAAAGGGGTTATTGGTATTTATCTTGGGATGGTAACATAAAACCTTATTTTTAAATTTCTTCCTTTTGCTAGTCTGTATTTTATAATTTTCATAACAAGGCACATACACTGTTTCGATAATGAGGAAAAATAATTCATCTGTAACCCTTCCCCAAAACAAACCCAATTTGTACGATAGTCCCTAGGTCTACCTAGTAAATCTCTGAACCTGGGGGTGGGCTTGGGTGATCCTTAACACAAAGAGTATCTAAGGTATTTTAAAAAAATGAAATATAAAATCTCAAAAATCTTGGGTAGCAATAATAACAAATTAGTGTAACTACAGATTAGGAGTCACTCACGGCAGGATGGAAAACATTGATGGCTTGAACAGAAGCCTTCCCCTTCTGCTTGTACCCAAACACCAAGTCAATCCAGTGACAGATGTTCTGGGACACATGGTCAGACTCTAGAGCCTGCCGGTGGATGAGGATAAAAAGGCGAGGATCGTTACGTGCCCACGGGGGAAGGTTGACGTGATTAACCCGTTCACCATTCTGACGCACACCAAAATCAAAACCTAAAGAAGAAGATTAATATGAATATACTCCCTAAAGCAAGTTTCACTCACGCAGAGCAGGCCTGAAGAGTTCCTGGCACCGGCTCTCTCCTGTGCTCCAACCAGCAGGGAGCACGGACCTTTGCAGAGAGGAACACCAGGGGTCGCCACCTTCTCATCTGTGACAGAGCTATGCGCCTACATGCTGTGCTGACTCAGCTTCAGGCCTTCAACTTTACCCATGTACCCCTTTATAACATGATGAAGGGAAAGCAAAATCACTGCCCGCAAATTCCAAATTCCCACTAATTCAGTCTTCAGATGCGATCAATGTCTGAGTGTCTGATCAATTGAAAACTTGATTAAAATTAAGCAAAAGCTTCAAATAAGCATTTTTGGGTTTTGGTATCAACATTTAAATAAGCTTAAGATTATTTAGTAAGTTAAGATTATTTAAAAATATTTAGTAAATATTAGGATTCTGTAATCAAAAAATTTAACCAATCCAAAGTATACACAATCCTAGATTAAACTACCATAGTCTCATCAATTTCATAGTAAATCTAAAGTCTGTTCTGATTTCAGTTCTATATATTACTGTGCCAACAAAGTAATACCAGCATATCAAACACCAGGGTTCTTCTGTGATGCAAATGAGCTCATATCTGACTCTCTCATTAGTCTACAAGCATAAAAAATTCTTATAAGTGTTTTCTAAAATTGTGCTAAAAGAAATACCTTCAAATGGAAATGTTTTTCTGCTACATTTTATGAACAGAAAAGCTGAATAACATAACAGAACAAAAATTTAAAAAGGCCTTTTGAAAGCTGAGTAAACGCCATATAAAATTAAATTGTTGTCTGTCTACTTCTCAAATGTACATGAATACAGTTAATTAGAAGAATCTTTCTACACCAATTTTGAAAGTGCTTTGAAGTGATACAATATGAATTATAAATTGAGGCCTTATATAAAATTCACATGGGTAGGGTGGGGGCTGTCTCAGCTCAGCAGTCATTCTAGAGAGCAGCCCTGCGCTGGTTTTGGAGGTCCTCACCCAAATACCTGCAGAGTTCCAGGAGCTCAGGGTGCAACTATTTTCATTTGTAGAATATGAAAACACCACCGCACACCCTCAGAAGTGCAAGTTAGAAATGATTTGCTGCTGTACCTTCACGGTTGACTAAGAACTCAGGAAGATAGAAAAACTCTGGGATAAGCTCCTTCACATCAGTCATGGATTCAAAAGATGAGAGGCGCCAAGTTGTATTTGTAGAATGAAAAGTTCTGTCTGGAATGTCAAAACTTTGATCTACAAAGAGATACAAACAATACGGTCAAGACACAAAGACTTCATTTCATTTGAAGCCTGTCAGAACTTTTGCTACTTCAAAAAGAAGAAAATTATGCTCAATTTATTTGTTTACAGTTTAAGAGATGATTCATATTTTAAAAAAATATTTCAAAAAGAGAAAATAAATATTTCCATAATAATTTGAGAACATTTCCATTATTTTTCACCTACATCATGCTTGAATAAAATTCATATAATTTGCTGCTTAATTGATTACTATCAATTACCAAGTAGAATTAAAGTCCCATAAAACCAGGTGGGCTGTTGCCCACACCAGCATGTGATGGATACACAATAATGATTTCTTTATTGAGTGATGAATTATAAGGAAAAACTAGGGATGCCAAATATTTTTTAAAATATTTGTTGGTCATTTGTATTCCTCTTTTGAAAAGTGTTTAATTCATTTGCGTTCTTATATATTCTGGATATTAATCCCCTGTTGGAGAAGCATCTGGCAATGATCTTCTTCCATTCAGTAGGTTCTCTCTTCACAATCTTAATTGTTTATTTTGCTGTACAGAGACTTTTTAATTTGATGCCATCCCTCCTACTGATCCTTGGCTTTATTTCTTGCCTTTTAGGAATCTTGCTAAGGAAATTGGTGCCTGCACCAATACATTAAGTCTATGTTTTCTTCTAGCAATTAGTTTCTGGTCTAATTCCTAGGTCTTTGATCCACTTTGAGTTGGCTTTTGTGCAGTGTGAAAGACAGGGATCTAGTTTCATTCTTCTACAAAGGGATATCACATTTTCCCAACACCATTTTATTTATTAAGGAGTTGTTGCACAATCATAAATGTGTCTAAAGTAACAATATGATATGTACTTGATCTTCAACCATAGTTATCCCCACATGGCTCACACCCCAGTCTCTAGATTCTTCTATAGTACAACTCTATAAGAGACATAAATGTCCATATAATGTGTATATGTGATTGTATATATAAGTGCATATATATATATATATATATATACACACACACACATATATGACTGTGAATTTTTCAGAATTAAATGATTGCATAAGTATTATTTGACTTCTCTAGGGGAGACTTCTTGGCATGCTTTAATTATGGACATTTCCTCCACTGCCAGCACCATTTGTTGAAAAGGTTATTTTTTCTCCAACATATATTGTTGGCACCTTTGTCAAGCATCAGATGACTATATCTATGTGGATTTGTCTCTGTGTCTTCTATTCTGTTCCACTGGTCTTTATGTCTGTTTTGATGCCAATACCATGCTGGTTTTTTATTACAGCTTTGTAGTATAATTTGAGATCCAGTACTGGGATGTCTCCAGCAATGTTCTTCTTGCTCAAGATTGCTTTGGCTATTTTGAGTCTTTTATTCTTCAAATGAATTTTAGGACTATTTCTTCCTAGTCCTATTAAGAATGTCATTGGTATTTTTATGGGGGTTGCATTAAATCTGTATAAAGCATTTGTATGGCCAAAATATATCAAAAAAATGTTCAGCATTCCTAGCAATCAGGGAAATGCATATCAAAACTACATCGAGATTTCATTTTACTCCAGTTGGAATGTCAATCACCAGGAACACAAATAATAAATGCTAGCAAGGATATGGGAAAGAAGGACACTCATACACTGTTCTTGGGACTGAAAATTAGTACAATCACTCTGGAAAGCAGTATGGAGATTCCTCAAAAGGCTAGGAATGAGATGAAAGGTTGGGGGTGTAGCTCAGTGGTAGAGTGCTTGCCTAGCATGCTCCTAGTCATGGGTTTAGTCCTCAGCACCACCAAAAAACAATAAAAAACAACAACAACAACAAAAAAAGACTAGGAATGAAACCACCACATGACTCAGTTACCCCATTCTTTGGTATTTATCCAAAGAACTAAAATCAGCACACTATAGTGATAAAGGCTCATCAACGTTTATAGCAGCACAACCCACAATACTCAAGTTATGGAACTAGCCCAAGGTGCCTGTCAACAGATGAATGCATAAAGAAAATATGATATATATTAAATTATGGCATTTGCTGGTAAGTGGATGGAACTGGAGAAGGTCATGTTAAGTGAAATAAGTCAGACTCAGAAACTCAAGGGTCAAATGGTTTTTTCTCATATGCAGAAGCTAGACAAAAAAAAAAAAAAAAAAAGGCAGGGGGGCCTGAGGGGAAGATGGCCAAATTATGCTATGTACACATATGAATACACAACAGTGAATTTCACCTTGATGTGTATCTATAAAGCACTATTTTTAAAAAGTTAAATAAATAGGCGGAAGACCAATAGAGTAGGATAAGGAGAATTGGGGAGAGAAGAAGGGAAGAAAAGAGAAAGTACTGGGGACTAAAGTGGAACAGATTATATTCATGCACATACGATTATGTCAAAACGAACCACAATATTATGTATAACTATAATACACTAGGAAAAAATTAAAAAATGGCAAAACAGGAAAAAGAAAAATAAGGAAAAGTAAAGTTCAAGTGGTAGTTTTTTCCCTATTAGGAAGCTGAATTATTCCTTTACTCTAATTGCTAAGACTACTTTTTCTCCTTTCCTTGTTTTAGGGATGGGGACATTGGTTTTTGGATGTTCTAATTCTGAGTTAAAAGCCCTGAGTAAAATTTCCTGTGAATGAACAAAAAACTGAGAATAGTCTCTCTGGCTTTTCTTCCGTAGATTATTACTAATCAAGATCTGGGTTTTGTTCCTGTCTCTTTTCTGCCAATGATCATCAGACTTTCCAGGTCTTGGGCAGGACTGGAATATTAAGTGATATCCAAAGGCCAGCCTCTGCAAACAGCAGTGGTGTAAATGTTTACTGGGAACTCTGACTTCCTGTTGAAGTGCCCATGAACTTGTTGAAATTCAAGCATATCTTTTCTTTTGGAGACTGTCACAAACTAATGTCAACATCAAGAAAGGCTGTTTCAATAGGATGTGAATTTCCTCTCCAAACCGTAGCTTCTTCACTGAGCAACATTATATATTACCTTTATCACTTTCTCATCTATTCTGTTGAGTCAGCACTGACTGACCACTAAATCAAATTTAGGGAAAAAAAAGATAAGCAGGGCCATTCTGTCAGACTATGGTGGGGGTCAGAGTACCTAGAGCGAAGACTTAGGAACTATGGAACAAGAGACACATGTGGAAGTTTCTGTTCATATTTGAGGATTCTCTGTAGTTTCCCCAATTTTAAAAAAGTATTACTACAAATTCCAATTATCTAGAATATTTATATACGAAATCAGTGGTTCTCAACAGGCAGCACTTTTGCCCTTTAGGGGTCAGCTGGTAAAAAACATCTGGAAACATTTTTGGTTCACAACCTGGTGCAGCGGGGCAGAACATACCACTGGCATGAGTGGGCAGAGTCCTGGGATGCTGCCACAATGTCAGACAACGCACAAGGAGTCCTTGCAACAATGACATTATGCAGCTCCAAGGACTACAATACCAAGGCTGATAATTCCTAGACCAAACCATCAGTCAAGAAATCAATTCAAAAGTCAATATAAATCATTTTAAACTAATGGGATGGAAGTGAATGGGCATCTCTTCATAGCCAGGTGCTGTGACTCATTCCTGTAATCCTAGCAGCTCGGGAGGCTGAGGCAGGAGGATGGCAGCAGTTTCAAAGCCAACCACAGCAACTTAGTGAGGCCCTAAGCAATTCAGTGGACATTGTTTCAAAATAAAACATTAAAAAAAAAAAGGACTGGGGTGGTTCAGTGGTTGAGCACCCCTGGGTTCAATCCCTGGTACAAAAAAACCCCAAAAAAACAACAAAAAAAACTCTTCATAAATACAAAATGAACAATGCAGAAAACCTAAACTACATATGAATATACATATTCAAAATGCAATACGAAAGAAGGTTCATAAATTGTGGTTGATTGGTAATTTTATATTAACAGATTCCAGATTCTTGAGCTACATTAAAAGAAATTCAATCTTAGATGGAGGGAGGCAGCAGCTCTATTAAACACTGCAGGCCCAAAACTTCTCTGAAATACGCTTTTCTGTTTTGATCGCCTTGTTTTTTTTTTTTAAGAGAGAAGGACAGTGAAAGAAAGAGAGACAGAGAGAATCGATTTTTATTGAGTTTTTCACGTGGCTTTCATTGCTCTGACACTTAGTTGTGTACGTGGGCGCTGGGGTTTGAACCCACGTACTTGCGCATCCTGGGAAAGTGCTGTAACTGCCAAGCCACCGCTCCAGCCCCTTCCCCTTGCCTTTATTTTTTTAAGAGAGAGAGAGAGGGACAGTGAGAGAGAGAGAGAGAGAGAGAGAGAGAGAATGAATCATTTTTTAAATTTAGTTTTTCATGTGGCTTTTGTTGCTCCAACACTCACCGTGTATGTGGTGCTGGGCTTCAAACCCGCGTCCTTGTGCATGCCAGGCAAGCGCCGTAGCTGAGCCACCGCTCCAGCCCCTTGATTACCATTTTTTAATAAAGGCATTCACGAATCAGAACATGTCCAGAAAGATATTCAGCACAGTAACAGCTTTGGAAACCACAGCAATCAAGAATGGCTTAAACATTAGTTTTGAATACCCTCCTCAAGTACAGAGCTATCTTATTCTTTGGTATTCCTTGCAACATGTGGGAAAAGATCATGTGCACAGGAGGTTCTTGACTTGATGTTGAATTAACTAGGGATTATTAGCCAAGGGGAAAACAAGGCTAAGAGGAGGGAAAGGCACAGGGCAACCACCTTAAAATATCTGAACATCTGTCAGGCAGAACATTTGTTCTGTGTACCTACAGAGGGGAAAATAGTTTAAAAAAATTTTTTTTGTAAACTAAGCAAAAAAAATTTTTTTTGTAAACTAAGCAGAGACTACAAATTCATTCCTCCAAGAAGCTATATAAGAAGAAAAACAAAAAGAAGTCTAAGAAGGGTTAAATAAATCGAATCCTGGGTGTCTCAGGAACGACAACAGGGTTAATACCTCACTTCACTCCAACAATGACGGTGTCTCTGTTCTCATACACATCAGTATATTCACTCCTGAGTCATCTTCAGGTCTACAGGCTGCCACTTGACACACGAGTTAGACTGCTGACTATGAGGGTACCAGTGTGGCTCTCCTATCAACTAGTTGCTGATTATTGTTATTGATAACAACAACAACATACTCCTCCACTACACACTACAGCAATGTACCCTTTATAAAAATGACATGAATAAACTCCAAAGGTAACAGGTGATTTAAAATAATCATAAGGTTGAAATTTTTTGAAAAGTAAACTATATACACTTTAAATCAGAGTAAATTTTATGGTTTGGAAATCGTCTCAATTTTTAAAAAGTGAACTGCATTTGAATAAATAGACTTGTAAACTGAAGATAAAAATTGAGGCAATCGTAAGATTTCATGTACCAGAGTTTTCCCGAGGAAGATTTTGGTGAAGGAACAGAATTCCTCAGGTTTCATCAGTCTGAAGTTTAAAGAAGCCAGGAACAATCAAAGATTTCTTTGTTCTACTGACCCAGGAGGCTGTCTGTGCAGTTACTGAAAACACCCTTACCTTGGTAGGCCAAGAACATTTTGGTGAAAGGAGGCATCCTGACCAGGAAGTGGAGCACGGTGCCGCTGTTGGAGTAGTGGGAGCCGTAGTGATAGGGCTGCACCGGAGGCATGGGATCATCGTCCCTCACTCCTTTGCGGTACTCTTCCTCTAAATACTGAAGGCAACATAATAGCAGAGGACTCGTGAGGGCGTGCTCCAGGCAATGCTGGAAAAGTGCTGGCTTTCTCTCCCATCCTTCCCTGCTGCCCCTTTCACACCATTCTCCACGGCCTGCCTGCCCACTCCTGTCCAGAGACCTCAGCCACTGGCATGTCAAGGAGGCTGTCCTGAGCCCTGCTGAGCCTGACCATCTGAGCTCCCCCAGCATCTGCACCTCCCTGTTCTTCTCTGCTCAGAAAACCCACATGCTCTGCGTCTTCACTGCCAGCACAGCTGAGGAAGCACTACATCGAGGGCTGCCCCATAACCTGAGCTGCCTGGCTTTAGGACTTTCATCTCGTGACGCACTGCGACAGAAATGCAGACACTGCACATCAGCAGCTTTGACAGATACTTAAAGGCTGCTTGGCAGTGTAGTTACAGAGATAAAAGGAATATAGCAATCCTTCACAACTCCCAAACTCCCATCATACAGCAGGAAGCTCAGTCACACCGTTGAGAGCTAACACTGAACGTCTCCCCTTGGTTCTGTGCATCTTCCAGTCCCTTGATGTCTCCCACACACCACCCCTCTTTCAACTGCAGAAGGATCAAACAGTGACAGTCACAGGTGCTCAGAGGAATGTTTCTGCAACTGTGACATAAAAAGAAAACGGTTTCAGCTGCTTTATTTTGTTTTGTTTTCTGGTACTGAGGATTGAACTCAGGGGCCAAATCTCCAGCCCTTTATTCTTTCTTTTCTTTTTTTGTTGGGATTACAAGTGTGTGCCATTGCACCTGGCTCAAATGCTGTTACCTTGACACTGTTGTGAAGAATGTAATGCACACCAAGTGAACTTTTTGAATTTCCAGTAGAATTCCAATAATACTAATATCACAGAAACAGGTAATTCATTTGTATTTTTAAAATTGAAAATCTGGTAAATTTGTTTTAATAAACCATAATTTTTGAATATTACTAATAAGGGTTATAGTATACAATCTATATATTAATATTACTATATAAATTACCCTGGGGGATATGAATAGCAGGTCCCTAGAAATATTTATGATTTTCATAAGAAATATAATTATTACGTATTTGAATAAACAATGAAATATTAGATTACAATTTATGCCAAAATAAGAGTATTCTTTTTCTTAACTCTCTGTAACTGTTTTCAGAAAATTAATTTCATATAATGAATTCTAGCTGTCAGCTAATTAAGGTATAAAGAAATGAAAAAAGAAAAATCAATACTATATTTTAAAATAAGGTAGAAACAGGTAAAATAAAATAAAACTACATTTTTTTCATGTATCAAAGTATGATAGAAGCTAAAGCTACCTTGTATGTGTCCACATAGCGGTCTTCTTTTTCTTTGTACTGCACAGCTATAGGCTTACAAAGATTTCTGCAAAGGAAGGGATAATGGGAAACATGAAACCCTGACACTGGCAGGAGGAAACTGTCTCACACTCTGTGAATAAATGAGGAATCAGTGAATGCTAGGCCCTTAGTTTACCACTTACGAGTGTTGCTTTGCAACCAACAGCCACCACTCAAAACTGAGTTCTCATACTACTCAGGTAGAGTATTTCAACAGATCCACATCAGTACTGGAATTCCTAACTCAACAGGGAGCTGCTTGCTCCCTGTTCTTCCACAGCGTCCCCCAGTCATAACTGATTCTGCCCATGGCAGCTGACCTACCAAGCTCTCAAAGTTCTTGCCCCATTTTCCAGACTCTATACCCAGTGAGGCAGAATACAGTACGAGAAAGACTGGACAGAGATTATGATCACGAAGCGATGCAATGTAATTACTAGTCTAGTTAGTAAAAACTGAATACGCAATACATGCTGAACGACCAAGCTGAGATTTGGAATGAGCACTGAAACAAATGCTACACAACTTAATTAGGTGTTTGGGACACATTGTGCACAGCGAGGGGCACACACCCACCTGTGATCGTGTCAGTACTGGTGTGCCTGCTGTATGAATACCACACACCACCATTCTTGGAGGCGAGAGAACCCAGGGACCATATCTTCACTTTTCCATGCTACATAATAAAGTGACATCCCTGTGTGGCCCTTGAAACGGTCAGAGGAAAAAGCTCTGATAAGGAGGGACAGGCTGCTCTAGCTGGGGCCATCTGGTCTGGCAAAGGGATGGGATGGGATGGGTACCTGGAGTTTCAACATTTGGCACTGTAACTAGACCAATAACAAGACAGACCTGAAGTTTGATCGGTCAAACCAGTTCGGCTTACAAGATATTGAAACAGCTATTTTTTAAAATAAATTATTACTTCCTAGGGATATGGAACTTAGAAATATTAAATGCTAACTCTGTTGTTGAGATTTTCCTCAAAAGAAATAACAGTTTTATAAACTAGATATGAATTTACATCTCAAAATCAGAGAAAAATTTGTTTAAGATCCTTCATATTAATTTTAAAAAAATCTGTAAATAGGTGTTTTGGAGCATAAATTACATGAATTGTAGTAGACAAACTAGAAATTACAGTTGAGCAAACAAACAAAAAAAATCAGCTGCAATACTATTACCCATAGATAAATTATTTTAATATATACCTACACAGATGTTGTCCTGCTAATCCAGGCATACATATTTACTGCTTTTTTAAGTAAAAAGAACATAGCATGCTGATAATATACACTTATACAATATTGTTTTTTTTCTTTTTTATACTGGGGATTGAGCCCAGGGGCTCTTAACTACTGAGCCACATCCCCAGCCCTTATACTTTCATTTTGAGATAGGGTTTCGCTAAGTTTATTTAGGGCCTTGCTAAGTTGCTGAGTCTGACCTTCAACTTCTATTCTCCTCCCTCCATCTCCTGGGTCCCTGGGATTACAGGTGTGCACCACTGCGTCCAGCAAGGATATTGTTTTAATGGCTATAACATGTAACAATCTATTCAAACCTAGTATTGGGCATTTAGGCTTTTTCTAAATTTTAGCTACCTCAAGAAATGATTTGAGAACTACACTCACAGTTAAATTATTGCATGCAGGACCAGACATCAACAAAAGCAATGAACCAGGCAGATGTGGTTCCTATTCTCACAAAACCTACTGCTAACAGGCATCTTTCTTATAGAGCACTCATCCTTCAGTGTTTCTAAGAAAAAACTTCCTAGAAGGTGAATTGCTATAACAGAGCATGCACATTTTAAGAGTTCTCTGGATGTACATTTGTCAAACTGCCTTCTAGAAAATCCATATCTATTTACACCAGCAATGTGCAAAATGTTTAAATGCCACCAGCAGTATATTAAAATGCCATTTGTTCTTTTTAAAATTGCCAGTCTATTAAAATGAATCCAATTTCTTGAGAACTTCCTGAATCAGACTTATTTTTTGAGGGGGACAGTTATAATTAAGATAGACTAATATACCAAGTGGAATATTTGTAATCAATTTTTCCTTAAATAAGAGAAAAAAAAATCAAGCTAAATAAACAAAATATTCTCTCATGAACTAGGGTTATTTGGTTACTCTAAAATAAAATTCATTCAGGAAAGGCAGAACAGTGCTGAATTCTTGTCCTTTAATTCTCAAATTTCAAAATAAGAAATTGATGCTCTAGTTATTGCCAATAGGCCAAAGAGGTTTATTTTGTTTTGTATTCCTTTTAAAAAAGTACATGTTGAGTATTCCTAATCTGAAGATATAGAATCTGAAATGCTCCCAAATTCAGAATATTTTAAGAATCGTACTCACTTTCAGATTTGGAGCATTCCAGAGTTCAGATTTTTGGATTAGAGATGTTTAATTGGTCAAATCTATGCAAATAATCCCAAATCCTAAAAGATCCAACATCTCAAACATTTCTAGACCCAAGTATTTCAGATAAGGGATACTTAATCTGAGTAAATAGGAACTTAACCTGTCTTTCCATTTCAATGTATTTTAGTTACTAGCAATCATTATTCTCTCTGAGTCTCAGATTGTGCTGTCTTTGGTAGGGAGAGCCACTTAAGTTGGTTTCTTTTTCCTTTCAACAATACCATATTAGTTTCCTTGTTCTCTGACACAACAAAATATCCTAGGTTCATCTTGTACATTTTCTTCTAATTTAGGAAAAATGAGAGAATAGGAAATCACCATTTTGCAATCTCTAGTAAAGTAACTGATTCAAGCAATAATCAACACTAGATGAGGTAATCAGATTAAAATTCTATGGGAGCCTGAACCCACAGACCACCAAAGAGCATCATAAGAGTGGGCATTGTGGGCTTCCCCGTCTGTGGCGATGCAAAGTTCACATCACCATTTCTAGTGGATTCTTGCAAAAAGAAAGAGAGAAAGAAAAGAGTGAACTTAATGCTAAGCAAGAATCTGGAACTAATTTCCAATTTCTAGAAAATACAGAGGCTAGAGTTACAGACTAAATCATGTTGCAGGAAGCATGCAGAAAACATAAAATGTGAGGCATACTACAAAGTAAATTACTTGATTTTTTCCAAAAAGTCAATGTCAGAAGAAAAGAAAGAGAAAACCCATACAAAAAATTAAAGGCTGTTCTATATACAATTACTTTTAGAGACATTATCAACCAAAAGGAACAGTGGCCTGATTCAAGCCAATCAAGTTTATAAAGGCATCCTTGAGCTTGTCAGGAGACATCTGAAAATGGACTGAATATTAGATGACATCATGGGACTGTTAATTTTCGTAGATGTGATAATGGCACTACAGCTATATAAAAAAAGGTCTTTTTCTTTTTTTGGATATGGATACTGTAGAACCCAAAGGTGACATAATAAGGTATGTAAAATAAAAAGGGAAAAGAGAAGAGAGAGAGATGGTACAAGTTTGGCAAAAATCTATATAATTCATAATTATTGAATTAGGGTGATAAGCATATGGAGGTTTATTATACAGCCATTTGATTTTTATGCCTGTTTGAATTTTGTATAATAAAAACCTTAAGGACATAAACACAATATTAGGATGAAACCAAAAGGCGATGGTGTTTTTACTTACCTATAGATAGAAGGGTCACTGAGGTCAAGGGTCTCACTAACGTAGTCAGCAAGTATGAACGGGAACACTGGGTACTGCATGAGATCATTGAAGGACCGGCCAGCATGTTTGTTTAAGTGAGTCAAATATTCAAAATTGGTAATTTGTCCAGTATACCACAGGTTTGTCAGAGCGGTGATGTTGCCATATTCCAGGAGGTTAGGGAGGTTATTTGTGAGTATATTGTGGTACACATCATCACGAACCTAAAAGGCAGGAGAAAAAAAAAGAAGACCTAGATCCTATTTAGGCTATTTACATTCCCCCTCCCCACAGAGAACCATAGCATTAGACATGTCCCAAGTCCTCCAAGAAAATATATTGTGTTTAATAAAATTAAGTGGTAGAGCACTGAGATTCAGAATAGGTCTTCCTCCTAATGCGTGGCTCTTCACCATATGCTTTGCTGTTAGAGAAACTGCTTAGTAACGATCTCTTCAAAACTTCGAAGGAAAAGTTATGCAGAGACATCCCCTACATACAGATACTGAAATATGAATAGGGAAAAAAGAGTTTCCTTTTGGATACATGCGACATGGTACATTAGGAAGAGCAGAGCTCCGCACTGCAGTGTTTCACCAGCTCAGCATATATGGTCTGTGCTCTTGCTAAGCCTTCATGCTGAGCTACATCTGTAATAGGGAGTGAAAACCTTTATCTCCTAAGAATTAAGTGAAATATCTTATGTAAATAAGATAAATTCCCAGTAGCGAAAACACTATTACTCATAGTAAAAAGGTATTCTGATTCTTCTAAACCAATTAAATGACAGTTGGTAATTTATGGCCGGGAAATTCAGCTTTTGCTGACAACAATCAAAATGCCCATTTTAAATGTTCATCCATAGGAAGAAAAGTCACAAGTGGAGAGAGTGAGAGATGGGACTGAAAGAAAGTGACAACATTGAGGAACTGTGGTTGTAGCTTTGGAAGGTAGAACCGCAGCGTTTAACAACCCAAACCTGTAGCTTAAGTCTGAAGGTTGCCAAGGGAAGCTAAGATGGATGGAAGGGAATTTATGGCAAACTGTATACCAAACTCCAGAAGGAAAAGGAAGTATTCATTCATCCAACAAGTGCATCTGAACACCTACACGTCAGCAAGGCTCCAGCTGCAGGTGACCACACTGAACAAAGCCAAGTCTTGACCTTTTATCATGAGAGGCAGACAATGCTGGACATTACCGTAAAGGAGACAAGATGCTTAGGGATCAGGTGACAGAGGGGTCACCATTGTGTACAGTCAGGGTTGGGATAAAGGGATTGCTCTTTTATAGAGTCAGGAAGGATCTCTTTGAAGAGACATTTTCATCAGGGAACCTACAAAAAAGTGGGTGAGCGACTCAGTTGGATTGCTAAGGGGAAAGCACTCCAGGCGCCATTAAGGGAAAAAGCCCTGAGGCATCAGCGTGTCTGACACAGGCAAGGAAAGGAAAGTCACCTCGGAGGCCCTAGGAGAATGAGGGAGAGAATGTGGAAGAGGAGGTCAGAGAGGTAACAAGGGGCCAATTATTCAGGGCTTCTTTAGGCTATGTGAGGGCTGAGTGACGCAGAAAGTGACTGGAGGTTCTGAGCAGAGGAACAGCATGACCCAACACGTGCTAGCTGCTGTGCCAAAAGCAGTCTGGAGTGGGGTGTGTGTGGAAGCAGGAAGCCAGTTTGGAGGCTAGTATAAATGACTGAGGCAGGAGACAGTGGAGGCTCAGAGCAGGATGGTAACAGAGGAGGCAAATTCTGGATGTATTCTCACAGAGCAGACCTGGGGATGAGAGAATGGAAGCCTAGGATAATCTCAAGGTTTTTGGCCTGGACATCAGAAAAACAGAGTTGCCATTTATTCAGATGGGGAAAGCCAAGAGATCTTGGTAGAGCCAGGGAGATTAGAAGTTCATTTTGGTGTATGTTATGCTTGAGATGCCAAATCAGCACCTTCCAAATGAGGAGGTCAAGTTGGGAGTGTGCCACTCATGTGCTGAATATAAGGACACCAAGCTGTAAGTCGTCAGGATGCAGGGGCGCTTCAAAGCCATGAGCCTGGATGAAAATAGAAGAGGTCTGAGGAATGAGCCCTGAGACTCCGCAAAGAATCTTCAGACAGAGCTGAGTAGAAAGTGCTGGAAAGAAAAAGGGGAACAGAGAGGTAGTGGTAGCCCAGAAGCCCAGAGGCTATTCATTAAGAACAGGCCAATCAGCTGCATCAACTGCTACTGACAGGTCAGTGAGGCCCTGGAAACACTAGCACAGGGATTAGAAACAGCAGTTCCTGGCACCCCTGACCACAGTGGTAAGAAGGAGGTGCCTGGAGCACTTTTGCAGGGGAAGACTGCAGGCTGTAGGCAGACACAAGTGCCCCAAGAGGTTCTCTCTAAGTAGAGCAGAGAAACAGTAGCTGAAGGGAGGTGGGTCAAGAGATGGCTTGTTACAAACGGACAACTGCAGCACCCAGGAAGCTGAAACTACTCCTTTCAGTCATTTTGAGGAATCCAAGTTTAACACAATTTTGGAGGTCATAAATAATCCTCATACAACCAAGGGTTTTCTTTAATTAGACTAAAAAATAAGGCAAATTTTTTATTTGCTTTCAGAACAGTGAGTTGAAGTTTAAATAAACTTTCATATAACTATTATGAATAGAGCTATACTGATCATAGGATCACTTAAGCAGCATATATCTATTAATAAAGGTGAATTTACCTTGGTGTTATCGAATGCTAACAGAAGCGTTCTGCCATTTGTTAAAAAGATTTCTACAGCATTATCTCTCAGTTGCCACCAACGCTTGTGAACTTCTTTAATTTCCTCATATGTCCAGGAAAATGATGCTGGTTCTAACTCTCCCTGAAGGTTCTAAGACAAAAACAAATAGAAGTATTTCCTTTATATGAAAAATAAATTATTATTTTAGTTTGAGATTTTTTAAAAACACCAAAATGAAACAGACAATATTTCTTTTGTGCAAAATAGCAGATATTACCTGAATACTCTCCCACTATAAAGCATTTCAAATGCTAGATAAAACTTAGTAACAAAAAAAAAAAAAAGACTTCTTTTCAGGTCAGTTTTAAAGTTATAGAAAACTGAGCAGCTGGTACAAAGTTCCCATGTGCCCCTTTCCTTGCCCCACAGCTGCCTGCACTCAAACATCCACTATAATTCATGAACTAATTTTGATTCATCATTTTTACCTAAAGTCTATGGTTTACATGAGGCTTCACTCTTGGTGTACATTCTATGGGTTTTGGGAAATGTACAGATATGTAACCACCATTACAGAATCATATAGGATGGTTTCCCTGCCCTGAACTCCTCATTCACCCCTCCTAACATTGGCAACCACTGAGCTCTTTCCTGACTCTACACTTTTGCTTTCGGGAGAATGTCATTCAGCTACCATCACACTGTATGTAGTCTTTCCAGGTTAACTAAGCAAATCTTTTAAATGCATAGCTGAGTTTACAAAAAAATAAGGTAAATGAATTCTCCAGAGTCAAACATACAGAGGTATTGAGAAGTAGCAGTAACTTGGCTGCATAACTTGGCTGCCTGGTTATGTGTTTGCCTGTGTATGCACAAACTCTGGGTTCAGAAATGAAGTGACTTAATATCCATAGCACACAAAAGATGAAGCCTTGTGCTTCAATCAGAGTACTGAACTGAGATTCTTTCAAAAAGCTAAAACCCATGATGGGACATGTTCCCAATGAAAGAACAGACAAATAAATGTGCCTATCGATAGAGGGGAATAACCGGGAAGCTTCTCTCTTGGTCTGAGCTCTGGGTGGAGAATAGGCAAAAAGCCCTTCTCTGAGAATTCAGACTCCATGCCCCTACACAGATTTGGGTCAAAATTAACCTACCCATGTAGCCTGGAAACCTTCAAGCTGTGACATAGTTCTCATGCCCCAAGTCACCCTGCAAAGGCAACACTAGGTCTCTGGAAAAATGCTGCAGCGTGTAGCACCCTGCAGATCAGCCACACCAGAGACCCAGAGACCCAGCCCATGTGCCCCACAGAAGGGAAGGGGACTGAAAAGGGAACCATGTAGGTCTGAGTCTTCTAGAAAGCCCTAACCCTGCCTGCTTAGACAGAACCCTACATCCTGGAATAAGGGGTGGGGTCACAGGTCCTACATATCATACCATCTCTGGGCTCCTCCCAAGTATAAGATGAAGAAAAACTTGAAACAATATGAGTCTTATGGCTTATTAACTGAAACTGAACACCTGAATTGTTGCTCACTGCTTGTAATAGAGAAATCATGAAAAATGTTTGTACTAAAGTTTAAGACTAGGTAGAATTTATATCCTCCTAGTTTTTCCTGCCACTAATTTTGACATTTGGAAAACTGTTTGTCCACTCCTTTTGTGCTGACCAACACGAAACTCGGAGCAAAATTTAGAACTCAATTGCAATTACTATTTTATACCCAGATCTTTATTTTCCAAGTCTTATGCAAATTTTTAAAATTTGATTTGCTGTACTCAATGTGTGTTTCACTGGCACCCCAATAATTTTTTGAATAGAGGCAAGGAATACATTATAAATACAATAAAATCCTTTAAAGAGAGTCTAACATTCTCAAATTTTAAAACAAATTCCTCTTTGTTCAACTTCAATGTTCATTCAATTGAACAAATATTAATTAGACATCTATATGCAAGGCATTCATCAAGTGCTGTGCACAAAATAAACCTATATAAATGTCTAAACTGTAAGATAGTAATGTCATATAGGATGAAATGGTACTAGAAAAGTACCGAGGAAGAAAAGATCCAAGCTTCCAAAAGGCAAAGGCATTTTTAGAAAGAGGGGAAATGTCCTCTATGACACAGAAAAGAGTTATCTGATTTATCAATTATTAATTCCTTGGTTGATAAGGATATATCTTGAAAAATAACTATTACTAACTGGGACAAACTCTGTGGTAATTTCTATATAAACCAGAAAAGAATGCCTCTCAATTTGGGGGGCATATTAAATATTTTCATGACTTTTTCACAATATTGGTTTTATAATCAAATTTTATGCTTCCACTAATTAATTTCATTAAAATCAAATATATATATTCATCATTAAACTATACATAATCTTATTTCCTTACAAATTCAAGGCTTTAGAATTTTTCTAAAATAGCCTTATTTCTCTTATTATGGTTATTTCAACAATATTTTAATGGTATGCAAAGTAATCCAAATGGCTAAAAAGATTTACTACACAAAAATGTGAATGAAGAGTCCTTTTTGGGGGCTGGAGTGGTGGCTCAGCGGTTACGACACTTGCCTGGCATGCGCAAGTACACAGGTTCAAACTTCAGCAAAACTTCAGCACCCATGAACACAATTAAGTGTCGGAGCAAGGAAAGCCATGTGAAAAACGAAATAAAAATTGATTTTCTCTATCTCTCTCTCTCACTGTCCTTCTCTCTTTAAAAAAAAAAAAGTCCTTTTTGTTATTTTCTAATTAATATCAGTATTTCTAGAAGAATAAGCTTGGTGATTGGTGAATATCGGGATGACTTGTGTTATTCAATTACATAACATTTCCCTTTCTCTTTGAAGGCAATGGTACTTGACAGTAAACTGCGAGTGGCTACTAAGGACACTGCCAAGCCAGATGGACACGAACTGAAATAACAGGACACTCTAGAATGGACTCAGGCGTCCCCAAGCCAGAGGAGATGGCACAGCCTTCTTTTTAAAATTATCTTTTAAGAATGTTTATAATTCAGTCCAATCTACGCACATAGTAACAAAGGAGAAATCCTGACAGTTCTGTCTGCTCTCTCATTATACTAAATGATACCTTTTTTAAAGAGAGAGAGAGAGAGAGAGAGAGAGAGAATCAATTTTATTTAGTTTTTCATGTGGTTTTCATGGCTCCAACGCTTCCCTTCATTGTGTACGTGGTGCTGGGGTTTGAACCCCTGTCCTTGTGCACACCAGGCAAATGCTGTAATCCCCAAGCCTCTGCTCCAGCCCCTGGAGTATACATTTTTGAAATTCGTTTATATTTAATGTCAGCGCAAACTTAAGCTTCTACTCACCGAACTTTCAACTGTATCAGAAGCATTATCTTCCACAAAATACATTCCACATTTACCTGCAGAGTAAGAGTTTAAAAATGAACATGCACTGTTATCATATATGGTTAAAAGCAGGACTTCTGAGGTTCTTTCTTTGGCTTTGAGTTCCAGGATCTAAAAACAGTTCCTACCACTCAATAAATATTTTTAAATAGTATCCATAAGATCTTGGGCAAGTTGCTTAACCTCAATATGTCTTAGTTTTCCTACTAAAAAAAGGTGTGTGGGGGGAGTAGGCTGTATTTCTGAGTTACTGCAAAAGTTAAATGAGAACATATATGAAATGCTTATCAGTAGCGCCTGACACTTAGTGCTACATAAATATTGGCTATTTATTATCACCATCATTCTTATGTTACAAGCACACTGATTTGCTTTATTTGGTCACACACTAAATGAAGTCAAGGGCTAAACCAAATTTTCTCACAAAAGAGGATTAATAAAAATCCTCAATTGTTTTGCTGATTGAAATATTTAACAGCACTATAGCCCCCCAATTTTTCCTGTGTCCTCCGCTAGCTGTTGCTAACACATGTCCTCATATCACATTTTGACATCTTAGGAACTTCCCTGGGGCTCTGCTGCCTACATGCTGCTCATCCTTGAGTACTGGGCAGCCCATGAAGCAGTGGCACAGCTGGCCCAGGCAAGGGTGCTATCTCCACCCTTGTGATGGTGGGGCTTAGCTGTAGCCAGTCCCATATCTTATACCCTGGAGGCTACAATGTTAGCCTCGAGCAGTGACTCTCAAACTTGAGGGTGCATTAGGATCGTAGGAAAACTCCTTGAAACACATACTCTACCCTCCACACAGTTTCAGATTCAGTTCTGATCTGGAATCCAAAAATGCATTTCTAATACGTATTAGCAGTTGCTGCTGCTGATTTAGGACCACCTTTGAGGATAGCTGGCCTACAGCACGTGAGCTGGGTCTTCCAAGGAAGAAACACCATATTTATAACTATGCCTTCATTTCTTAGGAAAAAGAATTCCCCATCAAATGTAACTGTACAAGCATTCATGAACTACTGGCCCTTCTCTCAGAAGCACAGGAAGAAACATAAATTATGAAAAATATCAAGGGAGATAAATGTCTTATGCATATGTGTACCTGTTAAAATAGGAATGTAGGTATACCCATAGTTTTCATTTTAAAAGTCTAAATTGATGTACTATAAAAGGAATGATTAGATATAAAAATGTATAATATGAGGAAAGCAATTTCATAAAAATTAAAATTTTAATTATGTGCTTTTCAGAAACCAAATGTCATCTCCCTCCCTCTACCTTCTCTTCTTTCTTTCTTTCCTTCCTTCCTTCCTTTCAGTACTGGGAACTGAACCCAGTGGTACTCTATTATACTCAGGCCCTTTTAGCTTTTTATTTTGAGACAGGGTCTTGTTAAGTTACCAGGCTCACTTCAAACTTTGTGATCCTGCAGCCTCAGTTTCCTGAGTAGCTGAGATGACAGGGGTGTGCTATCACACCTGGGGAACATGTCATTTCTTAAAACTTATGAGTCATATGCATTGTAATAATCCCCCTCATCAGTAGTTTTGCTTTCTGTGGTTTCACTTACCCATGGTAAACCATGGTCTGAAAATATTAAATGGAAAATTCCAAAATAAGTTACTTATTTATAAGTTTTAAATTACATGCTTTTCTGAACAGTAGGATAAAACTTTGCACTGTCCTGCTTCATCCGTCCTGGAATACGAATCATCTTGCTGTCCAGTGTATCCACACTATATATGCTACCTGCCCATGAGTCACTTAGTAATCATCTCAGTTATCAGATCGACTCTTGTGGTGCTGCAGTTACTTGTGTTTAAATAATACTTTTTATTTAATAGTGGTCCCAAAGCAAAAGAATGGTGATGCTGGTAATTCAGATGCGCCAAAGAGAAGCCATAAGTGGGTTTTTTTTAAGTGAAAAAAAAAAACCAAACTAAAATAAAAATATCTTAACAATTATTTTAAGTTATTCACATAACTTTTATTATAATATATTGTTATCATTATTCTGTTTTATTATTAGTTACTGTTGTTAATCTCTTACTGTGGCTAATTTATAAAGTTTTATCATAGGCATGTTACATAGGAAAAAGAGTATACACTGGGTTCAGTACTATCTGTGGCTTCAAGCATATACTAAAGCTCCGCCGACAATGGGCGATTGCACAGGTAGTATCAGAGAAAGTTCATTTGATTTAGTGGAAATGAGTCAAAACGCTTCAAGTTAGCTAACAATAAAATGTGCATAAGACTCTTAAAAACGGTCTTACCTAACAACAGTTCACCAGCTGTTTCTCTAGAGGGTGCAACGCTGACACACCTTCGATTTACTCTGTCAAAACATATTTAAAATCACTATGATTAAATGTTTTGAACACTTTCATCGTATAAGTTACCTAGTCAGAGATTTAGCAAAGTGGACTAGTGTTTCGATAGCATGAGGCATCTTGTCAAGACCCACAAGACAATATCTGCCATTTCTCAACACCGCAGGGGAGGAGGAAAAGACGGAAAGCTATAGAAAGCTTGTAATCCCTTTAACCTGTACCTAGAATATAAGGATTTGGTTATGTAAAAGAGGCTTCAGTGTTTTAGATTGGGAGTAATTAAAGAGACATTGTTTGACACCACAGATTATTCAAGTACAGGAAGAAAACCAAGTGTCCTAGGGGACAGGGATGGTGGTGTCAGAAGAGTTCTCTGTCCTTTGTCAAGCCACTTACTTTTTTGAGTCATTTTTGATGCATAAATGGGCATGATGATGATAATAGCCGCAGCAACAGCAGTGATGACACCCACAACAGTTTACTGACATACACAATACTCGATGCTATGAAAACGTGAGCATAACTATGCCCCTCATTTAATAGGTAAGGAAATGGAGGGAGAAAGGCTAAGTAACTTGCCCCACATCAGACAACTAGGAAGAGCAGGTGCTAGACTTTGAGCTGCGTCTTGATGAGACCACCAGCAGACCTGCCTGCTCTACAGAGCCACTGCAAGTCAACTACAAAAATATAAGGATGCTAACAAAGGCCAGAGAAAGTATGCTAACTAGTAAACTGCTATCAGAAATGCCATTTGGAATTTGACCACTCAAACTGGTCCCGTTTTCAAGCCTCTCTTGTTTAGGATGTTTCCTAAAACCACAGCTCTATATACAATGGGCATTACAGAAACCCTACCAAAAACGACTATATATTCACAAGAAGTGAATGTGCATAGACTCAAATTTACCTGATAGATTCACTTGCAGCTTTGTCTTTGACAGTAGAAGAGAAAGAAGAATGAGTTTTGTCTTCAAATAGGTAAGAGAGTGGTGGTTTGGCCACATCTGTTGAGGAAAATGTACATATTATCTAGGGACCAGTCATCTGCCATATCCACACACTGAGGAAGAAGCTGCTATTACCTTCTGATTTTTGTCTATCTCTAAGAAGATACTTATTTGGAATAGTTAAGTAACATCTCTGCAAACGTCTTCTCTCTCGATTTGGTCCTTCTGTGGGATCCAACTGCCATGAGGTTGGATAATAGATGGGGTCATACCAGACTGCCCTGCAAGTGAAGACAAACACACAAAAAGAGTGCTTTATGTGGCCACCCAAAGATGTACAGCCTTTACGAAATCACTATGGAAACTGAGTAGACAAATCACAATGGATATATTCAATTAAAAAGCACTAGTATTTAGATATTTAGGTCAGGAATTACATATATATAAACAAAAGGGTGATATCAAAAGTAAGGGTGCTTCTGCTCCCAAGTCCCAGTTTCTGAGCTCCCTTCTAGAGCCAAGTTCTGCTTCTAGTTTCTTATGCCTATTAAATTTTTTAAAAGATGTATTACCCCTCCTATGAAAACTTTTAGCAGCATAACACATTAGATTTTACATGGTCAACTAATGAAAAAACTTTTTCCAAATTAATTTTTTCCATTTCTCAATGTGTCTACTAATATTTTAAAAACTTAGCTTCTTTTGTGATACATATCACATACAAAATATTTTGAAATAAATTTGCTTTAGTTGAAAAGAAAATAGTAAGTTCATAGTGAATGCATTTTTAGAAATAAGAGAAAAGAAACCACCCTTCATCCTTCTTCCCTAAACATTAGTTTCTTCCATTTTTTAAAGATAAATCCAGAGAAAGAGAGACAGACAGACGGAGAGAGAGTCAATTTTATTTATTTTTTCATCTGATTTTAGTTACACGTACTTGTGTATGTGGTGCTGGGGTTCAAACCTGGGTCCTTGAGCATGCCAGGCAAGCCCTCTACCACTGAGCCACCACTCCAGCCCAGGTTCTTCCATTTCTAAACATGTACCTTTTTTTTTAAGAGTGATTTACCAAAACAAAAACTAAAAATGAAGGAATTTTTTAAATTCTGACTTGTCAATTAGAAGCCTTATGAGTTTGACCTTAAAGGCCAGAGAAAAAGGAAAAGTCAGTTAAACTTAAGCCCAGCCACCCAGGCTGCAGGCTGTACCGTAATTCCTTTTCATTCCCACAGAACTGCTTGGGGCTAGGTGTCATTAGTGATACTTGGCTGCTCTTGATATAAACAAGAACATAACGACTGGTGGAAAAGACAAGACCAAACCAAAATGTTAATCAGCTTTGAAGGTAAAACCAGGAACGGTTTTTACTTGAACATCTTAAAAACAGAAAACTCTAAAGCTTATAGGCCGAGAGCATCACTAGCTCTACTGAAAATCAGGAATTACAGGTAACAGATGTGTGTGTGTAAACTTCCCACTTACCACTAGAATGACTGACTGCTCTACAAAGCTATCCAGGTCTGCAACGCTGGGCAAATAACCAGGCTGACCTCCGTTCAACTTCATTTCTCACTTTTTTTGAATTATTATTGATGTGTACTCATTTTCTGAAGTATGTTTAGCAAATCCTACCAGCTTTTGGCAAGTGTCTTGCACAGAAGTTATAAATGGCATGTACAATCTTCTCTTGGTCCCTACCCCATAAGCATTATGCACAGTACAGTTGGTAACATTTCTGTCTACATATACACATAAATACACTAAAGACATTTATGACTTAATAGGAAATAGAACCATGAAGATTTCTTAAATGTTTAGAGACAATGCACTCAGAATGAGCCCAGTAAAGTACAGAGCCTGTGGGATATATAAATTTTATTTTCAGTTTATATTTCCTGCAGGATGATAACATATATGTCTTTTCCTACTGAGAGGCAAAATATATTTTGAAAAACTTAGATACTGCCACTGCATTGAATTTAAATTAAAATGCTCCCTATGTATATAGATAGTAAAAGTAAGCGAAAAAACTTAACAACACGTTCCATTGTTTAATATATCAAAAATGTTTCCAAGGCAACATTATTAATAAAATGATTTTACCACAGTCCCTAAAATAATGTAAGTACAAAATAAAAAAGTTTAAATGAGGATCTGGAGTAGTGGCTCAGCAGCTGGAGTGCTTGCCTGGTATGCTCAAAGATCTGGGTTTAAACCTCAGCACCACATATACAATAGGGTGTCAAAGAAACAGGCCAGATGAAAAAAATAAATAATTGATTCTTTCTCTCCTTCTCTCTAAAAACAAAACAAAACAAAACAAACAAACAAAAGCTTAAATGAATGCCTCCAACTTGATTGGCCAAGCAGCTTGTACAGCTCTAGAGTAGAAAGTCTGAACTTTGCATCAATCTGTTGGGATCCTTTTGAATTAAGACTAAACTAGACTAAAACATGTACATAACAAAATATTAACTATTTGGCCAGTAAAATACTTTTTGTGTGTGTGTGTGCCCATGCAGGTGCTGGGAATAGAACCCAGGGGCACTATGGAACTGCTGCATCCTCCAGACCTTTTTATTTTGATACAGTTGAGACAGTCTTGCTGAGTTGCTGAGGCTGGCCTTGAACCTGTGATCCTCCTATCTCAGCGCTGCTAGGCACTGGGATCACAGGTATGCACCACTGTGCCAGGCCTAGTAAAATACTTTTTCTTTAAGAGAGAAGTAGAGAGAGAAAAAATCAATTCTATTCATCTTTTCATCTGGCCCTTGTTTCTCCAACACTCAGCTGTGTTTGTGGCACTGGGGTTTGAACTCAGGTCCTCACGCAAATAAAAAGCAAATAAATATGAATAGTTTTCATATGATATCTCATGATGTACAAAAAAAATATCAAAAGGAATATTTTCTCCCAAAAAGTAATATAGATCAGAGCATCTATTTTCCCTGGAAAAAAATAGTGATTATTAGGCATCTTATTAAAGAAAAAAAATGAACTTTACAGAAAATAATTTACATTAAAATTAAAAGTAAATTATTTTTAATTATTAGAAATAAAGTATTTAGGGGCTAGAGTGGTGGCTCAATGGTTACAGTGATTGACTGGCATGACCAAGGACGCAGGTTTGAAACCCAGCACCATGTACACAACAAAGTATCAAAGCAACAACACTAAATAAACTAAATAAAAAGTGATTTTCTCTCTGTCACTCTTTAAAAATAAGTAAATAAACATATTTAAATTCCTTTACCATAACTAAGAGAACACTTTGCCTAGAGACAGAGAAATGAAAATTAGCAACTTGTAGCTATAGAATATATAATAATCAGATTGTTAAATGTTCAAAATATATTAGACAAGATGATGGGGAGGTATGAAATATTGCTTGTAATTACAGACTATGTAAGACAATGTAAAAACTACTATAGTAAAGTATATTCTAAATGCAATGTTTTTGTTGATTTGGTCTTACACCTTTCTTCTATACAGCACTTTGCAAGAAATTTTTTTAAACAGTTGAAATGTATATTAATGGCAGAAATTATGAGTCAAGCAATTCTATCTCTTTCTTAATTTCCCAAATAAAATATTGCCATGACTAGAGGGTTTAAAAAATTAAGCCTGTGTCTAGCTAGAAGACAAAGCATTTATTTGTACATGAATGGTATTTCAGGAGTGTATAAAGTAACAATTCCTATTAAACATTTAAAATTTTTCAAAAAGAAAAAGGGGGGGGGGGCTGGAGCTCAGTAGTTATGGCGCTTGCCTGGCATACGCAAGGACACGGGTCCAAACCCCAACACCACATACACAACCAAGTGTCAGAGCAATGAAGGCCACATGAAAAACTAAATAAAATTGATTCTGTCTCTCTCACACACTGTCCTTCTATCTCTTTATTTTTTTTAAAGAGAGAAGGACAGTGAGAGTAAGAGAGAGAGAGAGAGAGAGAGAATCAATTTTTATTTAGTTTTTCCATGGCTTTCGTTGCTCTGACACTCGGTTGTGTAGGTGGTGCTGGGGTTTGAACCTGTGTCCTTGCACATGCCACGAAAGCGCTGTAACCACTGAGCAACTGCTCTAACCCCCCTCTATCTCTTTAAAAGAGAGAGGGAGGGGAGAAAAAGAGAGAGGGAGGAAGGGAGGGAGGGAAGGAAGGCAGGGAAGGAAGGGAGGGAGAGAAGGAAGGAAGGGGAGAGAAAGGGAGAGTCAATTTTATTTATTTTTTCATCTGGTTTTTGTTTTTCCTCCACTTAGTTGTGTATGTGGTGCTGAGGTCTGAACTCAGGTTCTCATGCATGCCAGGCAAGCACTCCACCACTGAGCCACCATTCCAGTCCCCATGCATCTGCTTCTAATTAGCAGCTACAACCATGACATACATGTGTCCATGTGCTGCCTTCTTTCACTGAACACAGTAACTTTTATCATCATTTTTTCAAGTGACTACCAAATGTGACACTGGGTGCAGCATGACATACTTAACCATGTTACTACTGCTCTTCATTTATGTTCTTTCCAGTCTATTCACTAGCATGAATGTCACCAAAATGGAAGCTTTTATATTTACTGTCTTCTATATATTGAGTATTTTCCTTAGGATGGAAGCATTAAAACATTTTTAGAGTTAGAAATGGTTATAGGGAGTCAGGCACAGTGGCGCCCACTTGTGATAGAGTGAGTCAGAAGCCTGAGGCAGAGGAATCCCAAGTTCAAGGCCAGCCTCGCTCAGCAAGTTAGCAAGGCCCCAAGCAACTTAGTGAGACCCTGCTTCAAAATAAAAAATAAAAAGGGCTGGGGATGTGGCTCAGTGGTTAAGAGCCTCTGACTTCAATCCCCAGTATCAAAAAATAAATAAATAAAGGAATCTTTTAGGGTTTCTAACATAAACTGTCACAGTGTACAACGCCCCCAAACCTCTGACCAAGCACAATATTCTCAACTAACATTCTGCTGTGGATATTAGCACCTGAAAAAAATATGTCTAATGTAAAAAGTAAAACAGGGTCTCTTTTAAAGGCTTTAAAAATCTAATTAGCCTCTAGGAATACCAAATATTTTCCCATTTGTTTATTCTATTTGTTTTATATGAAGAATATATTCATGTCTTTTTTTAAAAAGAATATGGAACACTTCCTGAACTTGTAAATCACCCTGTGCAGGGGCCTGCTGACATTCTTGAGTTGTTCCAACTATAGAACGTGTGCTGCCAACACAAGCATTCTTCACATCTTTCCCTGTTTCAAACTGCAGGGATTATAATACTTTACTTTCAAATCCACATGTTTTCCAAACAAAAATATTAACTCTTTGATATATTTGCTGAAAATAACCTCCAATGCTTTTTCATCTTTAAATACACTAGAAAAAAATTAAAGTTCAAAAGCAGTGATTCCTCTCCCAATTCTTCTGCTGAGTTAGGGCTAGAATCATCTGCCCTCTGGAGTTGAAACTGTTTTCTTCCATTTTATAAACTTTTTGAGTTTGACTCTTTCATCTATCTATAATTTATCTCAGCATATAATGGTTAGTATATTTTAGTACCCCAAGTCATGCAAATCAGTTATCTTAACAAATTTAGAAAATAATACTTGGGTTAGAGCAGTGGCTCGGAGGTTATGGCACTTGCCTGGAATGTGCAAGGATATGGGTTTGAACCCCAGCATCACATACACAATGAAGTGCTGGAGCTGATGGAGCAATGAAAACCAGATGATAAACTAAATAAAACTGACTCTCTCTCACTCTGTCCCTCTTTCTCTCTTAAAAAAAAAAAAAAAGAAAATAATACTTACAATACTTTAATTTCCCTCTTTTCAGTACTTAAAATGCATCTTTCAAATCAGATTAATAAAGTCTTAGCTAGAAAAAATCTACTTTTTCAGTTTCCTGTTTCAGTGATTTCTTTATTCCTTTGCAAAGACCACATATTTTAAAATTAAAGTCAATTTTTTTGTCTGAAAGAGCTAATGCCCCCATTACATTTTCCCCCAAGAATTAAAAAATCTCATATAATGATTCTTCAAGATAACAAAAATCACCAGGGATTAAACAAAAAATGTTCAAGCTACTGAAACAATTTTATGAATCATAATTCCAGAATGAAATAGTGTTCAACACACACTTACAGAATAAGCACACAGACAACTTAAATCCCCCCCACACACACACCCCGAACCCAACCCCCACCCCCCAGCTCACCTGTCGTGCGTCAGCTGCTGAATGAGCTCCTGCCAGTGCCTGCTGGCACTCAGGTCGACTTTGTACATCCCTCTGATGTGCTGGATCACCTTTTTTCTCTCAATTCCCTGGGAAAGAGACACTGCCTGTGTGATATCTGCAGCTATTTTAGATATATCCTTTGATTTTGAATCAAGACGCTGAAAGAGACTAAAAAATAAGACTGTCCATAAGTTATGTGCAAATGGAATATTAAAAAACCTATCAAAACGTAGTACTTTTAAACTAAAAGTTTCACGAGGGCTGGTGTGCAGCGCAGTGGTAGAGGGCTTACCTGGTATGCACAAGGCCCTGGGTTTGATCCCCAGCACCACAAAACACTCCCCCTTCAAAAAAATCAGAAAACCAAAACCAACCCAAAACAGAAAAGCCAAGGATATACATGCGATCTGACACTTTCCATAGGATGAGATTTTGGAACAGAATCTTACCTTTGCTGATTATTATTCACCGTTTTCTGCCAGGAGGCTTTGTTCACACCTTCTTCAGCTTCATATTTCTTTTGTTCCTAAAAGATTTGTATGATAATATTTTAAACAAAATTCATTAAATTCATTTCTCATGTGCCAGTGTTATGGCACAGAGGCCATGAAACTAATTTTAAAATCAAGATAACACCAAAAGAAGAAATATGGTCCACAAGAGACCAGAATATTAAAATATATATACCACCTAAATAATGCTAGAATTCTTCTTTGTTTCTGCATGATTTGGGTAACAGAAATTAGGGTAGAACAGCTAACCAGGCTTCTAAATTTGATGAAGTAACTATCCCATAGCTTCCTTATTTTGCTTTTTCATTAAAGAATCCATAACTCAAGGTATGGATCAACCTGTCACTATAAAAATCTTCCCTTCACTGCAGGCTACTGATAATGGATGAGGATGGCTACAAAGAATAAAAAGTGCCTTAAACAATCCTATGTTTTTTCTCTGAGTGAAAATGCACTATATAGTAGAAAACACTCATTTCAAATTTACCATCATTGATATTCTATACTTGAAATTTTTTTGATCTTTATAAAATCATATTCAATGGGATCTCTTGAGAAACAACTGTGGTTCCACCGACTTACCTCCTTGATCATTTTAATAAGGTCTGATTTTGACGATGCACTGGGAGGGATGCACTTGTGACCACATAATTTTAAAGTATTCATAAGCAGTTCTGCCGTGTCTAGTTCTTCTTCAGTCAATTCATCTTGGTGATTATGCATCAACTCTGACAAATATAAAACTAACTTGGCTCCATGCTTTAAAAAAATAATATTTTTTTAGTAATGAAGAATTTTTATTTCTTCCATTTAAATTACTTAACAGTAAATTAAACTACATTGCTAGAATTATTTGGTTGAATCTGATATGAACACATCAAGTACAAAAGATATGCCAGGGACAAATGAAGAAATTCAATTATGCACTGGATGCTTGATGATATTAAATTACTGCTAATTTTATTAGGTGCAATAATGTTATAATTGTGGAACAAAATGCCTTCTAAACAAAGAATATAGAAAATGTCAGAAGAACACATGGCTCCAATACAATAAAAACATTAATGGATGTTAAATCCAGGGGATGGTGACATGGTATTCATTATACTATTTTCTCTACCTCTTTCTGTATATTTGATATTTTCCATTGCATGAGGTTTAAAAGAAGCAGGACAGCTAGCTAGCTTGTGGGGAGAGAATTTTGTTAAAGGAATACAAGAGGTAGGCTGGGAATAAAGGAAAAAACTTCTTAGTTTTTCTCACAGAAAGAAGGGAAATTTCCTTTTCAACCACAAAGGAAAGAAGCATGCTTAGTCATGGCATTGCCTTTGATTTTTGCTCAGTAGAAGAGAAGGTGGTGAATTTCCTGCCTTGGCTCATCTACTCACTGCTCTCAGGGACGGCAAGAGTGCAGGCTCCAGAGCCAGTGAGATTTGAGTTCCATGTGTGTGTCCAGGGAGGGGAGGTTTGGGCCAGGCTTATATGGTCAGACCCTCAACCAAAGTTAGAGCATTTATTTCTTTTCTTTTCTTTCTTTTTTTTTTTTTTAACAGAGAGAATCAATTTTATTTATTTTTTCATCTGATTTTTGTTTTTCCAACATTTAGTTGTGTATGTGGTGCAGGGTTTGAACCTAGGTCCTTTTTCATGCCAGGCAAGTGCTCTACCAATGAGCCATGCCTCCAGTCCCAGGGCATTTCTTAAAGTAACAACTGCCCTTTGCAGTGCAAACTGAAACCCAACTTTGGTTCATGCTTTCTTAAGCGGCCGTTCCAAGCTATGGGTATTTTTTTCAGATTGTAATCTGTATACAAGGTATTAAATAATTTTGTCAACAAGTTAAACATGTACATTTTACTTCAAAATTTTACATTGGTACAAATATCACTGCATTTGCTTTTATGACATTTTAAACTGTGAACAGTATTAAATGCCAACAGATGGATCTGGAAGTGATTACACTTTGGGTAATATTTAAAGTAACACACTAAATCACATCATGTAATTTCCTAAAAGCCTAAGATGAACACATGCAATGGTGAAAATAGCAAAGCTCATTTTCATGCAACAGTTAGCAGCGTTAGTCACAAGACAGCTGCCACCTGACCAAAAGAAGAGAAGGAACAGATGCTGTGTGAGTAAAAGGCTTGAAGAGTTGGCAAATAAAGAGAAATGGTAAATGACTGGAATATTTTCATGTATGTCTTAAAAGTAACATTCTTGTTAGAACTTGTAAAATATTTCCTTTTAGTATTCAGTGACATTCTTAAATTATCTTGAAAAACTATCATAAATGTTTTTATTCATTCTAAATATGCAAAGAAACATGATTTTCTTAAACAGTTGTTTCTAATATTTAATTTTAACATCTTCTGTTAAAGTGTTTATTGATTATAGTTTCTGGGATGATAAAAGGTGCTACTGGGGATAGATGCAAACATTTTTTTAAAAATTGGTCTTCAAATAACTGATTTTTCTGGAGATTTGAGGCAGGAGGATGTCTTGAGACCATGAGCACAAAACCAACCTGGGCAACATAGAAAGACCTTGTCTCAAAAACGAAAAGCAATTGATCCAAAGAACTATTAAACAGGTATCCTGAGAAAATAATAAACTACTAACGTGCACAAAACAAAACTTTCAGTGAAGGTTCTCAGAAGGAGTTCTAGGTAGACTGTAGACAGGACAGTTCTGATGGAGCTACAGAGTAAGCTGGGTCTATGGATGAACAGGTGCAAGGGTTCATGGACAAAGGAGAGGGCAGTGTTGAACTGCGTGGGCACCGTGCATGAAACAGCATGGCTTGCACAGGACGTGAAGAAGTCACAAGGGAAGTGATGAGACTATCTAGAAGAGACCAGCAGCTAGAAACTGATCTGTCACAGCAGACAAGCAGCATGGGACTTAAGATGCACACAGACTACAAATGGAAGACGTCGTGTGGTACGCAGGCAAAGACCCCAGGACAAACTCGAGGGCAGAAAAGCTTACGGCTTGCTCTCCTCCTGTAGACTGAGTGCAGGAGGTGATCCTGACGGGGCGGGGGCGGGGGCTTGTGGACAGGCTTGGCCATGCCTTCACCCGAAACATGAACACAACTCCCTACAGGGAGGAGGAGAGGAGGGAGGGCAGAGCCTCTCCGAATGTGCTATGCGCGTGGCTTTTGGAGCCACACTACACAATTAAATAGTAAACAAAACCCATAGAATCTGTAAGAACAGAAAACAAATCGTGAAAAAAGAGAACCTAACTAGCTGGTCACAGTTGAAGGCATAGCAAAATAAATAACTTTAAGTGATTTTTTTAATACAGCATTTCAAAGTACATTCCTAATAGTAACCCAAGAAGAAAGAAAAGTACAAAGAAATCTTAAGTTACATCCAGTAGGATTGTTATTAGTGATAATATTAGTTATTGTCACTAATTATAACTCATGTTAGTGATGATATTATTTTGAAAATATTATATATGTAACAGGATAAAGCAAATAATTATTTTAATGTCATCAGGAATTAAAATTATGAACATTAACCAAAAGAAATACAAATAAAAAATTCCCCCAAAAATAAAAAGTGTCAGACGAATTCATGATTTTTTTTTCTCAAAAAAAAAAAAAAAAAAAAAAAAAAAAACCTACGGGGGCTGAAGAGGTAGCTCAGCAGTTTCGGCGCTTGCCTGGCATGCGCGAGGACATGGGTTCAAACCCCAGCACCACCTATACAACAAACTGTAGGAGCAACGAAAGTCACATGAAAAACTAAATAAAATTGATTCTCTCTTTCTCACTGTCCTCTCTCTCTTAAAAAAAAAAACAAAAAACCTATGACTTAGCTTTGTCCACTACAAGGGCTGAGAAGAAACAAAAATGTAGTGGAAATGAATGCACTTAGTCCCTAGAATTGTAGTCTCTAGATACTACGAACTTCTGAAGAAGAACAGGGGCTTCAGGAGAGAGTGGTTCCGGGTCTGGGAAAGCAAACGTACAAAGAGGCCTGAGACATCTTTTTGTGCAGAAAACATGGACGCTCATCCTATTAATGTGCTAGAAGTGGAAAGGCCATGTTAAAAGACCACAAAAACTTCAACCTATGCAGCATTAATTTGAATATCAAATAATAACACTTTCAGTGGATTAAAACACATAAAATTTATTTTACAATACTTGAGTTCATAAAGATCCCCCAAAGTTAAAACAATAAAAAGTTAAAGGCTGCAAGGGAATCAACTTTAAAATTTAATACAAAGGAAAAGAAACAGGGCTGGGGGTGTAATTCAACGGTAGTATGCTTGCCTGGCTTGAGTGAGGCCCTGGATTCCACCCCCCGACACTATTTTTAAAAAAATAGAAATAAGCATCTATCCTGCCTTCCCCTCACTGACTATATTTTAAGATAGCCAAATACTTGATAAGGGAAAGCTTTTTCCCTATGAAAGAATTAGAACTAATAGATGTAATGGAATGACACTCAGAGAAATGACTATTTTCCTAATGAAAATGAAGAATTTGGCAATTATCATCAATGACTGGTAATGCTAATAAGTTAAAGACTGAGGGGAAACTTCAGAATGGATGGATCAGGCTGATACCACCTTCCAAAGCAGAGCAACCAGACAGTCTCTGCCTCCTAAAAAGATGTAAGAGAAAGCACAAGAACACTAGACTCTAGTCCAACCTGTAGAGTCTGGAATGGGGGAACTCTACAGAACAAATGACCTTCCTTCATGAGGAAGCAGCACGGAAAAAACCTAGATGGAAGAGAATGTATATGGATTGAAAATATTTCAGACACACCAAAACAAATGTAGTATGCAGACCTTGCTTGGATCCAGAATCAAGCAAATTAATTATTTAAAAAAACCAGAAGTAATTGGGAAAATTTCAACACAGAATGGGTACTAAATGGTAATAAAGTATTACAATTAATATTGCTGAAAGTAGCGGGTATAAAAGGCCTTTACCAGTTACACATACAAACCGAAGTATTTATAGATGAAGTATATGTTTAATTTTGTAAAAAACTATTAAACAGACCTCCAAAATGGTTTAGTGTACCTTTTAAACTCTTCTTGAGATTTGTTTCAAAATATTACAAAGAAAGATTATAGCTGGGATATGTTATGTGGGGTACTTTCCTGATTCTCCCACATTTTAGATAAGTTTGAAACCTGCTCTACAAGGTTTTAAAGAATCAATTACAGAAATTTGGTGTGAAGGTGGCAAGAGCATCACAGTGAGCCAAGGGAAGGGGCAAAGCCTGAGCTCCATGGGGAAGGGAGACTATGGAGAAAGGGATGCACACAAAGGACAGGGAGGAAGTGACTAGCCTGGGATGCATCAGATCGAGAGGAAAAGAGGAAACAGTGGACAACAGGTAAGGGTTGCAAGCTGCAATCAACAGTGATATCACTGACAGACCTGCACCAGAGGAAGGGAGGCGATATGGGGAAAAGACAGCTGGTTTTTGATGGATGGAAACACTTCTGAGTAAAAGGAGAGAAAACACCATCTTGGATTCTCCACAGAAGGAAACCCTTGGGCCACAGAAAACCATATGCTCTGTTCCCAGTGAAGGAGGAAGGACTGCACCCTCAGGGCACCTGAGAGAGTGCTCAGGCTGGAAGGAGTGCCGGAGAGCATCCTCCAGGTAGGCCTGAAGCCTGCTACAGTGCACTGAAAGGGATGCCTGTCCTTTTAAATGTCATCTATTAACTTCTTTGGTGAGGAACAACTTACATACAATAAAATACACAGAGTCTAAGTGCTTATTTCTAGGAGCTTATTTATTTGCTTGCTTTTTGGTGCTTAATAGTACACACAGTGGTTGGGTTCATCCTGATAAACTCACACACACCTGGAATTCCATTTGAGTTCCTGAGCCCCCTTTTGCTCCTCCCCTTCTCCTTCCTCTACTCTACTCAGCACCACCTAAAGTGAGACATTTGCATCTTATCTTTATCACTCTAGAGCGTTCCCTCATGACCTTTTCAAGGCAACTCCCTTTCTCACCTTTACTTCCACAGAGTCAAGTTTTCCTGAATCCCAGCACCATACCTTAGTTTCTCTTATTCTTGACCTTGATAAGAATGGAACCAGAGTCTTTTGTGCTTGGCTCCCCTTCACCAACTCAATTGTTTTTGAGACTCATCCACAATGGCAGGTCTATTAATAGTCTATTCCTTTTTATCGTTGTCTACTGTATAAATGTATCACTCTCTTTATACATTTTTTAATGGTAGATATTCAGGTTATTTCCAGGTTTTGTCCACTATGAAAAAGGTTGACAGATATTCTTGTATAAGTCTTTTTACGAATGTACATCTTAATTTCTTTTTGGGTAAATATCTGAAAATTGTATAACAGGGTCATAAGTTAAGTATATGTTTAATTTTGTAAAAAAAAAAAAAACTATTAAATAGATATCCAAAATGGTTTAGTGTACCATTTAAATTCTTCAATGATCATTTTGTTGTTGTTGTTGTTTGTTTTGGGAGGGGTTTTTGGTACCAGGGATTGAAACCAGGGGTACTTAACCAATGAATCACATCCTAGCCCTTTTTATTTATTTATTTTTAAATATAGGGTCTTGCTAATTTGTTTAAGGCCTTGATAAATTGCTGAGGCTGGTTTTGAACTTGTGATCCTACTGCCTCAGCCTCTCAAGTCCCTAAGCTTACAGGGATGTGCCACCACACCCAGCTCCATTGATTATTCTTCAGATGAAAGAATTTAGAATTTGAAAATTCTTTTAACTGCACATAATCAAAAAAATTTCTATCAGAATTGGCTCTGAATATTTTTTAAATATGTTGAATGTACTCTGCCTTGAGATATTTGGTACAGGTGTTTCATAGATAATAAAATGCTTTTTAAAAGGCTGCCAGTTATTAAAGAAAACCCTTCAAGATATGGTAATAAATTACAAAGGCTCTTATGAGAACTCAGATACTGAACTTCCTAATTTAAGCACTGAAAAAAGGTTGGGAAATAAACACAGAAACCAAATCAATACTGTATATAAGAATCTGAAGAAAGACCTCAGGTTAATTGTTTTGATAAGGAAATTATATTTGTGACATTAGTCATAAAAATAGTTTAATTTAGTTGTTCTTCTGAAAGACTTTATAGTTTACCAAAAGATTTACTTCCTTCTATCAAATGTTGAGATACTTACTTGCAGGGATGGACTGAGACAGTCCCGTAATATTTCCTGATGATTTGGTTCATGAACTATTTCAAATATTTGCTTTCTCTCTTGTGCAGTGTGGGCTGGTGATAGAATATGCACGAGTAGTCTCCCCAGCTGCATTCGGAAGGTTTCCTTACAAGACCACAGAATCTTAGTCCACTGTGGCTTAGAACCACTGACTTTACTTGAACCCTTAAATCCAAATAGGAGTGAATTAGGATCAGATGTCTTAAGCAATAATATACTAATCTCACACAGCTGTAAGAATGATGGAACATTTCAGTCTAGATCAAAAAAATCTAGAATTAAAACAATATTTAGAATTAGGTAGATATATTCATACCCATACAAGTGGGAGTTTAAGAGCACAACATTTACAACAGCATTATTCAAAATAGCCAAATAGTAGAAACAAACCAAATGTTCATTAATGGATGCACACGTGAGTAAAATGTGGTATGGATATACAGACGTACAATGGGGTATTATTCAGTGTTTTGCTTTTTCTTGAGGAAGTTAATTTATTTTTTTCATCTGGTTTTTGTTTTTCCTTCACTTAGTTGTGCATGTGGTGCTGGGGATCAAACCCAGGTCCTTATGCATTTCAGGCAAGCGCTCTACCACTGAGCCATCTCTCCAGCCCTTATTACTCAGTCTGAAACAGCAGTCAAGTGGCACACAAACTTCAACAAGGGTGAACCTTGAAAACAGTATGCTAAATGAAATAAACCACATACAAAAGGGAAAACATCATGTGGTTTTGCTTAGTTGAGGCATCTAGAATACCCAAATTCATAGAAACCAAAAGTAGAATTGCAGTTATTAGGGGAGGATGGGATTAGGTAATGGGAGTTATTGTTCAACTGAAAGTTTCAGTTGGGATAATGAAAACATTCCAGAGATGGTGGAGCACAACATGAATTACTTAATGCCACTAGCCTGTGCTCTTTAAAAATGATTAAAATGGTAAACTTTATGTTATACATATTTTAGCTCAATTTAAAAAAAAAAAAAGGAAGGGCTGGAGCAGTGGCTCAGTAGTTACAGCACTTGCCTGGCAAGGGCAAGGATGTGGGTTTGAACCCTAGCACCACGTACGCAGCAAAGTGTCAGAGCAACGAAAGTGAGACAAAAAACTAAACAAAATCAATTCTCTCTTTCTCTCTCTCTCACTGTCTCTCTCTCTTTATAAAAAATAAATAAATAAATTATAAAAAAAGGAAGACGGATGAAAGGCTAAACTCCTAAAATTACCACGGGCTTAGAACTGTAAATTAAAAATCAAATCAAAACAAAATTAAAAGTGAATAATGGCAGAGAAGACCACTTTAATTTTATGATATAAAAGGGAAAGGATTCATAATCAAGAATTAGTACCACAATATTGAGCATAACAATCACAAATCAACAACACATGTAAGCTGACCATCCATTTTCCCTAACAAATGACCACCTAGGTTGTTTCAACTGTGGGTCCACTGCAGCTAGCCTACCTCTGATCAAACCATGTGTTTTGCATTCAGAACTGGAACTGGAACGTTTTGGATTTACTTCTGAGTTTGGATATGATTTTCCAATTACTCTTAGTCCTAAGGGCCTTAGATGAGTGATTAATTCTAGGTCAATCTTGCAGCTTGTTTTGCTGTTCAGAGCTGGACACTAAAGCCTAGTTTGGATTTGGAGATTGGAAGTGTCTTAATTTATGAGTTCTGCTAGAATTGGATTGGCCTTTGGTATGTATGGAGTAAACTGACTGATTCACTCCCCCCCCACCCTCCCCACCCCCGTCAACTGGAAGTGACCCATGAAGCCCAGGTGTGATCATGATAAATGGAGCCTGACACTGTCAGTTTCTCTAGATCATTCTTAAGGTGTTGGATATGTGACTCCAAGATCTAAACCTCCTAATAATTCAGGAAACTTGAAAATGTGGTTGTAATCAAAGTCCATTAAAAACAGACTGTTAACATCTCAGAGTAATCATCAAAGCATTCCTCTTCTCTGATGTTGATCTTCCTAGACTACAATATTAGAAAAAGACTTTCAGTGTGTGGACCTAGAAACCAAGATTGTATGAGGTGAGTTGTTTGGAATGGGAAAATCAATAATACATATTACTTATTAAAACTTTAAAGTTGTCTGAATTTCAGAAGACTCTCTGGAAGAGCACAAAGAAATGGATTTCAGACATGCAGTACATACACATAAAACCTCTAATCCTTTTGTGTGAATGAACATTTCCCAAGTAATTTACTTACAATAGACACTTTGAATCCCTCCACCAGATAGGCAAACATCTCTTTTTGAAATGGATTAAAAATAGAAGGCTGTTCATGATGCATATTTTCCTCAGAAATTTCAGGCTGGAAAACTGGGGTCATGCTTTGAGTTGCATTTTCTGGAGTTCTTAAAATGTCAATAATGTCTGAATTAAACTCTTTGAATTAAAAAAGGATAAAAACTATTAGTTAAGTCATTGATATCCAGCACTATAAGTGATAATGATGATTGTAAAAATATTCTATGCAATTATTAATTATTACTATATAAATGTAGTGGGTATGCTAGATATAGTAGATACAATATAGTAGAGGAAGAAAGCACCTAAAACAATGTAGAAATTTAAAAATGTATTAAGTCATGAAATAGTAAATAAAAGATTTAACTTACTAGTAAAGATGAGTTAAACTGAAAAATTACTAGAACCATATGATTCTTCTACAAATCAAACATAAAGACCACATAATATTTGCATTAGCTACATTTGCAGAACTTTCACTGTAGGTACAATCCAATTAAATACTGCAATATGATAATCCTGGTTCAATTTTGCAGTTTAGCAGAGCCTGCTGCCCCAAATGTATTATAAAAGTTAAGGCAAAACATTTCCATTGGATTTTATCATGGTTCTCTGGTGATTAACAATTTTTTCTTTATCCTGCCTTTCTGAGGTTGCATAAAATTTTTTTTCAGCTTTATTGGGGTATGATTAAAAAATAGAAGTTGTATATTGTGTATATTTAAAGTATGCAACTTGAATGTTTTGGTATACATATACATTGTCAATGACACCAATCTGCTGCCTACTGTATATTTATGTAACATTCCTTTTACTGTATATTTTAGGAACATTCCTATTATATAACATTTCTTTCTTTCTTTCTTTTTTTTTTTTTTTATATATGGTCTTTCTCTGTTGCCCAGGCTTCTACACCTATCACTATCCTGATGATGACACTGTACTATAGTTTTCCAAGGTTCACTGGGGGGAAATGGGGTAAAAGCTACACAGGATCTCCCTATTTTTTCTTAACAAATGTATACGAATCTATAATTATCTCAAAAGAAAAGTTAAAATATTAGAAGTGCCAAATTATTTTAAAATCAATAACCAATCTAGGATTCCATTTAACACATTAAAAAGTGAACTTTTTTTTTCATTTTTTTAAATTTTTTTTTATTTTTGAACAACCTTACAAGATTTTAACAAAATAATATAAAATGTGTATATATTCTGGATATTGCAATTATCCCCAGGAGTGCCCCCCCATTACCCTCCCTTATCCCTCCTTTCCTTTTATTGCAGACTATCTGTTCTAGACACAAAATTCCTTTAGTAACATGGATGCTAAGGACAGAAAAAGAATGCTGTTTAAAATATGAGACCTAATCAGTTCCCTCTGAAGCTATTTCTCTGTTCATTTGCTGTCTGAGGAAGAACAAATCCAGCCTACGGCGCTACCTTGGTAAATGATCCTGTTGACTGCGAGGACAGTGAGCCTCTGCAGCCTCTGGGCAAGCTCTGCTTCGGTGGCCTGGCTAGGGTTCTCCTGGCTCATTCTCCTTTGCATCATGGTGTGCAGCTCATCACTGGCCACTGAGCGCATTTTAGTCAGAAGAGATTCAGTTTGAGCCAGAGGATATTTTCGAGGACCTTCAAGGAAGTACATAAATTAAAACATGCACAGCTAGTGTTAACAACCATCAAGAAATCTATTTTTACTTCAATGTTTTGGTTCTTAGACCATGAAAAGACAAATTTATTGATTACAAAATGAATTTATACAAAGGAAAGAAACTGATTAAGAGAAAGTGACATTGTTCCCTTTTCCAAGAAGTGCAACAGTATTTCTAGTCTTAAAGTCCAAAACAACCATGTTGAAGCCCACAATATAGTTTAGTAGGATGGCTATCATTTGTGAAGGTCAGAGTCTTCTGAAATACTCCAAGTATTAGATGGGCATAAGCGGTTCAGAATGTTTTGATAAAATATTTTCAAATACTGTTTCACTTCCCTGTATTCCAAAATCACCAACAGAGTTTTTTAAAGTATATCATGCTTTAGTAAGAATGTTACTATTTCTGGATAATTACTGTTGTTGCATTTTATAAAGCAGTTTTGAAAATTGTATATGGGGCAAAGTAGAAATCAGCCAATGAAAGTGAAGCAATCAGAAAGATAAATATAAGCCCGGTGATTTGCTTTTAAAATGATCTGGGGCTTATGCATCATTTGGAATTCCATGCTACAGGAGCATTTCCTGAAGAATGTTTCATCAGATTAGACAGGCAGGAGTGATATTCCTGCACCATTACTGCACCTGCTCCAGGAGGTACCACACACATAGTGCTTCCAGGAGAAAATGTGGGGGAGGAGTCTTGACTTAATGGGCTGAAGGAGAAGGGCATCGGAAGTTGACCACAGGAGCCAAAAGGACGTCTTGGCAGGTGAGGAATAACGGAACCCTTCATTGGAACTGAAGCTTTGTTTTAAATCATGAAAACATGTCAATTTCCATAAATAACTTCTATAAAATGATTTATAATTGAGTAAACTATAACAGGTTTTAGTGGCTTAGCCTGCAGGACACGTAAAATTTTTAATAGTATTTAAGATGGCCCAGTATTTTAGGTAATCAGCATTCTTAAGGAGTTAATACATTTTGGTGGGTAGAGTCATTTTTTTTTTTTTAACAACTTTATTTAGTTTTTCACACGGCCTTAGTTGCTCCAACACTTAGTTGTGTATGTGGTGCTGGGGTTTGAACCCAGGTCCTCGTGCTTGCCACGCAAGCGCTTAAACTGCTGAGCCAACCGCTCCAGCCCGGGTAGAGTCATCTTTGAGGTAAAACAATAACAACAACAAAAAGAAAGAAAAGAAACAAACAAAAAGAAAAAACTTGTATGCTGGTTACGTTCAAGAATAATACTGTTGGGCTGCAGCAGTGGCTCAGCAGTTATGGCACTTGCCTGGCATCTGGGTTTGAACTCCAGCACCATGTAAACAATGAAGTGTCAGAGCATCAAAAGTCACATGAAAAACTAAATAAAATTGATTCTATCTCACTCTCTCTCTCTCTCTGTCTTTTAAAAAAGAGGAGGAGGAGGAGGAGGAGAAGTAGTAATAGTGGTAGTAGTAGTAGAAGACGACGATGACAACCGTCAGCAGTGCCTTAGTTCATGCAGAGTGACAGTCATGATCCAGAGGGATGGCAGGACACTGAAGGAAGGAAGGAAGGCAGGCCTCTCTAGCACTGCATGCTGGGAAGGTGGCAGGCAGGTCAGCATACATGCTGTCAAGCCACATGGAGCAGGGGTGGCCTCAGTTTCCTCATATGTAAGGTGTGGATCAGAAATAACATAGAGCTCACCTCACAGGTAGGTATTTATCACTATCTCACACTACATTCAATATCTGTTTATAAGCTTATTGCTCATTTCCTCTACTCCAAGTTCCAAGAAGACAGGTAGAACAGTAACTGGTACATGGTTGGTACTAAATAATCATTTGATGGCTGAATGAACGAATCGAGTGTTATTTTTCTGGATTAAATAAAACAATGGGTGTGAAACACAATATCTGTCTCATTCTTTTTTTTTTTTTTTTAAACAACTTTATTGAGTTTTTCACATGGCCTTCATTGCTCCAACACTTTGTTGTGTATGTGGTGCTGGGGTTTGAACCCGGATCCTTGCGCTTGCCAGGCAAGTGCCAAAACCACTGAGCCACCGCTCCAGCCCCTGTCTCATTCTTTATAATGAACAAAAAATGGTTAATGGTTTGTATTTTTATTGGTTAAAACAAAAAGGAAATTCGTTTTTATGTGAATTATATTAAGAATTCAACTATTTACTATCTGTATGATTGACAATTGAAGTGCATATGTATGACTTTAAATAATACTCTAATGTTGGCTTCTCCCACCTTCATACATTCAGGATGACATGTAAAGTTTTGATATTAATAAGCAGGAATGTGAATAGGACACATTTAAAAATATGTGCTTTACTGTCCTATTTATAGTGGCAAATACAAACAGTTTACAAAACTATTTACTCACAAAAGGGAAGAAGATCATGAAGCATCAATATAATCGATTGTCATGAACTCATTAGAATAAAATGTGTATTAGTACAGAAAGTTATCTGTAATGTATTATAGATATCAGTCTGTAAACAGAAGGCAGAGCATCATACTATTTAGGCAAATCATACCTCTCTCTCTCATATATAGCTCCATACCTAGAAAACACACAGAAGCAAAGGAATTGGGACTTTGTTCACTGAAGAAAATGAAATTCAGTGCTGTTTGCAGGATGGGGTTCTGCAAAAGCAGGTGTTTAAAAGCCATCGACTGGCAGGCGGGAAGTTGTGCCTTGCTGCTAGACTTGGGATGGGAAACAGTCCTACCTGCGACAAAAGGGAGGTACAAAGGCAGGGCAGCTAGGAGGAGAGACCGTGCTTAGATAGTACGCAAGGATGGAGGTGCAGGGGCAGAAAGTACAATTACATGAATGTTCTAAATGTTTTATTTAGCAAAGTTAAACTTACAGTAAAACATGTTCGTAGGTTTTTCTATATGGGTGGACTTTTTATGACTTTCAAATTCTGCATAGCATTGGATACAGATAAGTGGATTAGCATGGATTACCATGGATAGAAGAAAGATTTGGTATTAAAAGCTTTTAAGTCTTTAAGGGTGATTAACTTCCAGAAAAACACCAGGACTATGCTTGGAGATACTTGAGTATTTGTGTGAATGCACTTGCAGGTACATAAGCATGTCTACTTACACACAGGTGAGTGTGTAAGTATGCATGCACATGCATCCTGTTTGGGTATTTTGTTACCTTTGCAGATTATGTTTGTACAAAGGGCAAGCATAAGCAGGTCTGTGAGTATTAACATTTGCATTTACTATTTGATAATATACACTAATTGACAGCAAATTCCGATGCCATGTACATTCTAACCATATGTGTGCAAGATGCCATCGTCTGCCCTGACCACTGCAGTGGCCTTCCACCTCAACTCCCCATTCCTCTTTTACTCTCCTCTGATTCACACTCTACAGAAACCAGACTAATTTTTTTTTCTACAGCACCAGAAATTGAACCCAGGGTTCTCTACCACTGCGCTACACCTCTAGTCCTTTTTATTTTTATTTTGAGACAGAGTCTAAGTTGCCCAGGCTGGCTTTGAACTTGTAATCCACTATTAAAGCTTCCCAAGTAGCTGAGATTACAGTTGTGTGTCACCATACCAGGCTCAGAGTCATCCTTACAAAAATGAGTATCTGATTAGATCATGCCACCTTTACAACTTCTCATTAGGAGAAAATCTGAACTCCCTGACATGATCTATGTGGTGACACAAGAACTGGCCCACACATCCTATACAGTCTCATCTGGCAGCATTCCAGCTAGAGTTTTGTTTCAGTTCTCTGAATAAGCTTAGCTCTTTTTCCCCCTTGGATCTGCCGCATAAGCCCGTTAGTCTACCTGTAACACTCTTCCTCTAACTTGACCTCCTAACTCCTTTCTCATCCTTTATGAATATACTGAAATTTCACTTCCACAGAGACCTTCCTCCCCGTTAAAGTAAATCTAGTCACCTGCTATTCTCTATTCCCACCATCTAGCTTCCCTGTTACTTGGTAAGCTCTCCCAGGACAGAATCCTTCTGGTTTTTAATAATTTTAGCATAGTGCTTGATATGGTAGATGTCTCAAGAAATAACTGGTCAAGAACAAAACTGAAAATAAAGTAGTGGAGTAGTTTCCTTTGGGAGGAAATTTTTCTCAAATTTTATAGCTTGACTTTTTAAATTGAGAAACTGGGCAGCCCACTATGTTGCTGAAGCTAAGCGATAGGGGTGCATCACCGGGTGCTAGGGTCCCAAAGGTGTGGGACACAATCAACAATGTAGTCAATCTTTACCCTACTGAGAATCCAAATAACACGTCCACAATCACTTAATTCTGGAAAATTCACAATCTAAGCATTATATCACTTGTAGGGGCAAAACACAGAAGAATTAAGAGACTGGGGTATTGATGTGGAGGTAATTCTGGTTTAAGAATGAATGCATATCATATTCCTACTTTATATGCATTTATGATTGTACAATAATTCAACTTCTTAGTAAAAATTATTAAAAATAAATAAATCAACAGAAATATTTAAGCTATGTGAATAGCAACCAAATATAGGAAAGTCAAGCTACTTGCAATTTATAATTCCTAAATGTCATTTCAATACTCACCAGCAATGCTCTTCCGCTTCTGAAGCATCACATGATGAGGGGCAGAAGGTAAGTGGTATGGATCTGTCAGGCTTTCAGAGTCATGACTGGCAGAGCTCCTTATAAACTCCATGGCAGCATGGAGCACTCTCAGCTGCAGTGCAATAGCCATACCTAAAAACAAGAGATTCGAGAATCTTATCAAGCTAAGAGATTATTAATCATTTTGTCAAACTTTTAAAATTTTTATATATTTTATACGTCATCTAATATGTAAACTATATTCTCCCGAATAATATACAATGTCCAATATTTAAATGTTTTAAAAATTTTGATCAATGTGGGTTCTGAGTGCTAATCACTATTTTTAAACTATGTTTAAAAAGCAAATTTCCAAGGGGTCTCTACAAAAGTTTAATGGAAAAGCATTAACTCACGAATTTATTTTATTTTACATAATTGTTTCAAAGAACCCTTTTTTTTGGGCACATAACAGCAAAGGTTCAACTCACAGTTCTCATGTTTTCCAGTTTTACATTCACTTTAAAATTTGCCATTAAAGAACACTCAAGGGCATGCCTATTCCATGTAAGACCTTCAGTTCTACCCGGTAAGAAAAACTAGCAGCTCCTTACGATGTGCTGCCAGCTACTAACCACACCCAGGTTTCACTTCTATTTTTGTCATTCCGAAATGCTTCCTGTTAAGATCTATCAATATCATCACAAAGTTAAGATTAAACCCTCAGAAAAAAGGAGTGACCAAGAGCATAGACATTAGGCCCAAATACAATGTTTGGCTACTTTGCCCAAGATCCATACAAATTAAATCTTACTTTGTGTCCTTTTATTTTTGCTATTTTGAAGGTATCCAAGAAGTACAATAAGGTCTTCAATAACTCTAAAATACTGTGAGCCTGAGGAACTGCATGCGTGAATCGTCACTGCTATGAAGAGCTGCTGTATGTCACAGGCGAGCAGTCTATATTCATTCACAGGAAGGCTGGAGACCAAAACACAAAGCAGGCCATTTGCAAGAACCATAATTTAAGACAAGGAAACCTGGTTCAAATTCCCATCCTATCAGCTTGCATCATTCAACATTCATTCATACTCCCTCAATGGCAGGCAGCACACTATAAACCAGTAAGAAGACACTCCTTTTTTTCTTTTTTTCCAGAAATTTATTTGTTGAACAATCAAACAAGCTTGTAATGAAATTATATATATATATATATATATAATATATATATATATATTCTGAAAATTAGATTTACCCCCAAGAGCCCCCCAATTACCCACCCTTATCCCTCCCCCCATCCTTCCCAGTACAACTCTACAAATGCCTTAGTTAGTATGACATTACACCTTAACCAGATTTAAAACATGATAATAGACCTCCTTTCTCAATAGCCAGGGTCTAGTTTCAGCCTCCACAGATGAGTGAAGACATTCGACCCTTGGTTCTCTGGGTTAAGCTGATTTTACTCAGCATGATCTCTTCCATAGCCATCCATTTACCTTCGAAAGCTGCAACATCATTGTTTCTAATTGCTGAGTAGAACTCCATGGTATATGTACCACAGTTTTTGGATCTTGACCCCTGTCAAAAACATATCCTTGCAGAGGGCCAGAAAGGACAAGAGACAGCTATGGATAGTAAGTGGTAGTAAGCCCACACAGACGTCAACACAAGATACTGTGGGAGCAGGAGCAGGTTCCTAACCTGCACTAAGGGTGACGAGTCTGCGAGTGTGAGCAAAGCACTGAGACAGACTCCTCAGAGAAGGTGCGCCCAGTAAACCAGCGCTCTGCACCTCACTGTGTAAATTACAGTTTAAGGATTAAAAGAAGCAATAGGTTTGAATGTGTACTATTCTCTTCTAAAAACATACCAAATATGAATCAGTTACTTCTGTCCTTCAATTTTAACCTCGATACTAAACCTCAGTGTGTGCCATTAGAGCTAAATATATCCCTCTATTATTTTTTTTTCCCATATCAACCAAGGGTTAGACATGGTCACCACAAATAGAGTAGCACACAGGGACTATCAAAAAGCACAATTCATTTTTTTATAAAATACAAGCAAAAACTACTTTCAGAACACTGTAGGGACCCTTTCCAATTTACCAATTTCGTGCATTATACTGCAATCAAGACTACGCATTTTGAGGAAATATAGTACTTGATATGTTTATTTCTCATATGCCAAGTATATAGACTCTACATGTAATAAATATCCAGTGAAAGTTAACTGGGTTGTGTACAAGAAGTCTCTGGCATAGAGAATCACTGAAGATAACACTCTCTTCTTTCAGAAAAAAAATAGATAACATTCAATGCTTTAATATACAACAAAATGTGCTTCTAAAGATTTTGTTTGTTTTGTCTCCAGGGATTGAACCCAGGGGCACTTAACCACTGAGCCACATCCCCAGCCCTTTTTTTTTTTTTTTTTTTAAAGAGAGAAACAACTTTATTGAGTTTTTCACATGGCCTTAGTTGCTCCAACACTTAGTTGTGTACATGGTGCTGGGGTTTGAACCTGGGTCCTGGACGTGCTTGCCAGGCAAGCACTGAAACCACTGAACCACTGCTCCAGCCCCCCCAGCCCATTTTTTAATTTTTATTTTGAGGCAGAGTCTCACTATGTTGCTTAGTGTCTTACTAAATTGCTGAGGCTGACTTTGAACTTGGCAATCATCTTGCCTTGGTCTCCCAAGTCACTAAGATTATAGGCATGCACCAGTGTACGTGGCCTAAAGATTTATATTTTATCATTACGCTAGTAAAAATGGTATGCTGTATATCATAAATGGACATCAAAGATACAAAAACTAAATAAAAATCTAATCTTCTAATATATTTTTATAGCATTTCATCAATTGCTGGTAGCTCTTTGCCAATGTACTTTTGACTATTAGAAATTAACTTACAGTAACAGTGATAGAATATGACTATTATAAATTAATTTGCTGCAGTAGATAGTGATGATAGAACATGCTCTCAGTAGGATAACATGGTGAGTTCCCAGCATAGACTTCTGAAGTGAGACGGAATAAGCCCTCAAGTTCGCTCCTGTTTACTAGCTGTGTGATATTTAATGGTACTCTATCTCTCTAATCCTCAATTTCCTATTCCTGATGGGTATCACAATTTTTATAATTCTATGGTGGAAGCTTAGCAAATATATTTGGGGGTAGTTAAGCTTACTTCTTTTCAAGTTCTAAATATCTAAAAGTAGGTTATACAAGTACCCTCTTCATAATCAAACTTTGTTGGAAATGATGGAAAGTATGCCCTCTCCAAATTACTTTAATTTAAACATTTTTGTGGGAAAGAACTTTGAAAGTATTATGAAAAAAGTCATGTTTTAGTTAACTATTACTAAAGTTTCTCTTTCTAAAGGCCTTATCAAATGTAATTTCAAGTAATAATCTAAAACTTACTTTTTTTCTAGTCCATTCAAGGCTGCTACTGTGTTACACAACACATGGAGCAGACCATTGTCCAACAGCATGTCTGCTACCTTAGCACAAGAATTCAAAATTTGGAGTAGAAGTAAAAGGCCATTATGCAAGAGTATGTTGTCATACAGAGAAGTCTCTATTAGTCCCAGAATAGGAATGACAGACCACTTCTGAAAAAGTCCCATGTTTTTTATATCTTCCAGATCGAACCTATAATAAATAATACAGTTAAGAACACATTAGAAGCAACAGTGACAAAATAAGAAAAAAATGAAACTATGGGCCATTTTGTTAACCTAATATTGAAGTTATAAAAAGTAAACTTGGGAAATGAGGATTCTTACCCTGTTTAAGATTACAGACCCACTCCAGTAATAAGATAAAAGCTCTTGCCAGAATTCCATCCCAAGATAAATATACATTCAAAGGAAATACGTTTACCATTTTATATCTTTAACTGACTTACTCTAATATATCTGTGGGTCCCTTATGTTTGAGGAACTCTTGCTTTAGGAGGCTATATAAGAGGTATACAGGATTATTACTGTTGTTATACATAGTATTTGAAAGAAAGCAAGCTAATACAAAGAGGTTTAGCACCAAGGAATGAATGTTCTTGTCCCAAAACCATTTGCTTCTGTGATGTAGTAAAATTGTTTAAGCCTTTTGTGCACTGTCCTCATCTGTCAAATACATGTGATGATATTTGCCCTACTTTCTCCTCAAGGCTGTTATAAATATCAAATGAGATCGTGTAGAATTGCTCTGAAAAGCAGAAAGTGAAAAGTTGTATGCAAATGCAAAGTGCTACTGAAGTCACAGTAAATTCCTCAAGATCTGAATCTGTCTTCCACAATAAGGTGACTCTCATTTCTCTCTATCACAAACAGAAATAGCAAAAATAATTTTTTCTGCCAAACTTTGGTTTGGGTGAAAAATATTCTTTTATTTTTCTACTTATTTGCTAATCCTTCAGCACTACACCAGGGTTAAATCACAGGAATCAGGGCATGCAGGAATTTCAGGTGAGGGTCTTAGTGAAGTTCTTCCAGATGACCAGAGGCTCTGAGGGGAGGGAGGTGGTCCTGTACAGACCACTCCTATAATCTGCAGTTGAGAACATAGGAATGACCTTTCTTTTTAGGTAACTTTCTCATGTTAATACTACAAACCAAATTTTAACATCACTTTCTTTCATTTGATACAGCATTTATTTGTTTCTAATGAAAGAAATACAAAGGAAGAAGGAATATTAGAAGGAATATCATATGAAAATAATAAATTGAATTACCTGGAAAATGACTTTAAGCAGAATTTTTTCTAAATTTGACAAAATAATTTTGTTAAGAGTACACTATAGAAAGTTGGTCTATTATCATGTGTTAAATCCAGATAAGATGTAATGCTATACAACATAATCCTTTTTCAGAGATATTGTGGGAAGGGGAAGGGAAGGATAAGGGTGGGTAATTGGGGAGGCACTCCTGGGGGTAATTGTAATATCCAAAATCTATACACATTTTATATTATTTTGTTAAAAACTTGTATGGTTGTTCAAAAATAAAAAAATTTTTAAAAAAGAGTATACTATATTTTACATTTAAGACCAAAAAAAAAAAAATCCCCAATTATGGTGGAGGAAGAACCCACTTACTCTTCATCAAGGCCAATACGTCGACCAAAGAACATCTCAATGAAGCATTCTAACAACTCCTGAGTACCCCGATGAAGATACAACTGGTTGGCTAACAAGGAAAAGCCACGATTCTTCAGAAATTTATCTTTTTGTTCCTTAGATGCTCTATTAAAATATGCATGTAACAGCTAAAAAAAATTTGGACAATTTAGATGATGTTAAACTTGATATAATACATCCAAATCAGTACATCATACTTGTATATAAGTCACTGTCTAAATTATTCTGAATACAGAAGAACATGGAGAACTCAATGAAATGCACCTTCTCTAGTAAAAGGAACTTTGTCTCTGACTACCATGGGACGCTAGTGGTGACACTATCTGGGAGGTGCGAACACTTCTGCAATGGAGAAACTGGCCTTTTCAGCAGAGCATGGACAGACTGGCAGCCTTAGCTAAGTTGAAGTGGAATGAATGTGTGCTTATTTCTGAAGCACATAAAACCAGTGCACTAGGCTCCCCCTGCAAATCTACACATTTTTAGCCTAGAGCTCTATTTCTAGACTTCTTAACAGATTACCTTGAACACAGGCCTGAATTTCCACCATTCTCTAACTTCTCAAAGGCAACATTGGTAAAACTTAATTACTTTCCTTCCAAATCCACTTCTTCCATGGTTCTGAACTTAGATAGATCTTAGCCCCATCCCTGTAGACTGCAAGACGAAACTTGCTTTGGACTTTTCTATTCCTGAGCCCACTTGTAAATTTTAAGGTACCTTTCTTCCACCCCAGCAAAAGTCTCTCAGATCTGTTGGGCCTTTGACTTTTTATTACTCCAGCTTGGGGACTCTTGACTTTCGCCTGGACTTCTAGGCAAGTCTGCAGACAGTCACAGTCACATCTCCTTGGATTACTATCTAGCCTACTAAGGGAGCACACCCATCTCTCCTTCTCCTTCAGTCACTCCCTCACAGTGGTGACAGACTACTGTTCCCCAAACATCCCTTTTTGCCACCTTATTTTAAAAGTTTCCTCAGCTGACAGCACACTACCCAGTTTTCTCCCCATGAATCCTTCCCTGCTTCCCCCATCAGGATTATCTGCTCCCCCTCTTCTTCATCAGGACTGCCACTGCAGCACTCGCCGCAGAGCTCCTTAGCTTTTACCCGGTTGAGTGTGTGACCCTCTTCCTCACTGGACTACAAACCCCTTGAATGCAGGGGCCCATAAGATCCCATACTCTGCATATGAAATGAGAGGACAGGTACTAGGTGGGGCTGCAGGAGCTCACAGGCTGTCTACACCCAGACACACTAAAGAGAATCCTTACAAGATCATTTCAGGGTCTGGTTGCTTTATATTGGAAGCTGAGCATATTAAACATTTATTTATTCAGGTCTGCTTAGTACAACTCTTACATGCCAGACACAAGATACACACACTCGGAGCTCCTATCCATGTGGGAGATTAAAAAATATGACCACAGGGCTGGAGCGGTGGCTCAGCGGTTTCAGCACTTGCCTGGCAAGCACGAGGACCCGAGTTCAAACCCCAGCACCACGTACACAACTGAGTGTTGGAGCAACTAAGGCCATGTGAAAAACTCAATAAAGTTGTTTCGCTCTTTCTCTGTCTCTCTCGCTGTCCCTCTCTCTTTAAAAAAAAAAAAAAAAAGACCACAGAACAAGTAAAAGATAACGATAAGATACAAATAGGTTGCTTTGATAGAAAAAATCAAGAGTAAGATAGAGGGAAGTAATTTTTGATCAGGTGATTAGGGAAGCTCTCTCTAAGAAGATGACATCAGAGTTGACTCCTGAAGCATAAACACCTGAAATGTGAGATTTCCAATGAACCTCATGTACCCTGTAAATTTTTATGATAAGGACCTACATTTAAATGTTTAGATATATGAATTTATTGGTAGAATTAAAAAACATATTCATATGAATAAATCTATGGAGAACTTAAAACTGGATAATACAGGGCTGGAGCAGGGGCTCAGTGATTTGAGTGCCTGCCTGGCATGCATGAGAACCCACATTTCAACCTCAGCAACATATACACAACTAAGTGTCAGAGAAACCAAGGCCAGATGAAAAAAATAAAATAAAATTGATTCTTTCTCTCTCTCTCCCAAAAACAAAAACCTGAATAATACATATAAAATATAGTAAATTTAAAAAACTATGTTACTTCATTATTCCTAAAATATAAAATAAAGCTTTAAGTCTACACATATATTCAAAATTTTAAACTACACATATATTTATTTTCTGAATTAAAACAACACTCATGCTGTACTCGCCCTTACTTTAATAACTTCTTGTTGTATGGCTGGTGAAGGGTGGTTCACGAGGACTAAAAGTGTATCTGCTTGAATAAGCTTGTCCATCACATCTTCAAGCATAACATCGGGCAGGATGAGAAGGACACCACTTAAGAGTTCATACAAGCCACAGCATATAGGTACCAAACAGTCTTCAGTTACACTAAAACAGAGACCAAAAAAGTCTTGCTAACACAGTGTCAGGGAGAAAACTACATGATGATTACACTAGGAACCATGCTAAGCGGTAATTTGAACATGTGAAACAAATCTCAGGATTAAGATAAATTTTCCTAATTGATCTGTGATTAACAAACTTGCCATCCCTTTTTAACACTGGTGCTCTTCGGCATGTAGGAGACTACACACTATTCTATTCTGTGTTTATATGTTCAGTACAGTCACCACTGCCATTTGTGATATCTAAAATTCAGCTCTCAGTGGCACTGGCCACATTTCCACAAGCACAGGGCTGGTGTCTATGTTACTGTCCAGCACAGATAAGACGTTCATATCACCACAGAAGGTCCCACTGGGCAATGCCAGTTGTGGTGACGGTGGGAACAAGAATCAGTCTGATCGTTTCCCAGAACTAAGGGATTTTCCTCTAATAATTACAAGGAACTAAATAAGCCATAAGAGATATTTTTCTTTGAGAGCTATTTAAGCCGTCGGTTGAATGTGGAATTCAATAGTATCTAATATTAAGCTAAGGAGAAAGGCTGTTTGGTGTTAACCTAATGTATTATAAGAAGTGGCATAATGAAGACCTTTCTAGAAGTGTAAGATTCTTCAAAGGGAGGGATGCACAAGCATACACGTACCTGTGAGCGCCTGCAGCGCGGTTGTAGTTTGACTCATAACCAAGAGAAAAGGCAAAGTTCTCCCAGTCTTCAGTGCTCCTATCAACAAGACTTGGCCAGCGGCCAACAGCCGCAGATCCGTTCTGTGAAGGGAAAGCTAGCCCCAGGCTGGCAATAGTACTGTGGCTTCGCTGGAACGAGGCCAGTCCCTTCAGGTGGTCGGGTCTGCGTGGGCTGGACTCGTCCCCAGGGCTATCATCGTCTGACCGGGCTTCGGCTCCTAGGTCCTTGTGATCTACTCCAGCCACGAGAGAGCCCCATGTTCCCTTTGGGACAGCACTGGCAGAGGTCTGGGCTGCAAGGGCAGCTTCCGCTTCACAGGCGGTTTTGGCAGACTCACAGCTGCTGACGAGAGCATCCTCCTTGCCTGTTCTCAGCATATTGAAACTCCACGTACACTTCTGTTTCCCCGGCTGGGCAGCAACGGTATCTACAAGGTTTTGTAACTTGTCAATACTGCACCCCAAACTTCCAGTCAGTTTTAGAGTCTGCACTAGAGGTGAAGAAGTAGGCAACGCTGGCAGGCTTCTGGAACGCAGCAAGTGGGCCGCCGTCCGTGGTGGAATAACAGTGGAGGAACTGCTTCCTAGTAAGAAGACGAGACACCACTTAAAAGTCCACTCAAAGGTCCTGCCTCTCTCCTGCACTGCAAGTCAGTCATGGTGCTGGTCCATCTACCAAGTCTATTAAAGAACCTGTGTAGCTTGATTTTCCTAGCAACTCGTGCTGAAAACATTTAAATGCCAGAACTATTTTTCTTTTGACCACATTTTATTAAAATCTTCCAAGAAAATATGCCTTTTTCTGTCTCTTTAACAAAATGCCAAATTGACCACATGATTTAAAACCATTAGGACCAGTGGTTCTGCTGAAATTAAGTGAATGGGTGAAATTTAATTGACTCAGGCCAGTTTGATACAGTGGAAAGAGCGAGGCTTTGCCACTAGACATACTGGATTCAAAAGGCAGCTCTGTTAGTTCAGATCACACACTCGGATCACATGAGCAGCCCTTCTGCAAATGTGAAATGAGGGTTCAGAATATCCCCTTTGCAGGCTGCTTTCAGGACTAAGAGAGATCATATCTGCAATGCCCCTGGCACAATATAGGTGCTGGATAAACGGGGTTTTCTATTATGACTAAACAGCTGTATACCATCCTCTGTGTGTCTCTCTTCCATTTCTACTGGTACTTCTGCTGCTTTCAGGGAGAAACAATGGTCTTCCTGCTACCACTTTTCAATGTACCAGTTCTAATACCTTCTTCGGGAGGAGGCGAGAAAATCCCCCAATGCAAGTGTATAGGGTACAGGTGCACACTACCCAAGGTGTGCTCCATGGACCATCAGCATGGGCATCAGCATCACAGGCAGTGTCCCCTGTGTGACAGGCAGAAACTCATATTGTCGGGCTCTAGCCTACTTCTATGAACCAGCATATAGGAGGGAGGTTCCAGAACTGCTGCTTTAACGAGCTCTGCAGGTGCTTCCTTGGGGACTGACATGGAATAAACAGACACTGGATGAACTGCTCTACTGAACATACTTTGTGGCAGTAAAGTGACCCACAGCCCAGATTTTTTTTCTTGTTATTTCTGAATTTTGGCTGGAGGACTAAAGATGCAAAAAGATCCTTTTCAAGAAAACCTAGAAACATGGGAAATGACCGTGTTTGAAAATGTTCCACAGTGGTGCACAAGATTTAAAAAAAGCAGGCATTTTCTACAAAACTCCAAATAATTAAAACATAGCCTTAAGATATTATAATGAAAGACCATAAAGTATGCTAGAGAATAAGTGAAACACTTTGTGAGGGAAACGAAACTGGAGATTAATTCCCACATATTGAGCTCCACCCATCCATATCTGCATTTGCCCTCCTATTTAGTCATTAGTGCTGGAGCTGGAGAAAAGGCCACATTGGACTGACAATAAAAGCCATGTTCTGCCAGGTACGGTGGCACATGCCTGTAATCCCAGTAACTTGGGAGGCTGAGGCAGGAGGACTGTGAGTTCAAAGCCAGCCTCAGCAACCTAGCAAGGCCCTAAGCAACATAGTAAGAACCTGTCTCAAAATATATAAAACATAAAAAGCACTGAGGATGTGGCTCAGTGGTTGAATGCCCCTAGGTTCAATCTCTGGTATAAAAACAAAAAACAAAACCCAGCCACATTCCAACCAGGAGAGGACGGCAGTCAGAGGGAATGACACACAACAGTGCACACTGGGAAACTTGTGCCAATGATCTTTCTAGGGAAGCAGAGATAAGGCAGTTCGTTAACGGGACTATACTTACTATAGAAAGAGATGAACGAATTGATTCTGAACACACAGAGAAATGACATGGGAACATTAAAAGTCCTGCTAAAGTTTCCAGCAGTGAGAGGCTGGTCGGCCTGAGGCCAGGTTAGGGTTTTTCGGGTCAAGAATACCAACAGGACAAGAAAAATGAAGATGATATCAAGAAAGCTACTGAAACCACAGGCTAATGGGTATTGGCTGGATAGGGAAAGCAGAGGTAACAAAAACTTGGGATTGTGGATAAAGAAACCAGAAAAGGTGGCCACGGTGGTGCATGTCTATAATCCCAGCAATTAGGGAGGCTGAAGTAGGAGGATCCTGAGTTCAACATCAGACTGGGCAACATAGTGAGACCCCATCTCAAAAAACTGACAAAGAAAATCAGATACGAGGTTGTGATCAAAGAGTGGATTAGAAAGGACAAACACATTCTCTTTGCCTTTGTGTGTGTGTGTGTGTGTGTGTGTGTGTGTGTGTGTGTGTATGGAACTCTCCAGCAGACTCTGTTTCTCTGTTGGCTAGGGGCTAAAGCTGCCAAAAGAGTCTTCTCAGAAGACCTAGACAAATGGAGGCTTGACTATATTTGAAAATGTTTCAGAGTGATGCAGATGATTTAAAAGCTGATCGTACAGGTGGAATGGAAAGTGGAGCCCTGGGGCTTTAGAGGTGCTTGGAGGCTTTCCCGCTGATCACATCATGGCAGATGGGACCAGAGTGTGAGGCTGGAGTCCTGGATGGCTATCTGCCTACCAGTGACAGTATCCAAAAGAACATGGGAAGGAGAAAGAGAGACCAAGAAAACAACCTTCTGAAGAAAATGAGAACTCAGAGGCTTGATGAAAGATAAAAGACTGTAAGAGGATGGAGAATGCCAGAGCAGAAAGTGTGAGCCTCATCCAATCTCTGTGTTCTCTGGAGGACCTGTGCTAATTACCCTGCTAGATGAAGTGAGAGCTATAGAAAGTAGTCAAGACAGGTCCTTTAAGTATGTTCTATAATGTTTAAGGTTCATCTTCCATTTATTTAGTCTAGAACTAAAACAGGAAGTATCAGACTTTCCTTACTGCTATTTTTACCTTCAGGTGGTGAAGCAGTAAAACCAGATGGGCTCATTACCACAAACCCAGGGCTAGCAAGGGATCCCCCTCCACTGCTGGAATGCCGCAGATACATGATCGACTGTACTTTCTCCTGAAAGATCTTGCCATCTACAATTTAAAAAGAAAGAAAGAAAGAAAATTGAGACAGTAAAATGCTTAAAAGGAATAAAACAAAAATATAACCTTAAATGCAAATCATTAAATACAAATTTCAAAAAGATGTTCAAAGAAAAAAATATGGTATATTTTATCCTAGTGTGTACTGGACCTGTGAGTACTCACACTCCATGATTTATTATATTTTATCCTAGTGTGTACATGGCCTGTGAGTGCTCGTACTCTGATTTATTATATTTATCCTAGTGTGTACGTGACCTGTGAGTACTTGTACTCTGATTTATTATATTTATCCTAGTGTGTATTTGACCTGAGTACTTATACTCTGATTTATTATATTTATCCTAGTGTGTATGTGACCTGTGAGTACTTATATTCTGATTTATTATATTTTATCCTAGTGTGTACATGACCTGTGAGTACCTGTACTCTGATTTATTATATTTTATCCTAGTGTGTATTTGACCTGAGTACTCGTACTCTGATTTATTATATTTTATCCTAGTGTGTACTTGACCTGTGAGTACTTGTACTCTGATTTATTATATTTTATCCTAGTGTATACTTGACCTGTGAGTCCTCATACTCTATGATTTATTATGACAGATTTTGCTGTTGTTATGACTGGCCACATTCACTTCTGCTTTCTTTCAAGTCCACTGTGCTTAGAACTATTTCCTTAGTTAAACATCTAAGTGCTCCTTTTTGTAAACGTTATTATGATCTCTCCAGAGAGAAGAGAGTGTCTTATATTTTCATACACCCATCTTCAGAGCCTAATCTGACTGTAAGATTAATCCTTTCAGCTTAATCTTCCTTCTGAGCTTCACACTTATAAATTCAAGTGCTTGATTTCTTAAATGCATCACAAATGCAACAAATCTGAATCTGGCTCATCGTTCTGCCCTAAATCTACCCTTGCAGTTTTGCTCTCTGGTTAGTTTGACAGAAACCCTGCTTCATTCCCATGGGGAGCCTGGGGCCTCTTGGGCCACCCACTTTCCCCCTTCTGCGTGGTCAGTCACCAAGCACTACTGACTTTATTTCTGCTTTCCTCAACTCCTTCCCTCCCTACCGGAGTGCTGCACCATCTCTCACCTGCATTACTGCCAGATGTCTACATGGTCTCCTGATGGACAGCCTGTCACTCTCAGATCTTCACAGCCTGAGAGCTCTTGCTCTCAAATGTCAATTTCTGCTTAGAACCATCCACTGGCTTTCTTTTGCCTCCTTTACAGGCTTCTTGTCCACAAGAGTCTCCCTGACCCGTCCAGGCCTCTCTCCAGTCCTGGGTCTTACATTACATTTCAGTAGCCTCTCACAGCACTCTCAAGTCGTCCTCTGCCCAGAAGGCACTTCCCTTGGGCTTCTACTTACCCATATAGACTCAGGACACGCATTATCTCCTCCAGGAAACCTCTATCCCCTCAGCCCTCACCAGGCTCTCTGCTACCAGAAAACAAAACACTGACTGTCATATCACTGTGCTGCCCATGTGATGTGGCACAATCACCTGCTTACACCTGTCTTCCCTATGCTAGGTGGCAAGCCTCGGAAGGGAGGGAATGATAATTTACTCAACTTTTCAACTATCTGGCTCCCAGAACTCTGCACAATACTTTACCCACTAAATGTGCTAAACCTAATACATAACCATGCTATCTAAATTCACTTAGACTTGTACTGCTTCTCATTTTATTCATTTATTAGACTTATTAAAAAGTTTGCTTTATAACTGGATTTCCATTCTAAAACTACTACCTAGTTTTTCCATAGGTCCACTCTTGCTTGCTTTCTTACAACACTGCTTTATCCTTGTTCTTTAAAAACTCTTATTATCCCATCTTTCTTTTATACTGATTCCTCTTTATTTTTGTGACTCAGTGTCCTATCCTTAGCCTCCTCTTTCCTCCTCTCTCTACACTGCTCTTCAGTGGTCTCATCCATTCTCTGAGTTCCAACTCACTTCTGTGCAGGTAGCTCCCATGTTATAACCCTCCTTTCTAACTGCTTGCTACATGATTTTTACAGGGCACCCCAAAGGCAACATGCATCATAAAACCGAAGTCATCATCTTCTAGCCGCTTTTCCAGTTCCACTGCTACCGTGCCTACATTCTATTATTTCATTCTCCTATAGATTACTTACTTGGCCTTACTGATCTAGTTTCCTACCCCTGAATCCTACAGCAATAATTTACTTACATCACATCTCTTTGTTCAAAAAAGCAATCAAATAAGCAAAGCAAAATAAAACAAACCCCTTTCAATAATCTCTAACTAGAATACAAGTCCTGACATTAAAGGACTCATTTAATATGACCTTACAGAAAATAAATAAATGCCTAAAACTATATTTACGGTATTATTTCTCCTTTCTCTGTAACAGATCCTATATACATATTTAGGAATAATTCATTACTCCTATTTTTCTATTTTTCCTGTCTTCAAGTCATTCTCTTTGACCAGAATGCTAATTCTCCAATCTACCTATCAGATTCTACCTAAATTCTTCAATGTCCACAACAGATGATCTCTTACATTCTTCATATCTTTCTCTCCTCCCCACCCCCCCAGGTTTCTCCCCATAATGGTCTGATGAAATCCTTTTTCCTTTCAAATCTCATTAGCTTTATTTCTATTTTTGATAGGTACTTGCCAAATATTGTTTTTTACTAGTTATTTGAGCATATGTCTCTTTTCTCCTCTAGGTCCTTAGGCTCTGGGGATGCAGAGACCATGTCCAATTCATTCCCTGTGCCCTGTTTCTACGACAACATGTAATTACGGCAGTTTCTAGCAAAGAGAGGCCATTCAATAAATATCAAACAAAGGTGGATCAAGTGGGCCAAATAAGACAAAAGCACATACAGCCAAGACTGAACAAAAATCACCATACCTACCTATGTGCAAAGAAAAGTAGAAGTTTGTAGGGTTGTGACAAACGTAAGTATTAGTAGGAGGGTGAACTGCTAAAAGGAAATTGAAGATAATCGTCAATAATTCCAAATCTGGTGGAGATCCAAGGACTTCTGCAATAATTTTCACAAATGATCTACAAACCTCTCGGGGCATGGATGCAAGCTGCCCCTCTTTGTGTTCCTGGAAAAATAAAAATCAAACTCTCCTTAGACTTAGAGAGAGCTGTTCATCAATATTTTTCACTTCAGTAAGACATTCTTTTTAAGATGGAATTCTGTTGGTTTACTACTTTAATCAGACGGTATTTACTATTAAATTGAATTGCTATATCTCAAACCAGTAATCTTGTTATTAAAAGTTCATTAAAGGGGCTGGAGCGGTGGCTCGGTGGTTATGGAGCTTACCCAGTATGCTCGAGTACGCAGCACCACGTACACAGTGAAGTCTCAGAGCAACGAAGGCCACAAGAAAAACTAAATAATTTCTCTCTCTCTCTCTCTCTCTCTCACTGTCCCTCTCTCTCTCTTAAAAAAAAAAAAGTTCATTAAAGCCTATGGCAATTTAACTCTAGCCCACGTATCTGACTAGACTAAGACAAAGCCACATTACAGCTCAGGCCAGACTGCCTTGGTTCACTCACTGCTTCACATAGTAGCTGCATGATCTCAGGTACATTATTCAATATCGCCATGCTTCCACTTCTCGGCCTATGATAGGGAAACAATGCTAATGCTACCATGCATAGTTGCTAAAAGGATCAAATGGGGCTGGAGCAGTGGCTCAGAGGTTGGACCACTTGCCTGGCACGCACTAGGACCTGGGTTTGAACCCCAGCACAACATACACAACTAAGTGTCAGAAAAATAAATACAACTGATTCTTTCTCTTACTATTCTCTCTCTTTCTCTTAAAAAAAAAAAGGATCAAATGATGAACTCTTAGAACAACACTTCATATGTAGTAAGCTCACATATCCAAAGTCTGAGAGACCAGAAATGCTTCAAATTTTAGAGTTTTTTTGTTTTTGGAATATCATATACACTTTATGGTTTAACATCTATAATCTGAAAATCCAAAATGCTCCAAAACCTGAAATTCGTGAGTACACAATACTATACCTGTCAACTACTAGTAGTACTAGCATCAAAACTACGACTATTGCTAGGATCATGGCTTCCTCTTCTATTACCACTGCTACTATGAAATCCATAGGGAAAACATCTAGTAGATAAAATGAGTTACACTATATATTGTGCACTGGTTTACATAGCTTTTTCTTACAATGGCTCTAGGGGATTTTCTCTTGTTTCTGAATACGAGGCTCAAACAGGTTATATGACTGGCTTAAAACACACAGAAAATACATAAGTAGTACACTGTAACTGAACTCAGGCCTCTGACCTTCTACTGCATCATCTACTGCTTGGAGTAATGAGCCTTGATAGAATGCCAAGTAATTACCAAAGGAAAGATCGATATGACCTGTTCACATCCTCCACTCCCACTTTCCCAATGGGTAGCCATAGGCTTAGAACAAGGGTTTAGGATAAACTCCCTCATCTCCCCTCGCCCTGTGTGTAGATACATGTCTTTACCTCCATCTCTCTTTGTTTAGTCTTGAGCACTGTGAATTGAGTAGTTAAAGAGCAGGTTTTAACTTTGCGACAATGTAGTCTGACTACTTCAAATGTAAGAGAGCACCGAGTCTACACAGGCAAACACAAAACCCCTGTGCTGGGCCTCCCCACTGCAGAGTGGCTCGACCAAGACAAGAGCACGCGACCCCTGACCTCCCGTCCAGCACTCTTGCTGCCACACCACCTGCCCTTCTTCGGAATAGCACCTCTTGTACCTCCCCAGCTCTCCTGGTTGCATTATCAACCGATTCCACCCAAGTTTCTTCAGCCCTGCCCTCTCTGCTGACTCACTGGAAACCATCTGGCATTCTACTTAATCTTTTTAATCCCTTAAATTGATCTTTTGTAACTCTGTTTTACTCTTTGCTCTCGATGCTAAACTTTAATAACAGCTATCTCTTACTGCCTCCAACAATCCAGCTCACATACTACCTGAAGTCCCTCAAATCTGATTCTTGTCTCCTCCACACTACTGAAAACTCACAAGGCATTAAGTGTGCAAGTCCATGGCCATTTCAGCCAATTTTCTCTGGACTTTCATCACTGGGCTCCAGGCAGCATCTCCTCTGTGCATGTTCTTCCCTCCTCCTGCCCTGGCTTTCACTTTCATGAGTTTCCTCATTCTTTTCTTCCCATAGCAGGTTTTTTCTGTCTCATACCTCCAGAATGATGCTTCCTAAGGAGCACACCTTGACCTCCTGAGCCCTCACTGCAGCTGTCTACCCTGCAGAGCCCACTCTACGGTGCTCATCTGTCCCCACTCCTTCAGTCACCACTGCTTTTTGATGCTGTCTTGCTTCTATCCCCCAGGTTGAAATTTTACAGCATGTGTGACTCCTGGAGCCCCCATTTAAACAGAATCAAGCCCTATTCACCAGCCCTTTCACATCTGCTCTCTGATTTCACAATCCCACCCCAGTGCCTTAGATCAGGTCTCCGCAATGTGTTCACAAACTCCCAGAACTGCCTCACTGCCAGTGCACCCCCCACCTTTGCTAGTCTCCATGCAGTACCACAAAGGCTCATCCACTGCACCCCCACCTTTCCTAGTCTTCCCTGAAGGTGAAGACCATCTTCATTTCTTTTATACTTCCCACAATATTCACATAAAGTCATGCTTAATAAACAGTGGTTGACTGGATAAATGGACTCTTTGAATGAAGAGAGGTAAAGAAATATACATATCTTAGGAAAAGGAATTGGTTCTTTGATTTTTCTATCATTTTTATAAATAATGTGGAAGTAAAAATATATAGATTGAAGTCTCCAAGTTAAAAGATGAATAAGAATCTCATACTGTCATATAAATTTATTGCAAACTGGCCAATAAAATTCAAAGTGGATATAAAAATAAACCAATATACAGAAAAGCTGGTACATGAAAGATGCATAAAATATTCAGTAAGCAAGGTCCTGAGACAAAATTACACTGTTATTTACATACTCACTTATTCATTTTTAGTGGTAGGGATACAACCCAGAGCCTAGCACATGCTAGGCAAGTGTTCTACCACTGAGACACATCTCCATCCCACCGTATTGTATTTCTGAAGACAATGATCTAACTTTCATAGCATCCAAGAAAGAAAGGGAAAAGTGCCCTTGCCTCTTTTTCAGAATTTTCCCATTTAAAAAATAGTTATTAGATGCTATGTGTGTATAGGGTTATGGTGCCATCGACGAAAAACATATCCCTGTCCTCAGGGATAGTTTTGTGGAGGAAAATAATCTATGATCTTATAAACTATGTGAAACTACACATGTGTGCACAGTGAGAATAAGCATATAAAAGGGAAGGAGTAATTTAAACGGAAAGAGAAGGGCAGGCTTCTCTCAGGAAGCAAGTTCTAAGTTGAAGCATGAAGGATAAGCAAAAGTAGATGACAAGAATGGGATCGAGAACTCTGAAGGCAGAAGCAATATTGTGTGCTGAGGAAGGGAAAAGCCTCCCTTGCATAAAGGAGGGAGTGAAATCCAAAGATGCACTGACACACAAGGAGGTCATGTGGCCACCATGTGGTACGAGCCTTTGTGAGGATGCTGTCACAGAATGTGAATGTCAATTCATCCACAATGAGAAGCCCCCAGAGTCACTGAAGCAAAGGCACTATGAACATGAAGTCACCAACCCCGTGAACCTGCCAAATTTTAACAGAGGCCTCAGACATTTAACAAAATTGTAAAACAGTCCAATAACTAACCAGGTAAAAAGATATCTATAAAAGTAAAGAAAAACATTAACTGGAAACCAAGCCATAGCACAGGCCTGGTTACTACAATGTAATTCATGAAGTTGGTACAACCTTTTAACACAGCAGATATAATTTCAAAATTTAATCCAATATATGTTAGTTCAATATATAGGTCCAATATTTCATCAGATCTTCCAATCTCCAACTGAGCATATTCTGCATTGTATATTTACATAGCCTTTGATCTATTTTTTTACATATGCTATCCCTGATACTTGTTTACTTTCTCTGCAATATTAAACACATGGCTAATTCTAGCATGTAAAACAGATTTTTAAGAAACAGTGCTTATAAAACAATATACACTTGTAAGTTGCTATTTAAGGAATATGGAACAAGTTAAGATTCATCACTATTGTTACAATTCAAGAGACTCGGAAATTATCACTGCATCCCAACACTTATAAACACTTCAGAAGTTTAGTAGTTGCTGTTCTTTGATAATTTGAGTTAGGAAAGATGACAAGATCAAGAGGCAAAAGCTGAAAGAAGAGAGCCTAAAGATAGATATCGAAGAAAAAAATACACAAAGATTTGATGTTCGTAGGGTTGTTACTGAAGAGAAACAAGCGTAGAGAATGCCACGCAACAGCACATGCAGAGTACCTGCAGCACCTGACATGTCAGCAGGAAGCGATGAACCACTCGGGCTTTCAGCAGCTGCTGGGTGTTGAACCACTGCTGCTGGTGCTCTGCGCGGATGAGGACCTCCAGAGCTGCGAGCAGAGTCTCCCACACGCCATGCTGAGGAAGCAAGCGCACTCCGTGAGCACACAGATACTGAGAAGCATGCTTGCAGGCTTCTCGGGAGACTCCCAAAGTAACAACTGAACACTGTGTACATATTCAATGCCAAAGATTAAATCTGTCAGAAGAAAAACTGAATTTTAAAATTTATTTCCCAGCTACTACTTTTTTGTCAATAGGTCATTTCTAAATGCCCATGATGAACGCAATATTGCATTAAGTGCTTTAGTACATTACCCTTTCTGTGGCACTAATAAATATTTTGAAAATGAAAATACCTTGAAGGATTTATTCAAATTAAAGAAACACAAATTAACAATATAATTGCTTTCAAATAACTTGTTCAAAGAGTGGCATTATTTAAAACAGAAATTTCAATGGTAATTTGCATCTTGGACAACGTGAAGTATCTGTATTTTTTGATTAACTGACTTTTAAATCCAAATAATAGAATTCTCTGAACTCAAACTGCATCTTCAAAGAGCAAAACTAGCATCCTTTGAAGGTGCCCTAAAATGTTCCTCCTATGTTGAATCAATAAAATCATCCATAGTGCCAGGAAAAAAGTATCTCATTGATAAGATATATTGGAAGATTATCTTCACCTCACCTTATTCCTCTAACTGACCTTTCAACAAAGGTATCCACAAAAAGGAAGATTAACTGGCCTGGGCTGTACATCTTATTTTCTCCTGTCATTATCTGGCAGTAAAGAACAGCAAAAATGCCAAGGAACTGACAGACTTAATTGCTCCACTCTAACAAGGCCATTCTCTTCAGAAGACAGACTCAAGAGGCCACAGAAAGAAAAAAAAACTGGAAGAGAAGGCAGCCCACGTACAAAAACTCGATTCAGGTCTGAGAAGGATGAAACAAAACAGCGCCACCATAAACAAACAACCAATGGAAATCAAATTTATTTAAAAAATAACTAATTAGGTAAGAAAACCCTTATTTTAAATCCATCAAAGTTTAAGTGCATTTCACTTTTGAATTCAATAAAAAATTTTTAATTTAAAGAACCCCAAATGTTTTTGCTCTTTGGAAATACTGTCCAATATTTAGTTAGGATGGATCCCCCAGGCTCCAATTGAGCATATTCTTTGAGTTAGGAAAGATGACAGTGTGAGATCAAGAGGCAAAAGCTGAAATACAGCCTTTGATCTACATTTTTAACATATGCTACCCTGGTTACTTCTTTACTTTCTCTGTAATATTCAACACACATATCTTATATTTTTTAGATCTGAAAATGAATATTCATTCTGAATGCAAAATTATGACAAATTACAAAGTAAATAAAAACTAACAAGTTATCAATACCACAAAATAAAAATATCAATAGTTTAGTTTCTTGATACTACTTTTTAATACCTTTATGTTTGTGGTTGACTTTTTTTTTTTTAAGGGAAAGAGGGAGAAAAACCGATTTTTAAAATTTTTATTTTTTCACCTGACCTTTGTTTCTCCAACATTTAGTTGTGCATGTGGTTCTGGGGTTTGAACTCAGGACTTTGCACAAGCCAGGCAAGCACTCCATCTGCTAAGCCACCACTCCAACCCATGACTGACTTCTTCATATGACAACAACCTTATAATTTTTCTATAGGGTGAGTAGAAAATAATTTTCTTCTAGCACTTTAAGCTAATTTTTTTTTATCAGTAATAGATTAGAAAAGATTTTTTTGGCTTCATAACTCATTATTGGTAATGTGTAAATTTTCAGAGACTGTAGTCCAATTCGGGAATAATCAATCTTTCTTTACTTTCTCTCTCTCTCTCTCTCCCCATCTCTGGTACTGGGGATTGAACCTAGGGGTGCTCTACACTGAGACACACCCCTAGTCCTTTTTATTTTTCACTTTGACAGGGTTTTGGTAAGTTGTCGAGACTGGCCTTGAACCCGCAATCCTCCTGCCCTACCCTCCCAAGTTGCTAGGACTACAGGCATGCACCACCATACCCAGTGAGAAAAATAATTTTTTTTTAATTCTAAAGGTATATACTTGGAATTGCTCTTCAAATGATTACATCTGATGATAACATTGTTATATTCTAATTAATTCTAGACAACCTATTGCTTTGTTAAAATCACTAGTAACCACTAGAACACTGGCACACTTGATGGCAATAGTCCATACTAGAGCTGAGCCATCTGTTTGACCTTATGCCATTAGAACTGCTGAAAGCCTTGGCAGAAAGGAAACCAACAGCTCTGTACTTGTTCTCTGGATAGGTCCTACGAAAACCAGCCCATCCATGCCAGGTGGTGAGATGCTGTGCCTAGACCTACTATCTACCTAAGCTATTTTATGCTTCTCACAAAGTCTTATCTACACCACACTCCAGGCTCTGCATCCTGGCCAGAGTGGCTCCTCTACTCAACGTGTCCATTTCTGGCCCCTGGTCCTGATTCCCCAGATTCTTTGAATCCCCCTCTCCTTTGGAGTCTGTGCTAAATGTAAGCCCAGTTAATCTAAAGTAACTCACATGCTCCTGCCTGATTGCAGTGTTCTGGGCCAGCCCAAGTTCTGATCCTGACCCTCCAACTCAGCATTACTGTGGATGTTCAAAACTTGGCATGGGAAATCACCTCCAGATTTCCATTTACAATATAATGTACTGAAGTAGTAAATTCACTGTGTGCGTAAGAAGAGTGATTGGATGAATATTTAAATGTACATGCATCTATCTATATTCAGAATAGCTGAAACAAGGAAGCAACCCGAATACCCCTCGACGACAGATGGATAAGCAAAGTGTAGCGTACACATACAGTAGAATAGTAGCCACCTTACAAAAGAAGCAAATTCTGACGCCTACTACATCATGAAGAACCTCTGAAGACACTATGCTAAGTGAGGCAAGCTAATCATAAAAGACAAACACTCTAAGATTCGACTTAGGAGAGCTGTTTGGAGTGTTCCAATCCATAGAGGCTTCACAAGCACAGTGGTAGTTGCCACGGCTGCTGGGAGGGAAAATGGGGAATTATTGCTCAACAGGACAGAGCTGTGACTTGGTAAGACGCAAAGAATTGTGGAGAAAGACAGTGGTGGTAGTTGCACAACTCAGTGGATGTGCTTAATGCCTCTGATCTGTACACTAAAAGATCACTAAGAAAGTAAATCTTATGGGTATTTTACAACAGTAAAAAATGAAAAAGAAGTACATATTACATGCCTCTGCTTTATTCCAGATCTTCCAGTCAAGCAGAAGCTCCTCTAACAGTTTAACATCCTGGATTATAGCACTGGACTCTACATCCAGCTTGAACTCTCCATTCTCATTGATATGGATGACATCTTCCCCACAGCAACCTTCAAGAAGGGTCTGTGGAAAACCAGCACCAGTACGAGAGGCGTTAAAGAGTGGTTAGACAAACAACAGAATCATTAAGTTTTCAGTCTGAAGTCTTATCGTTAAATTAAAAAGTAGCAACTAAACATTTCACAAAGTGTCTTTGTTTTGTAAAGCAATTCAAATAAACAGAAAATCCTGAACTTTCAAATATTTTTAAGTGATTACACAGTTTCAAACACAGGGTAAAACTACCCACATGTTATTTTTATTTTTTAAACAGAAATAATCTGCTATTAGTAGTGAGGATTCATGTCAGAAATGTATGGATCTTGACAGTTTAAAGAGGGGGTCGTTGAGAACAAGGTCAGAGAAATAAACTTTTGCCTTAATACCAGTAACCCAGAGAGCAATACTTCCACAATGTCACCATCTAGCTTTTAGCTAGGTAGGTATTTACATGTATATAACACAGGCATCTACAACTTTACAACTAACTGCAGTGGTACTGCCTGATGCAGCCGTGTCTCCAGTGCCTGGAGAACTGTGCTCTCTTCCCTAACTGTAGCACTGAGACCACCTCACTAGTCCACAGCATAAGGGGCCAGCCTGGTAGACAACTACCATCCATTCAGGACCAAAATTCTCTGAATTATTTTTTCTTATTCTCTAAAATGTTTTCAAAATGAAAACTGTAGTTATATAAATGATGGATGGAACCAACACAGTACCTTAGTTTGCTTAAATAGACACTTTAAGTTTTCCTTGTTTTCTTTAGGAATCACTAAAACGTAAAACTTACTGGAAGACTAAAGAAGGGTGAGAGTCACTCATAGAAACTATGAGAATCAACTGCTAGAAGCCATACCTTCAAAATGTGAAAGCCAACAATGCACTTCTGTTTGATCAACACCTGATGAATCATAGAGAGCCCATTGCAGTTTTCTAACTCATGAGCTCTCTGTTGGTTGTATTTAATCAAGTAGAGCAGGA